>CM055818.1:27269841-27652341 GCA_029582265.1 Zoroaster sp. YZ-2022 | reverse complement strand
CACGTTTTTGTATGTGTTCAATAGGAGGGGGGGGGGGGGGGCTTGTTTTGGGGATGAGGACGACTATTGTACGTTTTCATTCATGGGGAACTATTACTTGTTGGAGAGAGAAGTTGATAATGTGGGTGAGCGGTGTCGCTAGTTCAACAGAGTATTCGTGGATGATTCACGCAGAAATACCATCAGGCCCGCCAGAGGTTTTTTGGGGCGAAACAAGTGGCAATCAGAACACAAGTCCAATGCTCATTTTAAACTGCTGAGCTATGTGATCATGAACCCCATGATATTTATGTCCCCATGTTTTATTAACTATGGTTACATACAACCTTATTTTAATAATGTTACCCTGTCATGATTGTAATGAAGTTTTGTATAATAATTTTATAGATACATGTCTGATAATTCCAATGTGATATAAATGCTTTTTGTTTTCTTTCAGTTGAGAGACTCACAGCAGTCATGTTCGGATTCACAGTGTGATCTTGAATGTAAGTTTTGCAACATGCATGTATATGTTGGTATTTTGGTTAGTACATGCAACTGTATGCCAGGGTCGACTGCTACCATTATAGCCCTTTCCCCAGAGCTGTTCGCATTTGGAATAGGCTCCCAGTGGCTGCTGTTACTGCGAACAGTGTGAAAGGGTTGTAGAGTGAAGCAATGCCAGCAGTAAGAAGGATGGAGTCAACCATCTCTCTGTTATCCACATCACCCATGCACCGGCACCAAGCAGATTTGGCAAAGCACCTTACAGCACAAATACACATAATGTATTTGCAACCCACCCTCTGCAGGACAGAAATGCTTTTAGGAGAGTAAAACATCCATGATCCAAGAATTAAGATGTTTTGTAACCCTATGGTACAGATGTGTTAAGTGGTCACTTGTGTCTGCGTTAATATGTTATTAAAGTCCATACAAAGTACGTTTTTTTTTTACTCAAAATTGTTCAGTATGTATTTAGTTATTTATATGCTATTCTAAAAAACATTAAAACAAATCAGAAATTGCTGAAAAAATCTTGATTTTCAGCCAAAATTCCAGTGGTTGAAATCCGCGACGTCTGTTGGACATTTGCGGCCTGTGGCGTCAGCAAACATTTTTCCTTTTTTTATGACATACTTTTATGGGAGCTCAAAAGGAGCCGTCTTAACAATGGTCTGGCTGCCACAGCGTTGTCCGTGGCTGTACATGTACATGTGTGTATGGGATTCCCCTTGACGTGCAACTCATGTATTGTGTGTGCGTCCGTGCACGTATGTTTCCAGTGCAGTGAGGACATACATACCGGGAGCTGGGTCATTGTCAAACAATGTCTGGTTGTCAGGTTGACAGCACCGGCAAGATCACCAAAGGATTATTTGTTTTCGGCACAAAACAAGAACAATTTGGACACATTTTGCAGTGAGATTAACTTTCCTGATAACAAAATTCAACAAATCAAATACTGGACATTCAAAACTTTGGTTGCTCTTAGAATATTTGTTCGTAAAAAGCAAGAAAAATAGGGTACATTATGTGTGCTTATGCCAGACTCGAGATCTTCCTTTGGCTTCGCCATTTTTGCCTGGATTTCGTCATTTCCAGCCTTAATTGATACGATTCTACATGTATGTCACTTACATGTATATCACCAACTTTGGCATCAGTATAATCTCCATCAAATGACGATGATGAACAACACAATTGGCCAATACTACTTTTGGAAACTTCTTCAAAAACACTTTTGGAAGTCGTAGTTGGTAAACTTATTTTTGCAGTTGTACGCGATGTAATATGCTTTGTGTACAAAACGTGAAAGTGTCCCCGACGGCTTTTGTTTCGGGCCTGTCGTTCATGGTCGTGGCGAAATACATTTTCATAGGTTTTTTGAAGGGATAAAGAAAAATAAACTTTTTAAAATAGGGTTGAAAATATTTACCATTTTGTATGGTCTTTAATAAAATAGTATTGCAGTAATTTATTGTTTTTTAGATCGTGATGACCATACTGAAATCTTTTTCACCAGGGTCACCAGCTATGAAAACTACACTGTAGAATTTAAATTCAAATTCAAAATTTTCTAAATCCAATTTTTGCTACATGTAAAATTGTACATGCAATGAGCAGTGACCTCACTATCATTACAAAATTGTGATCAAAAACAAAATGTTATTTACTACTCTGCATCATAATTAATAATTCAGGTGGATTATGGTTTGAATCCCGAGTTTGCTACAGAATTAAATTTAAAAAAAAAAAAAGAAAAAAAAAAGCATCTTTTGCCATACTGCGCCGACATTATCACTCCTTCTCACAGCAGCGCTTAATAAGCATCTCTGTATACAAACACCATTATTAAGATTTAATTGATTTAAACAAATTCAGATTTAAACAAATATTTCAGTTTCAGGAGATACATCTTTCCAATATTTTTTTTTCTCACAGTACCAGGTCCAAATTCAAATAGTGATGGCTTCAATTACACCATGTTGATAATGATGGTCGGTTGGATTGTTCTTGCCATTGTACTTTACTTATATAGACCGGCCTCAATAAGAGGGAATGGAGACCAGAAGCCAAGACCAGGCAGTCAGGTTTGTTACATCTATCTTCAAAATTACAAACTCTCTCAGATTTATGGATGTAAAGTAAATGTAGCTGAATGTTTACATTTTGATCACTAATTCCTCTTCCCTAGATGAATCCTGCTTGTTCTTTTGGAAGGTCTCTCTTTGTAGATGTGGCTATAGTTTATTATATATTATTTTGAACAGAATCTTTCTTGAATGTAGTGGAATGAGTCAATAGTCCATATATTTTACATCCCCTGATGTTACCCTTATTTCGTAGAGTGTTGAAAAGTGACTTCTTTCATTCCTGTAATGTTGTTACATAGACAATGCAACAACTACATGTGTATTCAAACTTCCCCATCTATTTGATCATGTTGATCAGTTTTGCTGGAATGTTATTGACACATGTAGGTGATATGTTTGTCTTCAGATTCTGTTTCCATTGTCTGACCTTAGTCTTTACAAAGGCTGTTGTAATGCACATTTACTGTGCACGAAACACTAACACTTACACATTGTATTTGTTGGTGTCTCCCCAGATAGGGCCCATACACTCAATAACTGAGTCATGGGTTGGTTGTCAAACTATCCTTGATCCAATTGTAATTGAGAGTTAAAGTGTTTCTGGACGTCTTTGCTGGAATTTACTACTAAATTACTTCTTTACTGTAAATAACAGGACTCCTTAAAAAAAATCAAACAGTGGATTTTTAAAAAAACTAGGGGGAAAAACACATTAAGCGAAGCACATGATACTGGGGCACCTCCTGTTAGGGGGGTATTATTTCACTTTTTTGACTTTTTATATTCTGCCCTCCTCAAAATATGTACAGGCCTATTAGAAACAAGACTAAATCATTAAAATAAAAAATTGATATTTCTAACCCCCTGTACATGCCCCCTAAAAGTTTTAGTTGAAGGGCGCCCTCTGTTATTGCTTCATATGCACTGAAGAGACATACATAGTGGTGGTTACCAGTCTGTGTATGTGATATGTACCACACATATAAAATCTAGAATGGTTACCAATCGGTTGTTCATAGTTTGTTACATGGTTGATGGGTTTTAACTCAATTAAGCAAATTATATATTTAGGTTAGTAAATGTACGTGCACATGTACATCATATCATCAAAAAGGATTGTTTGCTGGCAAAGTTGGGCAGTGACACTGACAGAAGTTATTAATAATATTATATATGACCTTGGTTGGGTAAGTTTGTTTTTAATATTCACCATGCACCCACTAGAAATTTCCATGGGAGTTGGGAACATCGTATTTGACATGCCTGGGACTTGTTATCTTAAACATGAAATATTAACCCACTGGTGGTTACTGTAATAGAACTAGTTTGTACAATCACGATGATATAATAGTAATAGTAAGTGAAAGAGAATACAAAGTTGGTAATTCCCAAATAAATTTAAGGTTTACAACTGTGTAACCCCTGAACTTTTGAAGTTGAAACCTAGCTTAAAATAAAATAGTGGGATTTGGGATTTATTATTTGAATGTTTTTAAGGGATGGTGTGTGGTTAGTTAAAACAGCAGATATTTAAGCACATTTTTGAATAATTTGTTACAATATTATCTTTCACTTTCTGATGTTGTTGTTGTTGTTGTTGTTGTTGTTGTTGTGGTGCAGCACCAAACTGGTGCTCATCAGGCTCATAAATCATTCCTGAAACCATCTCAGCTCCCTGGGGAGTATGCAGCTCAATTGCTGCCATTACAGCGCATATAGGGCTAATCAAACACAACAACCAACGCTGCCCTCACAGGTACCCATTTACCCCTGGCCATGGGTGGAGAGAAGTAATTATGGTAAAGTGTCTTGCTCAAGGACACAACCACCATGGTCGCGGTTGGGATTTGAACCCACATTCTGACAACTCAGCCATCAGAACACAAATCCGAACACTAAACCGCTCGACCATGGCACTCCTAGCGGTTCTTTCGCTGAGAAAGAACATAACTGAGGCCAATAACTACATGTACCATTTTACATTTATACTGTTTTATTAATTAATTCTTTTCTAGAAGAATGTTAAGCAAATTTTATATTATTCCAGGATAAAATAAGTTTGATACAATAATGAAATAAAATCTTCAGTTTCAATCCATATAAACCCACAGGAACACTGTTTATTCATATAAATGTTACTTTTTAATCAGATTTTTTGTTCCATAAGGCAATTGAAAGGTTGTCATGGAATAGTATGCTAAAATTTAAACAGGTAAACATGAGAAAGTACTTTAAAATAAATATGGAAATGATGTTCTCTTCATGGCTTCCCTATCACTGTGTTTTAAACAAAATAGACTGGTGCCCCAACAAGGTATACAGGTAATCTGCACAAGAAGTCAGGATGCCATGCCGTTTCACAAAAACAAATCTTCGGGGGCATGTACAGGGGGTTAACGCTCTCAAATGATTTTTTGAGTATATTTTCCTTGTTATATAGGTTGGTACATATTTTGATGGGGACATCTTTAAAAAATTGGGTTAATACGCCCCCCACCCCCACCCCCACCCCCACCCACCTCCTGTGCATACAGACTGTACACTGCACACACAGCCTGCAGCTCACTACATGTCTGGCTGCCCAATGCAAATTGAATGCATAAGTATAGAGTGTATTCGCACCATGCATGAGCTGTTGAGGGCACAATGTTGTTCGACCACTGTGGGCGAAAGGGCAGCGATAGTGCGTCGCATTTTGTGTATTTTGCAGTTAATGTGCATACGTGCGAATATCTCCAGTGATCATTGGCTGGTAGAAGTACACACGTGCTTAATACCATAACATATGCACATAAAGTGTATGCACAATGCTCACTTGATGCCAAAATGGCTATCGTCAAGACACTGGGTACAAATTCACAGCTAGAGGGCTACGATGTGCACTCAGCAGATTGCATAAGCATAGAGTGTATTGCATAAAAAAAGTGTGGGGAATTCCCTTTCAAGATTTTGAAATGATGCCACTGGATTGCCAGTGGAATTATTTTGGGAATAAATAGTGGCCCATACTGGGTTGGCTGGCTATGACTTCATGAACGCACCGCATGAGCTAGTAGAGAACATTGATTATGACAGTGTACCTGCAGTGTTGTTGGATCGGTTAATTAGTTTGAATAGCTGATGAATAACATATTTTTCATAGTAAAAAAAAGGAGGAAAAACAAATATCTATAACTAGTTTTCATAAGGTGCAAAATAGATAGCAAGAAAAATACTTTAAAATGTTTTGTATAATCGGAAGTAATTTTTCAGTACAAAATGGCCGGCAGGTTAATGGAACAGGAAAAATTACAAATATCTGTAAAAACATCATGTCTGTCTTGTGCACCCTATAGACAGGCAATAAATAATTAGTAACACTTCAAAACTGGCACATTTTAAATGGGAAAACAATCATTAGTCCAATCAGAATTCAGGATTTTGGCCTTATAAAATATTCACACACAAAATTAATTGAAGTACTTATATGTGAAACTTCCGGTGAAACCGGAAGTTGAAGTGAAAAAATATTCCCGGGCCTTGATCAGCTCAGGGCTAAAAAAATTCAAACTATAGAGGGCACTATGCACATTTAGTGGTTGGAAAATTTGTCCAACTCGATAACAAATCACAACTTTTTACGAAAGCGTTAAAGGGACATAATATAGTTTTTTTTTAAATGTAAATACTCAGCTGAAGTCATATTATCCCATAATTATGACTTCAGCTGAGTATTTACATTTTTTTTAGCATAAGTCATAATTATGACTTAATATGACTTAGTTTGATCGTGCTTTCGGCGCCCCCAATATTCTTTCTGTTGCAGTCCAATATCAAGATAGAACTTAATGAGCTCATTTCTGTCCGACTGTATAGGCATAATGCAAACAAGTGCATGGCTTTCATTTATCTGTAAACATGGTGTCGTACGTGATCAGTTAAATTGATTGGTAAGATGTCATAATTATGATATAAAAAGTCATAATTATGCTAAGTCATAATTACGACATAATAAGTAATAATTATTGGATATTAAGTCATAGTTATGACTTAATTAAGTCATAATTATTACTTAAGCCCAGTATTTTTTCTGTGTCCCTTTAACGCTTCCGTAACTTTTAGGTACCAATTAACATTAATTTAAAGTTTAATATTTCGAAGATCAAAATTCTTCAACCACATAATGTGTTTTACAATGATACACATCGATCAGCAGAAAGCTTCCGAAAGAATACAAGAATGCTTATTTGCCCTTGTGTTCCGTAGCGGAAGGTGAAAACAAAAGTATTTCCATACCTCTCTGTAAGTTTGTTTGGAGACGGATTTATAAAGTACCGCGATTGGAATAAACTCTTACAAAAGCCATAACCAAAAAGTCCCCCATGAACAAAATCACAAATTTAAACAATAGATGACAAATGACGCAAATATGAATATTTTTTAATTTTTCCTATTTAACCAGTTCGCGTCGGAGGCCGTGTATACACACAATTTTTTTTTGCACCACGGATCGGAGAGCGTCTAAACACGGCAAAGGAAACTCCGGAATATTTGTATGCATGCTCGGTTGACGTGGCAACGAGCCGAGTGTACAGTGACATGCTCGGTAGATGTGGCCACGTGCTGTGGAAGCTTCCATTAACGTGTTTGTGTGGGGAAAAGAAACCCGCACAGGGGCCCAGAAAAACTTTTATTCCCGACGCGAACTGGTTAAAGTTAGTTAGATAAGATTCACCTTTACTAAAACAACCCGAACACCTAGTGTTTGTAATCAAACAAACACTAAATTTCTAGTTATTCATAAATTTGTTGCACTTATATTAACATCTTTGAAATTGTATATTTTGAAATCATGTAGGATCCAGGCGCAGCACCCCCTGCTCCTCCATTGGACTAGATGTTACCATAGAAACCAGGATATTCATCATATTCCTATGGAAGATGAAACATTAACACCTTGTTTTCTTCAATGGTACAGTATTTATATTTATGGATATGTATGATGCCTGATAAAGTCATGCACAATGTCATTTACATGTACACATTTGTGTTTTTAATATAAATGAAGATATTACTAGTATTTTATTCAGAGGCAAACAATATCATGTTTTGGAAATGGAATGTCTAATTACTGATTAAAATGTAAAGGGAATTTTACTCTTTATTATGGGAAATTTAATTTGTTTATTTTATTATTATTTTTTTACATGGACACATTCCCAGGATAAGTAATTAATTTTGGGAGTTATAAATGTGTAATTTAACATTTAAATGTTGGATACAGGTTCCTAGATGTTCTATTTCTGTACTATAAGCACATGTTAGTATTGAATTACTGTTGAGACGTGATGCCTAGGCCAAATGACTGAAATCATGTTATAAACCATTGCGTTGCATCAAAGAGATTTGTATTGCAATACTGAACAACTTCAAGTTCTTGACTTGTGACACAATTTTGTGACATGTTACAGGTTACTTGCTGTCCATCTGGGGCAAAACAAATGGAAAGTATTTTTTCCCTTTATTTTGTGAGTCATGATAAAGATGTGCTTTTTCCTATTTTCACTGGCAATTTGTCTGTAATCGCCATATTTCTATTGACGTTGTAGATAGTAAACACTTGCAAATGAGATATTTCACAACAGATATGGTCATTTTTTTTTTTTAATAACTTGGATTACCGACCCGCCACCGAAAAATCACAATTCCCGAAGGTAAAAAAAATGCTTGCAGTATTCCAAGTAATTAAAGAAAATGGCCTAATGGACCAAAGCATTGTTAAATAGTCTTTAGTTGCCATTATTTGATTAGCAATGAATGTATAATGCTGCATCATAAATTCATTTATTCACTCAATTACTCTTTATTCATGCCCTGGATTACCGACCCGCCACCGAAAAATCACAATTCCCGAAGGTAAAAAAAATGCTTGCAGTATTCCAAGTAATTAAAGAAAATGGCCTAATGGACCAAAGCATTGTTAAATAGTCTTTAGTTGCCATTATTTGATTAGCAATGAATGTATAATGCTGCATCATAAATTCATTTATTTACTCAATTTTACTCTTTATTCATGCCCTGGTCAATTATTTGAAAGTAATATTGGAACATAGTATAATATAGTACTCTCTTCTCTAGTTCCTTCTAGATACTATAGAGAAATCTACATTGAATAATATTGAATAAATTGAAAAATTTAATAATATAAAATATAGATTATTGCAGAACATGCATCTTTGAAAGGTATAGTACATTTTAAGTAATTACCAAGAATGCAATTGATCAAATTTTCTGTTTGATGGTGGTGGTATTACAAATAAAACATCCCTAAAATTGATTATGTGTTATTCCTGTACCAGTAATTAGCCTTTCAACAGGCTAGTGGTGCTTCAACATCACAGACACTTTGGTGGGAAAACTTTGCATTACTTATACACATACATGTACATGTACATTGTAGTGCTCATAATAGCATTGTACCAAATCTTTTTGGTAAAAAATGATTGACAGCTGTGAATTGGCTGATTGTAATTCTCCTGTAAATAAATTTCATATACGCAATTTACATTACTTAAGACAAATCAATTATAGCCCTGTAACCCCCCCCCCCCCCACCCCCTTTCTGTGCCCCACTCCCATGAAAGTAAATATCTTTCTGGACAATTTTGGTACTCAGTTTTAACAAAAACCACTTTGGTCTGTATTACATGTACACACACACCTATGTACATGTACATGTAACTTAAAATACATGTACGTACTATTTTAAGTTGATAACCTGATCATTACCCTAGATAAAGGAAAGTCATTAAGCTGTTGTTTTCTGTACAAACCATATTTCCTAAGCACAATATTTAGGTTTACCAAAAGTGTACCATTTATTTTCAATAACTGTATTTCAATAACTCTTATTATATTATACACTTTATGATAACTACAGCTTTTCTAATGTAAATATTTGTTGTCTTATTTACGTTTGAAATAGCAATAACAAACTTTGTAGATGTGTATTAATGTCAAATTGCATTCAAGTTTTGTGAACACATTGCTCCAAAGGATTATCTGAAAAAGTATGTTCTATTTTTCCTCAAAAGTGATGTATATTTAATTTTTAAATTTGCTGTACTTGGCTAAGTAAAGGTTTTGTAGTAATGAAGTTAATGTTTGTTATATGGTATGAGTTATACAAACCCATAGGGGTGGAGGGACATGGCCATGGTTGATAGTATGCCAAGTCAAAGGAAAACTACATTTTCACCCATGGCCGATGCCCCCACCCTCCCTCCTCCCTCCCTCCTCCCTCCCAAAAAGTCTTTAATCTTGTGTTTAACTCCCATTATTAAATACATATACTCATTTACAAAATTGTAACATTAAGTTATTTTTGCTGAAAAGGAGCCATATATTAGCAGCTATAACTGGAGGTGAACTTTTAAAGTGATTGAGGATAGGTATTAACTGTATGGAGAACCTTTTAATAGTTATTACTAGTTATACGACAAGACTCATCAAAATTGTTCAAACCATGGCCTGAGGTGCGAGTATAATGAGTGTGTGAAATTCAAATGTTATTGGCTTATCCCTTGAAAATCATAGTTAGTATCTTTAAAGAAATTTAAGACTTGTTAGGTGATGGAGAATACATGTACATGTAGGTATTAACAGAAGTCAATAGACCTTGGGCAACTACATGTACATCGCATATCATAAGAAAAGCGTCATCAGTTCTAAAAAGTGCTATTTACATGTGTAAGCACGTGAGTAGGCATGACACAAAACACCAAAACAAGTGTGTTTAATAGCTAAATGCTGCGTCATGCGTTTTGCACTGGTTAATTGTCATGATTGTAGATGCTGTGGTGATGTCAACTGCACAAATTTATTACCTACAGTGTGCCAGCATGCTGTAACCAAGGCTATGGCATTGTACTCGAATGCATGCACGCACAACAAGCATGGTAACGAGTTTGAGTATCATGAGAGAAGCGTTCCACATTGCTTGCAAGTTACACAACTTGCTTCTTTAACACTTAGCATATCAGTCTCTGGAATATAATGCATGAATATCCAAAATGATTGTTCTTGGAGTACAATGCAGTGGACTAGGTTATTACACTGACAACTGTGTAGATAATAGATTTCTAATTTTAATAAGTCTGTTTATGTGGCAACTCGTAGGGATGGATCAAGAATGGCTGAAAAGAGGGCACTCTTGAAAAAGTGAAAAGCATGGATGGGAACGTATGTCAATAGATCCGTCTCCAAACACAAATCCAGTTCAGTAATCCAAAACAAACACATCACGTATGTACTATACAGGCATTTTATCACTTGCCCTGCCTGAGATCTGCATCTTACACAATTCATGAGAATAAGCTACTGTACATATAGTTGGTTATTTCCACTCCACCCCCCTCCTCCACCCCCTCCGCCGCCCCCTCCTCCACCCCCCTCCTCCACCCCCCTCCTCCTCCACCCCCCTCCGCCTCCTCCACCCCCACACACATTACTATCTGCATTCTACTGAAGATATACATTCTTCAAAATTAAGTAATCATGGTCCAAATCTTATTAATTTAATTGGCCATATATATATGTACACTTACAACAAACTGTGAATTTATAAATAGTATATTGTATATACATTTTGGTGAAAAGGTTGTTTTGACAAAAAATATTGTACAAATTTATTCTTTCTGAAGTCCTTTCATATTCTTTTAGAAAAATTTTGCAATTGTTGCAATCAAAATTATTTGTCAATGAGTTTGGTTTCTATCCAAGTATGAATGCATTTAAAGATATTTTATTAACATTTTAATTGGGTATTTAACATGGTTGTATTGTATACCTTTGATCAATGTTATCAACATAATACTGGTAACACCTCATTTGTTTTGATTGTCATTTACATTTACATGTACCTGATATCAATTCATGCATTAATGAATTAATTCATCATTCTCATAACCAAGAATTATTACAACTCCCAACGGATTGTTTACATGGTGTTACCATAAACCTTACTCCTACTGTACTTCCACCATGCAAAGCTTCAAATCCTACTTATAATTCCTTTGGTCAATATCAGTGTACTGATTTTAACAACAGAGTGCCTATAAAAATCAAGATTTACACAATATTTATATTATGCTGGGTTGCAAACCCAGGGCTGTGGCCAGAAGTGTGGGGAGGAGGGGCAAATAGGGATGTTAAACACACCAATATCAGTCGGCAAATCAAGCTTCAGTCGGCAAAATAAAACCGCCATGGAAGCTGGCTTGTTTTTGTGTTGGAGGGGATTTCATTTTAAAAATTCTCCTCATGCCTACCCACAGTGAAAATGTATCACGTCTACCCTAGCTCTTCCTCACCTATACAGCAATTTTGAAGGTGTTCAATTATTTTGTTTCTGCCGATGAAGTCAATTGGCATGCAACCCCCATCTCCACTGGGGCGGACCCATTCACGGCAACCGGCCACACAAATGTTTTGATTCTATGCACTTGTCAGCATTTTCAGGACCAAGTTGCCAAGTATTGTAGCTCACATGCAGATGCGAGTAACTATTAAACTTCCCAACCATACGCGGATTGTTGATTTAATTAAATTTTATATAATTTTTTTTTGGGGGGAGTGGTGGCCCCTTTCCCCTGCCCCTGGACTAAATTAATTGCGTGCCAAATTAAAAGGTCAGTTTAAAATCCTTTATAAAACAAATAACCCATCAAAATTGGGGTTAAATATTAAGAAAAGTAGTTGGTAGTTGGGACAAAATTTTCCATGAAGTTAGGCTTCGCAGAGATCGAATGCAACTTGATCCCTGGCTACTCGGCAGATATGGTTTGGTTTTTGACCTGGACTCATACAGCAATAGATAATTGGCATAAGTGGACCGCCCACCACGGTATTCGAGAGGTCGCGGGTTCGAGTCCGGCATCGGCCAGTTCTTCTTTGCTCGCTTCATATATATATATATAATAATTCGGGGAATTAGGTATAAATAAATATTTATTGTCCGTTTGTTTCTTCGTCTGTTTGGGTGTCATAGCCGTGGGATTCTGATTGGTTGTGCGCCAGTGGCGTATAACCATGGGGGCTGTTCAGGTGTTGCAACACCCCTAATTAGGGCCTGCCGAATATTAATTTTTTTAGTAAACAAAAAAAAAGAAGAGAAGTGGTACACATGCAGTGATGTTTCAAGCGGTGTTTTTGGCGGGTATCCTTCCCCCACCCCCCTCCGCGTTTAGCAACGTTCGAGATCCAGTAATTGTACTCCAGTAAAGTGATGTTTCAAGCGGGGGGGGGGGGGGGCATTGAGCGACGTTCAAGATCCAGTATACTCGTACCTAATCCCACACACATTTCGACACAGATTTACGCCACTGGGGAAGATGACATACCCCGATTTTGAGACGGGCGTTATAAGGCCAAAATAAGTATTCGGTTTCTGGTCTCCGCGGGCGTCACCATTTATATATATATATATATTTTTTTTAAATGAAATTTCAGCCAAAATTGCTGGATTGATTGGAATTCTGCCGTACTGTGTTTTAAACATACTTTTTCACATACTTTGTATGAACGTTTGCCCAATTTGTGAGGCCTCTCTTAGCCACCATACTTTGTATATGGGAAATTTGGTGACCGCGTACACAAATGTATCACGTATTTTCCTCAAAACTTATACGTATTTTCCTGTTGACAAAAAATAATAGTAAATAAATAATAAAAACTAAAGGTATTGAGTTTGTAAAAAACAAACTCAGGGTGTTCGAGTGTGCATCATATGTGATGACGTCATCACCTAAAGTTAAGACAAGAGTCAGTACTTCAGGAGATATGAGTTTTCATAATATATAATTAAAATAATGTTCCGGTTTAGTCATCCCATATAATTTTAAATTCTTCCAACCGTTCCGGTTTAATCATGTGACGTCATTCAAAAAAATTTCCTCATAATATGGGTGTTCATTGTGCCAAATTTGGTAAAATTCTGTCTGTTTTCTCGAACACCTAAGAAGGAGAAGAAAAAGTAAAAAACGAACAATAACAAGAGGTGTTCGCGCTGTCGCTCGAACACCTAATAACAGGTGTTCGCGCTATAGCTCGAACACCTAAAAAAGTAAAAACCGAACAATAACGAGGTGTTCACACTGTCGTTCGAACACCTCATAACAAGAGGTGTTCGCGCTATAGCTCGAACACCAAAAACATACCCTAACAATAACAAGAGGTGTTCGCGCTGTCGCTCGAACACCTAAAAAAAAAAAAAAAATATCAAGAGGTGTTCGCGCTGTCGCTCGAACACCTAAGAAAGTCACTTATTAATACATTCATTGTCGTTAATCAATTCAGTTAAGGGAGTCTCAATAAAAACATCAGAACGTGGAAAATGTATGAGCACGACAGCGACATGAAACATGGCAAAAGGGCTAATAAATGAAATGTTATTAATCGTTTGTATTGTAGCAAGTCTAATTTTTGCAGCGCCCTCATTCGTTCCAGAGCTTCATTTACTTCAGATCCTTGTTCGCGAGATCGAGAAGCGATCAACTCGTGCATGGTGTTTGGAAACTAACTTCTACCGGTTTTTAGTACAGAGTAGGACCCAAACAAAACGGTGGGTGCTAGTTCTCAAACGTTTGGAGCTTATCGCTAAACCGTAAACGTATCCGAAGTAAATATTCTTCTGTGCCACATGAGGGCGCTGTCTAAGAGGGTGACTTCCTCAAGTCCTTCCTTTATTACTTCATACATAGATTAATGGAGTATAGACCTATGTACAAATTGTAATGGTTGATGGGTGCACGCTGTATGGTAGTTATATTCCAATAGAAAATCTCAAAAATTAATATTTCAGTACAGACTTACATGTGCTGACGACAGGCCAACTTTATTGAATAATGGTGGGTCCCGTCAAAGAAAATTCAAATCAAACATTTGTAGACCATCGAAATATTTATTATTATTATTATTTATTATGATAAATTATTCAACTCTTGGAATATTATTTAGGGGTATGTATACTTTAATTTAAAAATATACTTCATTTATATAACTAACCTAATTAGCAGTTAAAAAGTGATTAGTTAATCTGAAACGTTTCAGGACCAAAACCCTATTCTTTTGTGCACAAAAACAAATCAAACGTTTGGGGACCATCGAAATATCAATTGTTAAAAATATTAATAATTATGATAAAGTATTCAACTCTTGGAATATTATTTAGGGGTATGTATGCTTTAATTTAAAAATATACTTCATTTATATAACTAACCTAATTAGCAGTTAAAAAGTGATTAGTTCATCTCAAACGTTTCAGGACCAAAAATATTCTGCAATTATCCCTGGGGTACACAAGCCAGATGTAGCATTCAGTAATGGACAATGCCGCCCCATAGCAATGGGTAACCTTTCACTAAAAAAGAATGCTAAATCTGTCTGGGAATTTATGTAATAAAGATAAATAAGATATTTTTTATTTCGTATTTAAAGGATGAAACAAAATTATTTTAGATAAGTGTTATTTGAATGTCTGAATGAAAAAGGTTTTATTAAATAAAAGAAATAAAGTGATACAAAACTGAAATATCTTTATATTAACAGGGAGGCCTTTACAGTATCCAAATCCTTGGATTTCCATTTCCCAGCCAAGTTAAAGGGAACACTGGACACCGTTGGATATTTAGAAAATGAGTAAGAAATTTTTTGGCATAGAGTATACATATTTCAAAATGCAAATTAAACCAAAAAATTACACCTATTTTATTTCTAACCACCACTGTAATTATTATTGTTGGTGAATCACACTGTACTTGGACTTGGCAGACTTCGGCTCCAGTCAACATGTACAAGGACTCAAACTTGATGGTATTAATCATGACTAGAAATAAAGTTTTCTGAAGTGCTGTCATTTGTAAGAAATTTGAAATGTATTACTAATAAGTTTTTATTTGACAGTGTCGTATTTCCTAACAATTAGGTTGTTGTTTAATGTATATATTTTGATGCAAAGAAATTAAACAATAGTTTATTATCAACAACAACATTACCAAAAGTACAATCCTTTCCAAGACAGTGTCTGCACCATTGGTAAAACAATTTTAAGGCATACTAAATCGAATTAAGACAGATGTACATCAACCAGCATGTGTTTTGCGTTCATTCTAATGTATAAAATGGATCACATCAAATAATTATGTTTACACTGAGAACAGTGCCACCATGAGTAATTTTTGTCAAGCAAGATAAGCACCTTTATAGAACAAGGTCATTGCTCTATGTAAAGATCGATAATAAAGACTTTCTCTTGAATAATTTATCATAATTAATAATACTTTTATGGGTAGATATTTCGATGGTCCCCAAACGTTTGATTTGTTTTTGTGCACAAATGCATATGGGTTTGGTCATCAAAAACGTTTGAGATGGACTAATCACTTTTTAAGTGCTAATTAGGTTAGTTATATAAATGAAATAATTTTTTTAATTAAAGGCTACATGCCTCTAAATAATATTCCAAGAGTTGAATAATTCATCGTAATTATTAACATTTTTAACAATTGATATTTCGATGATCCCCAAACGTTTGATTGGTTTTTGTGCATAAATGTATAGGGGTTTGGTCCTCAAAAACGTTTGAGATGAACTAATCACTTTTTAACTACTAATTAGCTTAGTTATATGAATGAAATAGATTTTTAAATTAAAGTCTACATACCCCTAAATAATATTCCAAGAGTTGAATAATTTATCATAATTAATAATGCTTTTATGGGTACATATTTTGATGGTCCCCAAACGTTTGATTTGTTTTTGTGCAGAATTAAATGCGTAGGGGTTTGGTCCTCAAAAACGTTTGAGATGAACTAATGACTTTTTAACTAATATTTAGCTTTAGATTAAAGTCTACATTCCCGTAATTAATATTCAAAGAGTTGAATAATTGTTAATATATTGATGGGTAGATATTTCGATGGATGCTAAATCTTTGATTTGTTTTTGTGCACAATGTATATAGGGATATGGTCCTGTCACTGTGCATTTTAGATGGACTTAATTGTCATGTAATAATTAACTAATTAAAGGGCGGAAATAGACAAAATGAATTTTACAAATGAAACTTCAAGAAATCTTTAGTTGGTCAGACCTGAACACTTTATCACAAAAAAATAATAATAAATAAATAAATTAAGGCAAGACACTACAGGCCTACTATGGTCCAGAATGCCAAACATTGGATTGATTTCAGTATGCGTTAACCTATGATCCCCAAACATTTGAGATGAACTTTTGACGTACAGATTTACTAATTAAAGGACGGAAATTTGTGGTTAACATATAAACTTCTCTGTAATTAGACTTCAATGTCTGAGGTTTTTATTGAAGGACACAAATGGTTCCCAAACGTTTGATTTGTAATTTATTAAATGACCAAAAGAAAAAAAACATTCAATCGAATTTTTTAAAGGATATGCTATAGCGGAACATCTCCCTCCCCCCCCCCCACACACACACAATTGAACATCCCCCTCCCCCAACACACACACAATAATACTAATAATAATAATAATAATAATAATAATAATAATAATAATAATAATAATAATAATAATAATAATAATAATAATAATAATAATAATAATAATAATAATAATAATAATAATAATAATAATAATAATAATAATAATAATAATAATAATAACAATAATAATAATAATAGGCGCGGAAACAAAGAAAAAACATGAATGCAAACAATATAGCCTACAATGATAGCATAGGGAAAACAATTATGTACCGAGATACATGTACCTACAATGCAATTACAAATATACATCGTCTTTGAAGAGTTGTGACATAAGATGAGTTTTAAGCATCGACTTCACTTAAATCTGGTTATACTATGACAAGATTTGAGTTTAGTTGGAAGATGATTCCAGAGTCTCGGAGCTGCGACAGAAAACGACCTATCACCCCAGTTCCGTTTTGAAGTTGGTTCCTTTAGGAGTGACATGTTGCTGGAGCGCAAATTGCGTGATGGAGTGTAGACTTTAAGCAGTTCAGAAATATAAATTGGAGCAATGTTATTAAAGGATTTGTGAACAATTAGCATAAGTTTAAAAACAATTCTCTGTGAAACAGGAAGCCAGTGCAGTTCTTTCAAGATTGGCGTGATATGGCATGACTTTCTGGACAAAGTCACAACACGAGCTGCTGTGTTTTGTATGTGCTGAAGACGAGATATTTGATTCTGCGAGAGACCGTAAAGGAGAGCATTCCCGTTATCGAGCCGTGATGTGACAAACGCATGTATAATTTGTTCAGCAGCACTTTTATTCAAGTATTTCCTAATTCGGCTTATTATTTCTGATATGAAATGATGATATGCGAACAATGTTGGAGATAAAGTCATTGTCGAGTCAAATATAACACCCAAATTACGTGCATGTAATGAGGGGGTTATCTGCGAGTCACCAATTGTAATAAATGGAAGAGAAACTTTAGACAATTGCTGACGTGATCCAAATAGAACAAATTCTGTTTTTTCATCGTTCAATTTCAGGAAGTTTTGTCTCATCCAACTTCGAATCTCTTGAATACATTTCTCCAGTGTTTTAATGCAGGAATCGGCAGGTTCTTGAGAAGATTTAAAAGTAATGTAAAGCTGCGTGTCATCAGCGTAAATATGGTAATTTAAATTATACTTCAAAATGATATCACGAACTGGAAAGGTATAAACAGTAAACCACTGTGGGCCGAGCACAAAGCCTTGGGGTACAGAATAGTCAAGAATAACAGGCTCGGAGATAGCGTTACCAATACAAACATGCTGATGAGGCCTATTTAAAAGGTAGGACTTACACCAATCCAGGGCTGTGTCATGTCATCAATATTCCAAGATGATGTTGAAGGCGGGAGAGAAGGATTTTATGATCGACCGTGTCAAAAGCGGCGCTTAAGTCTAACAAAACTAATGCAGTGATTTTCCCCTCATCCATGGCAGATAAAATGTCATTGTTGACGCGAAGAAGAGCAGTTTCCGTTCCATGAAATGGTTTGTAGGCTGACTGAAATGTGTCCGACAGGTTATTAGCACGAACATGGTCAGAGATCCGTGATGAAACAACTCGCTCGATTGTTTTTCCAAGGTACTTTAAATTCGCTACTGGTCGGTAATTTTTGAAAACTTCCTTGTCCAAATTGGGTTTCTTTAGGAGTGGTTTAACATGAGCAACCTTCTGGCTATTACTTTAGGGAAACAACCGGAAGAAAGAGATCTGTTTACAATAATTGTGATATACTTAGCAAACACATCAATATTTTGTTTTATTAGCGAAGTTGGCACTGGATCAAGTTCACATGATTTTGATGGCGATTTCATGATGAGTTTCTTGATCTCCGTAACACTAGTAGGCTCAAGCATGGACAGTCTACATTGTGGATCCTTGCGTGATGGTGTTTGTGATAGAATGGCAGGTACTGAGGGAAATTAAGAACGACGGATATTCTCAATTTTTGTGACAAAACAGTTTGAAAAAGCATTTGCGAGGTCCTGATCGGAGTGTGTAGATGGAAGTACTGGAGCTTTGGGTTTATGAAGCAGCTTTTCAACAATGTTAAAGAGTTTTTTCTGATCACCAGAGCTATCTTCCACAAGAGATGAGTAGTGAGTTATTTTTGCCTGGTTAATCGTGTTCTTCACAATAATCACGTTGGTTACAGTATTCTTGCCGATGTACTCCAAGTTTCCCATTGTCACGCCATCTTCGCTCAAGTTGACGGCGGATTTTCCTTGCAGCACGGATATCATCATTGAACCAGGGGGACTCGGATTGTAGTTTAACAGTTCGAGTTTTTTGCGGAGCATGATCATCCAAGATGTTACGGATAGTAGATTCAAATAGACTGACACAAGAATCCAGCTCACCATCTTCAAGGTTTACATTTTCTAGTTGAGATTCAACATCATGACATAAATCTTTACAATTTACTTTTTTCCAGTGGCGAGTAGTTACAGAAATGGTAGGTAGGCCTATGGGAGGTTTTTTAAGGTTCAAATTTACCATGATTGCATAATGATCAGATAATCCAGGATGAATAGTTATATTCGAGATAACTGAAGTATTTTCACGCGTTATCATGAGGTCAAGACAGTGACCATACCGATGAGTGGGTGCTGTGATGTGCTGTATAAGTCCATGAGCAGAGAGCAGATCTTTACACTGATTTGCATAATTGTTTGAAATAATGTCCATATGAATGTTAAAATCGCCGGTTAAAATAATGTCAGATGGGTGTAAGAGATAATCGACAATTAATTTTTCAAATTCCTGCAGAAAACTGGAGAAGTTTACATGTTTACCATCAACATCCCTTTCTGGTCGATAAATATTAACAAGGCGAACAGATCTAAAGTTGCACGTTACCTCAGTATGCAGAGATTCACATGTTAGGTAGTCAATGTTAACACTTTTCATACTGACAGATAAACTGGACCTAAAGAGTAGTGCAACCCCTCCACCGGTCTTTATTGGTCTGGGGATATGATGGAGAGAGTAGCCAGAAGGAGTACACTCACGGGGTAGCAAGTCATCATCAGGTTTAAACCATGTCTCGGTTATGGCAACAAGATCCAAATTGTTTTGAAGTACAAAGTCAACAAATTCATCCGATTTGTTACATATGGATTGAGTATTCAAGACAGAGCTGAATTAGTTTAGACTCATCGTGAACATTAATTGGAGTTGAAGTTATGCCAATGTCGCTTGTTGATGTGGTTGAGTTCACTGCTGGGGGTTGGTAAGGCTGGAGTGCTAGTTGTGTAAGTCGGTCCATTCTACGGCGACCAGCTTTTTTACCTCTATGTGTGCGGCGGTATGTTTGGGGTTGGTTATGCCCCAGTCACATTTGCCCTACGGCTAGGATACGGCAGCCGGACCCCCAAAATGGAGAGATACCTGCGGCGGCCGCAGAGGATTTGCGGGGGCCTCAGGGTGGCCTTAGGGCGTATCCCTATCTTTTACGGACCGTAGGGGTCGCCGTGAGATTATAGCGCCGCGTTATAACTTTTTTCTTTTCCAGGTTCGCCGTAGCAATTAGACACGCCATAGCCATGCCGTAGGCGGTTCCACGTCGACCATACGTTGGCCGTACGGTGGCCTTGCGTTTGCCGTACGCTTGCCCTATAGGGTGTTATGACTTTTGTGGACCCCCAAAATATTGCGGCGGCCGCAGGAATCCCACGGCCACCATAGTGCAGCCTCAAGGCGGCCCCGTACGGTCGCCGTAGGGTCTCCCTGCGGCGACCGTACGGCGACCGTGGGTCTGCCTTGCTATTTGTCAAAACCCTACGGCCGCCGCAGGGTCGCCTTGAGGCAACCGTGCGTCATCACTTCAAAGGCCGTACGGCAGCCGCAGGTTTTCTGTCTCCAAAAATTCTAAATACGCCGTGCGGCTACCTTTACATATGTGACTGCTAGTGTATGACACCGTGGGAATGCTGCGGCGGCCCGATAATTCAGTGCTACTGGCCGTAGATATTATAGACCCTACGGCCGCCTTGGCAAATGTGACTGGGGCATTAGATAAAGCTACATCAGTAGGCCTACATGGAGCATTGCGAAGATTGAGTAGTTCATTGCGGCTGTAGGAAATTTTATGGAGCTGAGTGGCGTTTAATTGTGAGTGGGTGTGTTGATCAGTGTTTCAGGTCCAGGGTTTGGGTTTATGTCACCAGAAATTAAGAGTTCCAGGTGAAAGGTGGCAGATGAATTATCATAGTATGATATAGGACGTCTCAAGAATTTAAGATGGCGGATTTGAGGTGAACAATCTGTAGATTGCATCTTGTAGCCATCTACTGATGAGTCATTGAGACACAATGGTCTGGATAGCAGGAGTAGAATAAACAGGATGTAGACCTCCATTGTCTGATCACAAAGTTGTTGATCCAAACAAAAGGTTTGTGGTCAAGCTACAGGTTATAATCTCTAGCTACAGGTTATAATCTAAATCAGAGTTGACTGCACAAATAAAATGAAGATCCAAAATGTGTACATATACACTCAACAGTAAAATCTTACTGCAGAAACAGACACACACAAAAACAGTTTTTCACTTATTATAAGAAAACAAATGTACAAATACTCACATAAAACGTCCAGTAGATTAATTCCAGGTGTAATAAGAAATCCACTAGTATAAAAATGAAGACACTTGTAGCTACAAAACACTTACTTAGCACAAAAACTGGAGAGCTGTTATGAGTGGCTGCTTGTAAGGCGCTCAGTCATACACACACAATTGGTAGAGAATTCGTTGGTTGCACACAATTATTGAAAAAAATATTGAAATCATTTGTAAAATATTTCCAAAAGTAAATTTTAGACCTCCTAAACATGTAACTCGGGGTGGGCCCCAAAAATCCAACAACAACGGCAACAAACTAATAAACAATCCAAACAAAACAAAAAACAAATGCAATTTACAACCCACCGCTAATCTCAACCCAAACCAAACGTCCCTAAAAAACCTAATCCAGTACAATCGTTGACATACTTTTTTGTTCTGCACAACGGGGGTGGGGGGGGGGGGGGGAGAGAGTTGGGGGTACGAACGGTAAATAGTTCTCTGATCGCGATATGTAACTGGTGTCGTAAAGTACGTGAATGCTTTGTAACGCAGTAATACAGGAAGGACTTGGTGAAGTCTTAATATGAGCAGCGCCCTCATGTGGCACAGAGGAAAATTTATTCGGATACGTTTACGGTTTAGCGGTGAGCTAGCTAGCTACATGGGATATGCATGATGTAGCTCTCCAAACGTTTGAGAACGTTACTAGCATTCATTCACCAAACAAAACAGTAGGTCCTAATAACTAATGGCTGGTAGTGGCAAGAATGACAAGGAAGGGTCAGATGTAAAGAAGTGTTTTCGTCGAAATGATACTGACAAGCCATTGATTTTACCCAAATCAGTAGCAGACAAACAACGGCTACAAATCGAGAAACTTATGAGAAATACAGTAAGTTTTTTAAGTTAATTTAACAAAGCAACTCGCTGTCTGTCAACAGTCCACGAGTTAACGTTAGGCCTAACTTAAATAATAAACAGTAAATGTCAGTATACAAATATAACATGGTTTGAGGGTGGACAGTCGATATTAGCTCCCCGAGGTATTGGAAGTTGAGAAACTAGTTCCCGAGGCGAAGCCGAGTGAACTAGTTTCTCAACTTCCAATACCGAGGGGAGCTAAGGCGAAGAGAATGAAAGTCATAGATTTGCGTCCGGGAAATTTCGAAAACACATGAGGCTTTTTTTCATTATTCATTATTAATTATTTCCATTGATCATTAATAACACTACAGCGCAATCACAAGATGTTTCTTCTAATCTGTGTACGTACGTGCATCATTATACGTGCAGGCCGCACACACAGGCATAAGATACAATGGAAAGGCTCAACAGCGAACGTGTTGTGCATGTGAAGGCAGTACAGTTGCAGGTGCGGATCGGAGTTTACCATACAGTTTTAGCGCGATGCGACCTTTTTTGTGAACGACGTACGCGGGACTAAGACTGTAAAAATAAGAGAACATGTAGGCCTACATGTATACTAACTACTACTGATTTATAGCGCACATACTGGTGGAAATTTGGTAAAAACTTCGTTTTACTGATGTGGATGATTTGGAACTAAATTTGTTTGGTGGAAATACCTTTTTTGTGCAAATAATGATTTTTTTGGCAAATAATGAAAAATTTAGGCGGTAGCTTTCGGGACATGCGGGCGGTGGACGCAAATCTATGAGTATGACTTTCATTCTCATGGCCTAATAAGTAATATCGACTGTCCACCCAAAATAAACCATGTTATATTTGTTTTACTATACCTCATACATATTCACAATATTCTCTAGTTCGGCATCACTGAGCTTGGTAAATTCAAACGCGACATTTACGTGTGCCGCCATCTTTTCATGTGTATGTACGTAGCTAGCTAAGGCGATGTTCGCGCGTGCGTACTACTGTTCCCCGCTGGCATGTTCCCGGATGCAGGGAACAGATCGTTGGGACTATTTCCCCGCCGGGACTGTTCCCCGATGCGACAGTCTACTACGCACTACTGCGCATGCGTATTTACCCTGTGCGTGAATACTCGCGGACGCGAGGTAAATAGCAAAAATAGCATCTGGCACGTGACGGTGAATGGACCAGTGAGAATTCGGCTCTCGATCATGAATATGTATGAGGTATAGTAATTAACGTTAACAATCGTCAATAGACCTTATGCATATGAATATTGCCCTCATTCAGAGGCTAGAGAAGATCACTCATTGGTTCATGTATGTGCACTGTGCATACGCACGCACAGTGCACATGTAGGCCTACATGAACCAATGCCATGCCCATGGAAAGAATGTCGTATCCGGCCGCCACTTTTTAAGGGATTTTTTGGATTTTTTTTAAAACCACTAACCAGTTAAAAAATCATTCTATCGATTTTTGGTGGTACAGAAAGCGAAAACTATCTTTAAAATCCACTTTTATGATGGTTTTCGGACTTGATTTCCCTTCTAAAAAAATTCTCCCCTTCAGAAAATAGAAGGATCCTATTATAGTTGCCACTACACATGTTGGTCACTAATTGTGAAGTTTACAAGATCAGACTGACAGGACTGAGGAAGTCATCGTGTACCAAAAATGCCTGATTTTTCATGAAATAAATATGTCCATCATCATCCGTATGTTCTCCACCTTACCAGGTAGGTAAGATTACATTATTGGTTATATTTAATGAAAAATAGTGGCGGCCACATACGACATTCTACCCGAACCAATGAGTGACCTTCTAGCATCTGAATGAGGGCGATATTCAGTTTGTGACATCATATGCAAATAGTATAACATTAGCCCCATCGGTATCCAGTCGTTACGCCCCATTGCCATGACGCCCCTCACCATAACGCCCCATTGCCATAATGCCCCATCGTCATAACGCCCCATCGTCATAACGCCCCATCGTCATAACGCCCCATCGTCATAACGCCCCATCGTCATAACGCCCCATCGTCATAACGCCCCATCGTCATAACGCCCCATCGTCATAACACCCCATCATCATAACACCCCATCGTCATAACACCCCTCACCAATTCCCCATCGCCATTATGCCCCATTGCTGTTACGCCCCATCGCTGTTACGCCCCATTGGCATCGCCGTTACGCCCCACTATAGGATTTCACTGGACAACAAACAATTATTTAATTAATTTATTTTAAAAATAATAAATCAAACAAACAAACAAAACAAACACAATCTTAAAAGTAATTAGTTCTGAAAAGAAATGGAGGTACAACTCGACGTTTCGATCAGTAAGCTCTGATCGAAACGTCGAGTTGTACCTGCAGTTCTTTTCAGAACTAATTACTACTCAATTGAGATTCCACATGGTGTCACCGCAATTAGTCTTACTTAAATCATCTTCACCATGCAAAGCTACAAGTTTTAACAATCTTAAAAGATCGTGAATGATTGTATTATTTATTAGGGTTTCGGCCTGGCAGTAGGGGTGCACGCACCAACTCGGAGACTGCACCCCGATGAAAGAAGAAGAAGATCAATAGGTGTTTGGGCACAAACAATTATTCACATGAGAACAGATAGCTTTTTGCAGATGTGTAAGGACACAATACTGGCTGACAAAAATGGGACACAGGGGGTGAAGAAAAAAATTGGTGGAAAGTTGTAATTTACTTGGAAGTCATGAGAATGGACACCCTTGTACTTGAAAATAGCATTGGAGAGGTAATGTGCCAAGTAATGTGCCAAGTAGATTTTCCTCCCTGTTGTATTTTCTCGATTGGCGTGTGAAAGTTAACGTAAGTTACATGGTGTCCACTTTTCAGTCTAGTACCCAACAATAAAAGTCAAATCAAAAAAATGTTTACACCATGATTATGCTCTTATTCCCAATAAAAAATGGCTTAGTTTAGTAAGGATGAGTTTTGTAAAAAAAAATATCTGGCCGTTTTAACATCCTATGATTTGGCAGACATGATGTGTAACTAACGTGAACACAGATTTAGCGATCATTTTTGAGGTTCGTGAAATCTTTTTTTAAATTTTTTTAGGAGCCAGTTTATTTCTTCAGTTACTCAAGTTATATGCACATCGTGAGGAAAATAAGTAAGGGATACGTAAAGTGTTTGATTTGATGAACTTTTGTTCAATTAACCCTAACCACCCCAAATCTTGCAAAATCCTCCAAGGGGCACTTTTTGGACAAATTCAGCACTGTTGGAAACTGGTACTTTCACCTCCACAAATGGGGCTAAATTACTACCTGGCAAGAAGTACAGGCCATAAGTGCTGAATATGACAGATCACTGAAAATGCATGGTGCATTTTGAAGATAAGGGCATGTTTCCAAAAGTGCACTGATGGATTTTGCAGGATTCAGGAAGGTTCCTAGCCAGAATACCTGGGGGGTTAGGGTTAATGTCCCGTTTTTAGATGCCATTTTGGAAATAAAATCGGTTTGTAAACGTGAATTAAAAGTGACACAACACGTATTCACACTTTATTTTATCTTTATTTGTCTCGTAAACACAAAATAGTAAAATTATTTAAGAAAATCAAGATCATTTTGTGCACCATGAAAGTTGGTCAGTATTGTGTCCTTACACAGATATCTAAGTTGCGTGAAAATGGGATGTAAAAAAATGTTCCGTCTGTCACTGTAACGCGCGCCTGAAATGCTGCGACGTTTGTACATGTAAGTATATATATATATATTTATATATTTATTTCATTTCTCGGGCATCAGATAAAAAGTACAATAATGCACATTGGTAAAAACATTAAAAAAAAATTTTTTTTAAATATGAAAAAAGCAATTAAAATACAAAGTAAGGATAGAAAACCAGCTGGAGCCCGAAGGATTGCCTAAAAGAAACAAAGTTCCTGTCAAGAGGCTTTCCTCCCCAGCTGGTTAAAAAATATATAGATATTAATTAAAAAGAACAAAATATATATATAAAATTACAAATACGCATAAATACACAAACACAATCGTTCATAAAATTAATAAAAACCTTAAAGAAGCACTCCAATGTCAAATTCAGCTCTGCGTCCCGCTCACCCTCCAAAAGGTAGAGGACCCAACAGAAAGCGGAAAAAACAAGGGCCCCATCCATTGATACATGAGCGAATCACAAAACCGAACACGACCCCAGAGTGCCTCCTTAAAATAGGATAAATACACTGGTCAAAATATAAAAAATAGGTGAGCTACAAATAAAATTTGATAAGAAAATAAATTAAAATAAATCGGTTATACACAAAAGGCTAAAAAGCTTGAGTAATGGGTGGTTTAAAATATAGAGAATCACGTATAGCATTAAGACACATCACAGGGGAAGTCCCTAAACATAATTCCTGAACATCATTAGGAAGTGAATCCCAGAATCTTTGAAAATAGAAGAAACAAGAGTACATGTACTTGAGTGAGTTTGTTCTGGCAAGCCTATGTTTAAAAACCAGTTTATCAATTTTACGTGTATTTGGTTCCGGTAAAAGATGAGTAGGGATGTCATTCAACCTGTAAAGACACTTGACAATACACTTAAAAACAGAAAACGGTTATACAAGGGGGGTAAGTGAAGCTGAGTGAGACGTTGATGGTACGTAAGGGACTCAGCAACTCTACATGTATATGTAAAACAGGAACGAGTAAATCTTCTTTGCACGGCTTCAAGGGACTGTATGTGATTCTTCTGGTTCGGCAGCCACACAGGAATACTGTACTCCAGAACAGGCCTGCAGAGTGAACAAAAGAGTTTTAAAAGAACATCTTGATTTTTGGAGTGAACAACACGTCTGATAAATCCACATAACCTGGAACACTTTGATTTCACAGATTGGACATGTTTGGACCAAGTAAGGTCCCTAGAAAAAATAAAACCCAAATATTTATAAGAGTCCACTGCTTCAAGAATTTCGTTACCTAACTTATATGTACGAGAAATTTCTCTTCTAGACCTGGTAACGTGCATTAATTTGCACTTCAGTGAGTTCAGCTTCATGTCATTTTCATTACACCACCTAGAGATAATATCAAGATCATTTTGTAAAATTAAACAATCATTTTGGTTACTCACGGTACTGTATAAAACAGTATCATCGGCATATTGTGGGAGATATGACTGGACAATTCTAGGCAGATCGGCTGTAAATAAATTAAACAGAACAGGTCCGATAACTGACCCTGGGGGACCCCTGAGGTTACAGGAGCCCAGTCAGATTTAGTGCCTGAGAACATGACACGTTGTTTGCGACCTGAGAGAAATGAACTGATCCAAGAAAGAGTCTTACCACATATGCCATAATGATGGAGCTTCTGCAAAAGAATTGAATGATTAATTCGGTCAAAGGCTTTGGACCAGTCCAGAAATATTGCATCAACTCTTTGTGGTTTGGAGTCCAAAGCCTTAGCCCAAGTATCAAACAATGTAACAGCTTGGGTAACACATGAACGTTTTGGAAAATAACCATGCTGTGAATCAGGAATGATATTGTACATTTTAGAATGGTCAATAAGATGATTCGAAATGATACGCTCAAGCATTTTACATGGCACTGAACACTGAACAAAGTATAGAAAGGGATGGTGCCTTAAAATTCACAATATTGTCTTTGTTAAATACAAGAAAGGTTTTAAATAAATAAATTTGCTTTTATGCGTTCTTTCAGCTGGATTTAATTGTCCTCTTTGAAATTCACAGTGGTTTTATTTGGGTAAACAAAATATTTTACATTCAGCAATTCCAAGTAAGTTTACCACCCAAACAAATTGATAATTTGTCTGCCCCAAAAATACGTTTACGGTACCGCTTCTGTGTTACATTTATCTACATGGCCTTTCAAATAATTATGGCCTTGTAAATATGACCTCTCAAATCTCACTTCTGATCCTGTACATGTATATCAATGCGGTACGCTGGTCAGTCATTAAAAAAACCGCGATGGGCCCACCACATTTTTATCCTGTGTAGAATCCCGTGTTGCATCCCGGTGTTGTATCCCGTGTGTAAGATCTGAAGTAGCTTGTGGCGCTGACCTCTCTACTTTCTCGCATGGATTCATAGTGACATCGGTCGTCAAGCTAACAGAATGGGGAGCCAATCAGGGTGGTGGTTGTTATGCACTCTCGCACTCTGGTCCGGCATATCAGCCATCTGGAAAATTTTACAATTCCCAAATTTATACACTGATTTAAAATTAAATTACAAGTAAGGTTAAAACAAAGAACAATTTCAATTTGTACTTACCAATTAGAAAAGTAGCTGGATATATGTACACAACACATTTTATTTTATTTTTTGTTATTTTTTTTTTTTCAACAGATATAAAACAAAGAACAATTTCAATTTGTACTTACCAATTAGAAAAGTAGCTGGATATATATGTACACAACACATTTTATTTAATTTTTTGTTATTTTTTGTTATTATTTTTTCAACAGATATAAAACAAAAAACAATTTCAATTTGTACCTACCAATTAGAAAAGTAGCTGGATATATGTACACAACACATTTTTTTCCTTTTTTTGTTATTTTTTTTCAACAGATATAAAACAAGAACAATTTCAGTTTGTACTTACCAATTAGAAATACAATAGAAAATTAGCTGGATATATGTACACATCACATTTTTTTTTTTTTTCCTTTTTTGTTATTTTTATATATATATATATTTTTTTTTCAACAGATATAAAACAAATAACAATTTCGGATTGTACTTACCAATTAGAAATTCAATAGAAATATGGTTGAATAAATTTACACATTTTTTTTTCTTTTCTTTTTTTATATAAAAAAACAATGTCAGTTTGTACTTACCAATTATATTCCCTACCAATTTCCTACCAGTGTATTACTACTTCTGAATGGACTTACTATGTCTGAGGTATACAAATTATAGATTTCAGTTTGAGTCATCGTCCTCGTGGTGTCTTGAAGAATGATAGGCCTGGAAGCATTCCCCAGGATGAAGATGGGGCTTGTCAGCACATCCGCCACAGATGTAGACTGTCCTCCTGCATTGATTTGGGGTGCTACAAACCATGCAATTCCTGCCATATGCCTCTGTTTTGCAGACCAGGTGCTTGTTTCCTTGAAGACGCTCTATTGGGTTTCCTTGCCTGGGTCGTCCTGTTCGTCGTTCTTGGAACTCTTCCGGTGGGGCGATCATTGCTGCTTCTTCTGCCAATAAGAGACTTCTTGAATTTGTGAAGGCTGACCTTCTCAGGATCCGGTATTGTGAGCGAGTATAGGATGTATGCATTGGACTGGCAGACCTCTAACAACCAGAAGAATACTCTTTTCCACCATTTCTTTGTCTTCCTGCTGAACTGGCTGTAGTACGAGACAGTCTGATCGACTCTGTCGCAACCGTTCATCGAGTGGTTGTAGTCATGGATGACAGCTGGCTTCTGTACACGCTCCCCAAATTTCCTGGTGACTTCGATGATCTCAGTAGATGACTTGGTAGAAACTAAAAGGCAGGGTTTACGGGCTTTCTTGTCCCTCCATGCTGTACATAGTGTGGTGCCATCTTCACTTCGATAGAATTTTGCCTCTCGATGTTTTAGTGCGATCTTCTTTATTTCAGGGGGAAAATTCTTTCTGTTGACATTGAGTGTTCCTGTGTAATACATCTTCCTGGATGTCAAGTAGGTGATGAGTTTGTCTGTTGTGTAGTAGCGGTCCGCAAATATGTGATGCCCTTTTCCTAGTGGCCTTAGGAGATACTCAAACACCTTCTCAGCTTGTCCACTTGAAGTATCCATGTCAGGGTTATACGATGTCTCCTTCCCGAAGTAGCAGAGGATGTTGATAACATACCCGGTGGTGCTGTCACCAGACCGAACGTCTTGATGTGGTACTTCTTTGGCTTAGCAGCGTTGTATTGCTTGTATTTCCAGCGACCTTTCCATCCAATCACCATCTCGTCAATCGAAACATTCTCAAAGGGGTAGAATGCATCCTGAAACTTACGAAGAAGTATGTTGAGGAAGGGTTCGATCTTCTCCTTGGACTGTGATTCAACATCAGAGGCATGGAGCATTGTCAGATTGTGTGATAGATGGACTCAAATCTTTCCCTAGAAAACATCTGGTTGAACCATACAGTGTGGTAGACTGGGTAGTGTGACCAGTAATCCCTCACAGCTGGGCGCTTGTTGAGTCCCATGGCAATCAAGACAGAAAAGAACTTCAAGATCTCATATTTGGTGATTGGCTTCCAATTTCTGAAGACAGACCTGCGTCTTGGTGGGTTATTCAACATCACTTTGTAGTTAGCGTACTCGTTGATCATATGTATCAAAGTCTGCATTACATCATCTGACAGCAGTGTAAAAAGGCAGTCAAGTGGATTTGAGTTCTCATCTAGGCTCGCATCTACACCCGACTGTTTGCCAGTGGGGGGAACAAATCTGAAAGAACAACTTGTAGAATCATTAGTAACATGTGTAACATCTGTCCAAAGTTTTATTGTGTTACTAGCGCTATTGGCAGTCCTATGGGCACGCTTAGCCTGTGGCATTGCTCGCTGTCGAGGTCGCACCCTGGATGTACTAGGCCTATCGCTATCGCTAGTATCAGTACTTACGTTCTCAGGTTCAGAGGCTTCACTGTCATTATTACCTTGAAAATCACTGCTCCTGTCACTGTCTGTATCTTCAATGTCTCCATTGTCGCTTTCCACTTCAGAATTCCAAGCAGAAAGCATGCGTTGTGCATCGTCTGTTGTGAGTTTCCTGGAGGCCGCCGTTTTTAAATGTTCAATGTATGTAAGCAACGTCAACAACGAAACCTTTCTCGAACTTTCGGAGTATACGTCTATTCCAGATGTCAAATCATCAATATTTATAGCTAATTTGCATTGAAAGTTCGTGACCTATAATTCTTATTGGTCATTTCCGCGTTACGTTGTCAAAACAAGTCAAAACAAGACGATGATGTCAGGTGATGACGTCGGGCCTCTAAAGTGGCGCGCCGTCCAAACGCGGTGCGCGTGTGGGCTTCTAAAAGGGCGCGCCGTCCAGAAAGAGTTAAAACAAAACATGTCTCGTTTATGCTAAAACCCTTTGAAATTATTTAAGCATGTCTCTATATAATGTCAACAACAGGGCTTCTATAACTTGTAAAACTCAAGTAACAGTGGTATACAAATAGTAATCTGTCCATTATATAAACTGACCAGTGACCTTAGACACAGTCCTTACATTATCACCCATAAACTAATCATAAAACTTCACTAAATAATATATTATCAAATGCATTTATATATCATTGAAATATTACTACTCACGGTTTTCAGGGCTGACTGAACTTGACCTAAAATCATATTTGAAAATGTAGGCAAAGCAGCGCTAAGTTTGACATTTTCCCAAGCAGCCGTATACCACTTCAATCAAACAGTCAGAATTTTTACTAGTTTCAAATTCTGCTGCAGACGCACCTCGAGCCAATCATAAGCTCGGAAACACATACGTCACAACATAACAATCAAGATTCACTTTCACCATGGTTCTTTAACCCTTTCCTTACCATAGGCGACTTTAGTCGACTGCACTCATACCCCCTCTTCCTTACCATAGGCGACTTTAGTCGACTGCACTCATACCCCCTCTTCCTTACCATAGGCGACTTTAGTCGACTGCACTCATACCCCCTCTTCCTTACCATAGGCGACTTTAGTCGACCAAGCTTTCACACAAAAAAGCACTCAAGCCTGAGCACAAAGGCCATTTGTTATAAAGCTGTAGTTTTGTCCATGTTCATCATCCATACCCAAGCTTACAATGGTTGGAAAGAGCAAGATCGGATCTTTCCATTGATGGTGAAATAAAATAAGGTTGCTATTATGCAATCCCTTCAAACTGGAGTGGAAAGATCCGAAATGCCAAACACCTACGGAGCGCCATGTGTTTGTGTACAAAAAAGTGTTTGAGTTTACAGATCACACTGAGGAAACAAAGATTGAGAACTTGGACATTTATTGACCGATCTTAATGTTTTTTGGATTTTATGAAAGGGAATTCAATAAGTAAGATATTTTTTATTATTTATTTTGCTGTAAAACGATATCTTCAAGGTGATAATAGAGTTTGTAAAATTGGCCTTTGAACACAAGCTTTCTGTTGTGTAAGAATGTGTGCTTCACGCTTGAATGGTCAAACAATATGGTCACCAATGGTTGTTTACATGTATGTCAAAACAATTCGGTTCTGAGAGGGTTAAACCATGGAGGAAGGAAAATTCCTTCCTCCATGGTTAAACTAGGACAACAATTTGCATGAACACGTAATCATTTGTATACACATCTTTATTCATGAAAATAGACTTGTTACCTGTCTGACTAAAGGGTTATTTACAAGGGGACATCAGTTGTTACAGTCACGCTGGACTAATTATGCTCCTGTGTAATAAGTAAATAATTATGTTTCAAAGTTTTCATTTAATTTTTAACTATGAGTATTTCACTTGAACATGAGGTGTTTCATTTAGGTTTATCTCCTGCAAGTTTTCAGTAGATAAACTTCAGAGTTGAAAAAGAGCTACGTTTTGTCCCGTCTGTCACGCTGGAATTGGCCACATAAGGACTCAGGACACAAAATGCACAACAAATTTATTTCATTCAACGAAACTACACTTCACTTAAAGAAATTTTGTACATTGTAAAAAAAAGAATCATACAGGTGTGCTATTAGAATGAAGATATTATGAAAAGTATGCCCATCCTGGCCACTCGCGAGGGCATCACGGCAATGGCCGTCTGTGACTACCGTTAAGGTCGAGGCCTGAAAGCATACCATAGGCTATGACTAATGCGTAGTTGCATACAACTATGGTTTATAACGACTGTTATGGTTTATACTAATTTAATAAGAGGGTCAGAGACCACCATGGCTAGAAAGTTAGACATAAACCTTCTCTACACATTGTTCGATCCGAAAACCCATTCAATTCCCACCATTTAATCTGTCTGAATAGGTTTCTTTGAGTGGCGTTAGATTAAGAGAAACGATGCTCTGTGGGGCAGCTCCTGTGTGATCTAATAGTCAACTTACACAGATAGTTCGCTTTTGTTTCTCACTGAAAAGACTGGTCTAATTTTGTTTCCATGGAATTTCTGACTTGACTCACAATCGCGATTTTTATTAGGTGTTCGTGCGACAGCGCGAACACCTCTTTGAAATTGTTATGTTTTTTTTTGCTGCTTCTTCCTCGTGAAACTTATCGAACAAAAAATCCATAGTTGCAAAGTTCACAGATCCTTCAAAGTTGTGACATCATGGTGACGTCATTAGGTATCAAATTACACTAAATCAAATTTTAATATTTCAAAAAATCATATCTCATGAACCAACAGATATTTACACAATCTTTGCATCATCTTACAGATCTTGAATTATGACATTTCGTAGACAGAAATTACCCAATCTGACCTTTCCTTCCGGTTGAAACCGGAAGTTTAAGTGAAAAAATACTCTGAAGCACTTTTGTAGAATGATGGGTATTTGAACATGCTTTCAGTGGACGAAATTACTATTGACATGTGACCTTTTTAAAAATGTGACTGATGACATGATCACATGTCACAGCGCCCTCTGGCAACAGGTTTAGAAAAATAATAATTTTCTATCTGAAAACCCATAGGAAATTTGAATATAACTTCTGTGAATAAAGTGACTAGTGACATCTTATCTTTTCAAAAATATGTTTGATGATGTCATCAAAGTTCAGAGCGCCCCCCTAGCGGCAGTTGTAAAAAAAGGCATTATTTTCCAAGCTCAGAAATTGAACCAAAGTATATGCAGGTACTGACGTTATTTTTTCATGATAATGAGGAGGTCATATATATGACCTTCAAATCACCTTGTCTGACCTTTCCTTCCGGTCCAAACAGGAAGTTCAAATTCAACACATTCTAACGCAAAATTGATACATGTATGTCTTTTGAATATGAAATTGATATTGTTATTATAAAAGATGATACACCTTTGCAAAATAAGATTGTGACATCATCGATGATAATTTGATTGAACTGGAATTTTATACGAACACCGTGTGTTTGTTCCAACAATCACTTTAGCTCTAGTTTTAATTGTGATATATTTTTTTTCATCACGATATATTTTTTTAATCGTGATTTGCCGATATTTCGGTAACTTGAAAAGTTCTTGATATTGTAACGCAATGCAGTATCGATTAGAGTGTATTCGAATATTTAGGTTGCTGGGTTAGGACGGTAATCCTGGCTAGTGTCTAGCCGTCATGTACTATATATATGTGACAGTTGTTGGAGGGTGCCAGTCTAGAGCAGTGTTTTATAAAACCACGGAGCGGGCGTGTTTCGCTCTCTTTTCCCTGTTTGCAGCAAGTCGGGTGCAGACGTATATTTCTAGCTGGTGATTAAAGGGTGTTGAATCAAGTCTAGGAAAGAGCCTCATATTTGGTGTGAGTTTAATAATTTGTATCCCTGCCAGTCTAACAAATCACAGAGCTGTGTCAATTCTTTGTAAATCATTTAAATCACGGTAAATAATTCAGTACAATTCATTGTAATCAATTATCAACATCAAGCCAGAAGATTGTGTGACGTAGGCGAGGTGCCTTGAGGTATTGGGGCGCATGTTTTGGTAGAATAAATAATCAGAGTTGGCTCTCATTTTAACTCTTTTCGTCCCCGTCATTGTCTGTGCTCTTCCCCCTCCCCTGAGGGTGTGTTGTGTTTTAAGTTAGAGAGGGAATAAGAACCTGGTGGTGCGCTGCGGGCCTGGCGGTAAACTGCCGCCCAAACGGATCGTCGTCACCGGCCTACTAAGCTGCCGCTCACTGACGTTTGGCTGAGACCGACCCGGGTCGCAGATAGAGGACAAAACCGTCACAATATCATAATAGAATTTAAAAAAGTATCGCGATATTTGATATTATCGTATTATTTCCCAAGCTTAGTGCACAGACGCTTATTTCACCATGCAAAAATAAAACAAGTCCTCTTCTTAATCGCCTTTATCACCTTCTTGTAATCCCACTTGGTTCGGTTCATGAAAAGCAGGTGCCTCGTCTCACCCATCTAGACCCCGTTCCCACTTGATCCTGCATTGCTAGCCTTATTCTAGGGCCAATATAGCCCCATATTTTTGAACTTTTGATCTGCTAATTATTACGATGTAAAATTTTGTGATTATAGATCAGCTTGCCCAAGCAGACACTTTTCGCATAAAGTTTACTATTGTGAGATTGGTAATTTTGGTGAAATTTAAGTTTTATTACTGTTTTCTTTAAATTTAAAAAAAAAATCCAAAATTTCATGAAAGTGAGATATCCCAGAATAATAGATTTGATACCAAAAGTGTCTGCTTGGGCAAGGTTATCTAATTACCAAGTTTTGGGTTGTAATAATTAGCAGATCAAAATTTGAAGAAAAAATAAATAAACCACTCCATTTTTGTACATTTTTGTATGGAGGGAGTCCAGTGCATTGGCCCTAGAATTGGCCCTAATTATATGCATATGATGAACCAAATGACAGTAAAGCCTTGAAAAACAACACCTGTACCTACATGTACCTGTGCACACTGCATACTGTAATCTTAAGCATTTTACATTTGCTATACAAAATTCACAGATTTGCTATACAAAAAGTTATTTTGCTATGCAAATTATTTGCATTACAGTTTTGCTATGCAAAACGTTCTCTGATCTTGTTGCCCTCAGCAGAAAACAAAAGAACCATTGTTCTACATGTAGCCATTGTATGTTGTTGCATTGATGAGCAGCCTGCACAATTGTTGTTGCATTTTGTTGCATTCAGCATTCAGAGTATCTGTGAAATGCCTGCAGGGGGTTATGGTTAAAGTTGTTGGATAATAAATGAATGGAACATATAAATCTAATTGACAAATGGCTTCATGCTTGTAATTTGTAACTTTCCTCCTTGACAACGACGACACATGCCGTCAACCCGAGAAGACTAAAGGCCGTTTCACACGAGACCGTTTTAACAAAGGACCTTGGCGATAAATCGCATCCATGTTAAAAAATAGCAAATCCCAGCCGTGTGAAAGCTATCCTTGTTAAATAATTACCACGGACCCTTGTTATTTATTACAGAGATCGAGACCTCCTCCAAAAAATTGCAATGATGTTAAAATTGCCACGATAGGTCATGTGAAACGCTTAGTGCGCCCAAACAGGGGACCCTTGTTTTGGCGGTATCATTTCACATGCGAGAATTGATTGTCAGAGTACATGAGCCGATATCCATAGTAATAACTGTCGAGAAACGACGAGAAAATTGTCAGGAAATTAGGAGTAAAAATTGTCGGGGAAACAAGGTGTAAAAATGGTCCAGGTGTAAAAATAGGAGCAACATTTTTGAGAATTAACATTAACGTGTCAGAGTTTCTGCAAAAGTACTTTGAGCCAATATCCATAGTAATAAACGAGGAGAAAATTGTCGGGAAACTAGGAGTAAAAATTGTCGGGAAACAAGGCCTTAATATAGAGTGTTTATGTAGGGTGTGTGTGTGGTTGGCAGGGTGTACCTGTACATTTACATTTATATTAGTAATAAATCAGAATGATCCTTGATCATACAATGTTACAGTTTACATTTATTTTTTACTCAAGTCAGTGAGTACAAACTCATGTAGTTTTGGTTTATTACTTGCATTTCAAGTGTTACAAAATATAATTTTTTGTTGAAATTAATTTTATACATGTACACTGTATTTTGTTAACAGGGATTAACCCTACCGTAACTCCCTAGGCCCATTTGCTTACATATAACCTGACTCCTCCAAAATCCTTCAGTAGTAAAGCAAGCACATGACATGTATGCACACATGTGTTTCTAATCTGTGATACATGTACATGGCCAGGGACCCTCCCTGCATGTATGGAGCAATAAACAGTGTCCACTGACCCAAGCACTGACCTTGCAATCACTACAACAAACATGGATGTACATGTACCATGGAAAGGCAGGTATGCCTAATAACCTCAATCCTCCAAATTCCTTCCCTTTAGCAAAGAGCATGTAGCATGTAACCTCAATCATTCAAAATCCTTCACTTATAGCAAAGATTTGGGAAGGTTAGGGTTAATGAGCAATTCAAGTACCACAAAGAAGATGATATGTACAGTGTGTATCCAGCAGTAAACCATGGAAGCTTTGCTAAATTACCCTTTACAATTACATTATGATCATTAATAGTATTGTTTCTCCCACTGCAGGATAAACCTGTTTATATTCCTGATAGACCCAAAGAATGGAAATCAAGGGAACCACCAGAATTTGTTCGAGATGTCATGGGTAAGTTTGAATGTGCTCAAAGGGCATGTTCAGTAAGGCATCATTGAATATGTAGTCCTAATGATATTTAGGGTAAAGGAAGTGTTTAAGATAAACGTGTTTAAGATAAATTAGGGAATAAAAAGTTATCACATGGTCTTTACCACAGGATTATGACCGGTTATGGGCATGGCCACAGAGGATAAAGGACTGCGCTGAGTTAGTCTATTGTCTTTGGACACCCCCAAAAACCGGTCATTATTCAGTAAATACTAACAGTCAAACTTAAACACTTGACCCTACATATCAAAATTTAAAAGAATTTAGTAATTAGTTGAAAAAAGCAATTGGAAATATGGGTAAATTCACTTTTTGGAGACACAAAGTGCACGAGTCAGCGTGACAGGAAACAAACACCATCACTCTAATTGGTTCAAATTAACATTGCGCATCATATGCTAGTTATTGTAACAGCTGTCATGCAACGCACTATATACATACTACTCTGTTTTGAAAAATCTTGTTGGACAACCACAACTTACCTTGCTATCATTAATACGAGCTCGGTAATAATGAGATTCTGGTTTAGACAAGGTTTTTTCTTGGTCCTGAACTATCTGTGCATGTTTCTATGGGTCAATATTTGGTTTGGATGAGGTCGGAAATTGTGAGATTCCTGATTAGACAAGGTCTTTTGTCATCCGCCTTAAGAGAAAATGCATTATTTGTTGCCCATTTTTAAGTGACCAACAACTTACCACCAGCAAGTCAGTGTTTGAAAGGCTCTTTCATTATCTGTTGTTTCATCTTGCCGAAGTTATGAGGTAATTTTGAGGTGCTAATCGGTGCCTTAATCCAGCATTGTCGGTCCCCATTGGCAGCCAGAGCGAGCCGTTAGACACAGACACTAGCGAGCACCACTACCGGGGTCTCCAGTGATAAGTTGCGGTCGCATTATTTTAAGTAACTAAGCAAGCACATCGTTGCGCAAATACAGGGAGTGCATGATTTTAGCAAATGTAATTGTTTGTGATAATTAACAGCTACCGAATAACTAACAAGTGGCAATTACTAGTTTGTGAGGGTGTTTGTTTGTTTACAAAAATTATCTTCTGCCAAACAGCCGAATTCCACGACCCGTATAAGACCATAAATTACCCTCGTCCATTCTGGGAAAAAAAATAAATTGTCCTGGGCGTAACCAGCCTCAACCGTCTGCAAACTTTCATGCAAATAGTGAAATGAACCCCCAAAAATACATGTTGGCCTACACTAGATCGATAATTATTTAAATTTAAAACAAAATTAAACAAAAAAACATCACTTCTTTCCAAACAACCAACATCATTTCTAGAGCGAATCGATGAAAACTAACTGGTTCCCCGCTTTGTAAATAACATTGTTGCATTGTGAATGCGGACACCAACAATGATGCACTACACAGTTTGTACAGCGTTAACGCTATACTTAGTGGATCATTGGCAGGTTTGACAGATCTGTTTGTGAGTTTCTGGTCTTCAGTTGTCATTTATTTATCTCCCACCATGTTATCAATTGTTTTTCATTTATTTTATTCAATCAACAACTTATTTTAACAAAGTAAAATACGTCTAAACATCTTCAATAAAGTGTCAATCTTTACAGTGTATATTTGAGCCTATACGTTTAGCATACATTTCCCTTCACATGTAATACACGGTACACGTTTGTATGGTTTTGTAAGAAAATATTGCCCATCAATTACAACAAGGTTCCGGCTAATACCAGATAATTGTGTCAGTCCGGCGGACCTCGTATTAACAAGAGTCAATTGTATATGAAAGCTTTTGTAAATATGAATGTACATTGTAAATGTTCCTTTGGATAAGGTTCAGGGAAGGAGTGAAATTAACTGGAACACATTTTATTGATACATTTTCAGGATCAAGTGCTGGTGCTGGTAGCGGTGAATTTCATGTTTATAGAGGTTACAGGCGCCGTGAATATAGCAGACAGATGTATATACAAAGCAAAGCACAACAGGTAGTTTAATCAAAAATCCTTTTATTGGATTACTTTCTATATGCTAATTTCCATTAACCCTAACTCCCTAAGCATTGTTAGTGAACAATAAAAATCCTTCAAAATCCTCCAACTGCCTTTGTTGTCTAGGGAGTTAGGGTTAAAGGGACAATAATATCATGATTAGAGCAGACTTTCAACAGGGCATGGAATCAGTATCCTAGTTTAAGATGAACACAGAGACTGAAAATGACTGGTTCATTTATGTACATGTAGCAGCAAGGGTAATATGACCTTATCATGTGGGGTATTATTTTCAGTCACCGAGTTAATCTAAAACTAGCACTACGATTCCATGCCCTGTTGATCGTGACGATATTGTCCCTTTAAATATTAACCTTGACATTTTGAAAATTAGCTTTACTCCACTTTGAGGATTTGGATCTCAGAAACTGATTTTCATGATTGTGATCATTGTCACACCATCATTCATCTGTCATCTCCAGGAGGAGCAAGGAACTGAATTCCAGAAGAAATTAGATGAAAATCAGGCAAAAGCTGAAGAGAGTACAGCAAAGAAAAGGAACAAAAGGTACAATGAAGTTCAGAAGGGGGATAGATTTCCCATCATTTTTAACCCCTTGAGTACGGCGCTATATTATGGACTGCTGGATGGCATTTTTTTTTTACGAGTGAGGGCGGTGCGGCCAACCAAGCATCTGTGGGGCCGGGGAGCACCAGGTCGAACCCAGACGTGGATAGGGTGCTGGTATACAGAGATTTTACAACTACGTGTATATGTACATGTGCACGACGGCCCGTGTTTTATATTTTACTTAGTGTATATTATTATTATTATTATTTTAATGGATGACATACTAATAATACAAAAATACAGAAAAACAAACAGAAAACAAAATTACAGTTGATTTCATCTGGGATAGCCCAAAAAGCCAATTACACAGGCTTATTTCCATTGGGGTCCCTTACTGAGGAACAAAACAATATAGTTATTGTACTTATATTGATAATTATTGGAGCTTCTGTCCCCAGGAAATGGTGTACAATATAGTTATTTTGTAATAACCTCCCCTGGATACTATCAAATATTTGTTTATTTTGTAAAAACAGAAACAAGGACCAAACTAAAGACAAATAAAGACTAAAGACAATGTCAAGTGGTTTCAAAGTATTTTATTCAAGTCACTTTTTTTTATCTGAGTGAATATGAAGACACTCTCACGGCAACCACTTTTGCTGGTGCTATCCAAATTCTGAACTTGAAGTCCCTATGCCCCATCAAAGCCATATCGGAGAGGATCTGCAAATCTGGATCAAGTCCAGTCCCGGCTCGTTTTCGAAGTCTCACTTACAGCACATTTATGTCAGAATCACTGGCACTACTTTCAATATTTGAAGTTTGTTCAGAAAAAGATTCATAATCTGAACCACTGGTTGCCGTGAGAGTATCTTCGTCTTCACTTGAAGACACTGTGTATGGAAGTGACAGCACTGTGCGTAATACACCGCACTGTTCAGCCAAGCGTATAGACCTAACAATAAGCGGCCAAGCTAAACCGGGCATACTCTATCCATCGCAGTGAAACATCAATCAGGCTATTGCATTGGGGTTTTTGTGCCTGGTTTTCTTTGCACAGCACTAGCTGTCCATCCTACAGTGTACATGTACATATATGTAGATTCAGACACTACATCACAAACTCACAGATGTACAGTGTTTCTCGAACAACATGGTGGCATACCGGACAACCCAATGTCATCTTACAAAAGTTCTTTTATACAATTGCTGGAACCTAAAAAGTGTAATAAACTCTAGTCATTTCACACGCTCATATTACTTTACTACCAATCATTGGTGGAAATTGCTTTCCCTTTGAAAAGAATTCATATCTGAAAGCATAAACAAATATTTTGTACAATGTACATTTTTTTAAATGTTCAATTGTGCAAAATAATGAGTAGAGTCACAGTAAGTGCTGTGAATGGAAAAAAGACTAATGGTTCTTATGGTGCTGAATTCAAACAAGAATATTGTCATAACTCACTCATTATTTTATTCACGTTTGTTTCCAGGATAAAGAAAAAAACAAAGATGCTAGAAAGAAAGAAACAAAAACTACAAGAAGAGAAAGGTTTGTGTGATTAATAGCACCCATATTATATTACCTACACAAACTGTTCTACATGTAGCATACTAAATCTATAACCAGAAAATGTATTACCTACATAAGTGTGCCAGGCTAACAAAACCCAGTCCACGTCATTGGACACTACAAGCCAGTCAACTGTAGGGCATTATGGAATTAGGTGCCCTACGCAGGAAGCTAGATGCAATATTAAACTAGACGTGTGCGAATTCACTAAATGCATACAGTGCAGAAGAGATTGCACATTGTGGGCACACATTTTAAAGTGCACGGTTTGTGAGTAAGGTGTGTGCATGAGATACAGTTGTCTCACACACCAGGTAAGTCTCCCAGGCTGTAATACTTCATTTTGAGTCCTTGTGTGTCCGTGTGTGGTAAACAAAATATATAAATGACCCATATCAATTGTTCTTGGAATACTGTGCAGTGGACTAAGATAGTACACAAGTGGCACACTTCATGTGGGTAATAGACTTCTGATTGACTTGTTTTCAAGTCATGAATGTCGAGTCCAAGTCCCTTTAAAAAAAAATGCTTTTACAAGAATATGTGTAATGAATATTTAATTCAGACTAAATGGATATTAATTGCACCCACTCCAATCATACTACAGTGTATGTGTATGGTACCAGTAACTGTTTTATTTTAATTATCAATTATTAGGTGTTCGGTTTTTAGGTGTTTGTGCGACAGCGCGAACACCTCTTTGAATTTGTTTTCTTTTCTTTTCTACTTCTCCTTCTTCTCAATGAGACTTGTCGAACAAAAAACACATAGTTCCAACGATCACAGAGCCTTCAAACTTGACACATATTTTAGACCATAACATGTAGTTGTGAATAACGTTATGACATATAGTTTCAGGTAAAGTTGTGACGTCATGGTGACGTCATCAGATATTGAAATACACTAAAATCCAATTTTACTATTTCAAAAAATCATATCTCATGAACCACAAAACATATTTACACAATCTTTGCATCATCTTACAAATCTTGAATTATGTGACATTTCGTAAACAGAAATGACCCAATCTGACCTCTCCTTCCGGTTGAAACCAGAAGTTTAATTGAAAAAAATATTCTGAAGCACTTTTATAGGGTCTGCAGCCAACACGATATGGTATTTGGGCATGCCTTCCGTGTACGGAATTACTATTGACATGTGACCTTTTCAAAGATGTGACTGAAGATGTCATCACCTATCACAGCGCCCTCTGGCAGCGGGTTCAGAAAAAAAAATTTTTATGTCAAAAACAATAGGAAATTTGAATATGACTTCTGTGAATAAAATGATCAGTGACATCTTATCTTTTAACAAATATATTTGATGACGTCATCAATATTCAGAGCGCCCCTATCTCAGATATTGAACCAAAGCAGGTATTAACGTTATTTTTTCATGATCACGAGGAAGTTTTATTGTGTCATATATATGACCTTCAAATCACCTGACATGACCTTTAATTCTTGTCTAAACAGGAAGTTCAAATTCAACAAGTCTTAATGAGTGATAAGTAAAATTCTATGGGTTCAAAAAATATTGAACAAGCCATTTTGCCTCAGTAATGAATGCCAGAAGTTGGTGAAACATGGGGTTCAGTATAATGGATCCATTGGGTTCAGTATAATGGATCCATTGGGTTCAGTATAATGGATCCATTGGGTTCAGTATAATGGATCCATTGGGTTCAGTATAATGGATCCATTGGGTTCAGTATAATGGATCCATTGGGTTCAGTATAATGGATCCATTGGGTTCAGTATAATGTTCAGTATAATGGGTTCAGTATAATGGGTTCAGTATAATGGATCCATTGGGTTCAGTATAATGGATCCATTGGGTTCAGTATAATGGATCCATTCATACTAAATTAAGTGAAGATTGGAGCGCGTGGGGTGATTTTTATTGGGGTGTTTTTTACTAAAATTGTTTGATTTGCATGTTTTTTTTAGTCATGCTTGCAGGCATGTGGGTTTGGAGCTAGATGACTCACAGGCCTAACATAGGTCCTGTTGATTTCAGTTCATCAAAGAGTCATGCCATGAGTATTTGACCTATACCATGAGCAACGAGTGCCATCACGCAAATGCCTGTAGTCAGAATATAATTCATAAAAATATACAATGGGAAAAATTTTGGGTGTATTTTAGGGCTGTGCGTTTTCGGATATTTTTGGAACCGGATACCCGAAATCAGGAAAGTTCGAATACCCGGATACTCATTTTCATTCTTGTTGAAAACATGCCTCCTTTGGTGTACAAATACATGTAAATGTTAACAAAATTGACCTTTATAATACAGAGCATACCATATTTAATTCGATCTTTATTAAAATATAACATCTTGGTGACAAAATATTGTATTTACGGAAAGTTATTTCTGAAATAAAACTGTAAAAATTGCTACAAAAGTGTCTTTAATAACCCAATTTACAAAAGAAAGCCCAATTGATCACACGCGCACACGTACGGCCGGTGCATCACACAGCTACAGCGGCCTCACACGTGACTGTGTCAGGGAGTGACTACCATCAGAAGACAATAATCACTGGTGTGTGCGTGATCAGAGCACATGCGTATAGCAAGTTGACTTTGATGTTCATATCACAAAACACGTGTTGAATAATGTCATTGGTGAATCAAAGGCGATGTGGGCGGAACAAACCCGTTGTGGGAAAACAATTCATGTGCTTGCGCCTTGCCGCGCCCCTGCCTTCTAAATAAGGATATCCCGTACGTCATGTTGGCTTTGGATAAGGACAGAATTTTGCATACTAAAATAATATTTAATATTATGAAACTAACAAACTGGAAAATATTACGAATCTAAAATCAGAACTTGAATATTAATATGTTTCTATTACAATGAACTTTAGTTAAATGTCAATAAACCTGTCATAAACCTTGTTTCTTGAAAGAATGAATTTTACCAATTTGGGCCCCTTTTTCTCAAAATGGGACCAAACTTGACTATTCCCTGTTGAACGTGGCATTGTGTTGATCGGTCAGTCAAGAAATGTGTCTAAAATTTAGGATGCGGCGACGGCGACTTATATAACACGTATCCACCAAACTGGTGCTCAAAGCGCATTATATTATTAACCCTGCTCATCAGGCTCATAAATCATTCCTGAAACCATCTCAGCTCCCTGGGGAGTATACAGCTCAATTGCTGCCTTTTCAGCGCATATGGGCTAATCAAACACAACAACCAACTCTGCCCTCACAGGTACCCATTTACCCCTGGGTGGAGAGAAGCAATTATGATAAAGTGTCTTGCTCAAGGACACAAGCACCATGGTTGCGGTTGGGATTCGAACCCACATTCTGATGACTCGGCCATCAGAACACAAATCCGATGCACTAAACCGCTCGACTACTATGAAAAGTGAATATAATTATGTAGACTTACGTTAAATGGACATATCCATTAAATCTTTAAATAATCAATAATGTCTTTTTAGCCAAAGTGCACCTTGGTTTTACCATTTGGTTTGTACATGTGCTTTATATCTGTGGTGATATCAGAGCTGAAATGTTATGTTGTTTTGTCCATACTCTTTTGACAGGAAATACAGATGAACTGAGAGATGAAAATAAAGAATGCAAGAACAATGAATTGTCTGATGATGGAGATGATGATGCAGAGGAGAATTGCTTCTTAATAGGTGGAAGATGACATCAGCTATCAGAGACAAGCTTCAGAGAATAAAATTTAGGTATTGAAATTGTATATAGATTTGTTATTTGTGTTGTTGGGAATGTGGCCAAGGTAATGGTCATTGTCACACTTCTACTTTATTTTATGTATCCAAGGATTTTACTTTTTGCAAACAAGCTGAGCCTGAGCAATAGCAAAAGTTTAGCCCCAAATTTACATGACCATATTTAACAGTTTTATCACATTTCCTGGTTACAAGTAAAGGCTGGTTCAAACTCACTGCATATGCAGGTAAAAATGTTTAGTCTGCAGTACCTAAGATTAAAGAAGACTTATGGTGTGTATACAAAGTTGTGTACACCTGCACTTCCAAAGAGATTGTCCACACTACCGTACCTTTGTGCGCATTGGACATTAAAATATTTCAACATTTGTCAGATGCTAAATACAAATCAATTGTTTTGACCTAAGTACATGTATAAACAGCACAACTGCTAAGTCCATCAAGTGCACAACTGAGTTTATGTTAATACGAGTATGAACCAGCCTAGGCCCGAATAGATGCAAATATTTGTTGCACCTAACAACAAAGTTGGTATGTCACAATACTAAACACACAATGAGCCTTCAGTGCTTTCTAGAACATTGTCATGTCTCTTGTAACCATTTGACATGGATATTACTTTATATTTAATATTTCCTCTGGATAGCCCATTCGTTTAAGTCAATGGCAATACAATCAGGCATGAGAATTTCCCGCCGTTCCGCGGTTTCCCGCTTTTTGGAGGCCAAAATATGTCCTCTCCGAGTTCAATGTGAATCCGGTTTAAAATTTGGGGGGTAGAGGTGGTCTAGGGTGATTTTTTTTTTTTTTAGGGAAATTGTGGAAATATCATTCCTGAAATGCCCCGAGATCGGCACTTTTAAAGTCGGCTTCGTAGCTCTGTTTTTAGACGCTCCCAGCTGTTTTATAAACCCGTTTGTCCGATCCTATTTACACGACGTACGCAGAGCGATGAAGTGCTGTTACAGAGATGAAGTTTACTAAACGAATCAACGATCGCGTTAGGTATCAAGTATTCCATAACGTCATAAAAATTTTCCAATCAACGATATTCTATAATGAGCGTTAGGAAATGCTGTTGTTGATTGAGCGGCCATCGTGTTAACGCTTTGGCCTTTGTGTACGTGAAAGAAAAAAAGTTATAGTAAAATTATCGTGAAATTTCTAAAGGGGGCGCTGACCCCTGAAACCCCGGCATGCCTCGCCTTCGGCTCGGGCCAAGCCTACGGCTTGATTGGGTCATTAATAGTGAATCGCTATTTTCCAGTTTTTTCTAACACAACCCATTCTCATGCCTGTACAATGCAATGAGGGCCATCTACATGTACATTGTCCATGGTATGTCAATTTAAACAGAAACACAAACTGTATCATTTAAGGCTGCAAAGTCAGAGATTGAAATCTGTCATTTACCATGATGAAAAAATAGCAGCAAAGATATGAACATTATGCCACTATTTGACAAACTTCTGAGATGTGGGCCACATATTAAGATGTGATTTGAAACTTAGGAAGATTACATGTACTACATCTTTGTGCAATTTTATTCTGAAGCACTTTTATAGGGTCTGCAGCCAACACGATATGGTATTTGGGCATGCCTTCCGTGTACGGAATTACTATTGACATGTGACCTTTTCAAAGATGTGACTGAAGATGTCATCACCTATCACAGCGCCCTCTGGCAGCGGGTTCAGAATTTTTTTTTTTTTTATGTCAAAAACAATAGGAAATTTGAATATGACTTCTGTGAATAAAATGATCAGTGACATCTTATCTTTTAACAAATATATTTGATGACGTCATCAATATTCAGAGCGCCCCTATCTCAGATATTGAACCAAAGCAGGTATTAACGTTATTTTTTCATGATCACGAGGAAGTTTTATTGTGTCATATATATGACCTTCAAATCACCTGACATGACCTTTAATTCTTGTCTAAACAGGAAGTTCAAATTCAACAAGTCTTAATGAGTGATAAGTAAAATTCTATGGGTTCAAAAAATATTGAACAAGCCATTTTGCCTCAGTAATGAATGCCAGAAGTTGGTGAAACATGGGGTTCAGTATAATGGATCCATTGGGTTCAGTATAATGGATCCATTGGGTTCAGTATAATGGATCCATTGGGTTCAGTATAATGGATCCATTGGGTTCAGTATAATGGATCCATTGGGTTCAGTATAATGGATCCATTGGGTTCAGTATAATGGATCCATTGGGTTCAGTATAATGTTCAGTATAATGGGTTCAGTATAATGGGTTCAGTATAATGGATCCATTGGGTTCAGTATAATGGATCCATTGGGTTCAGTATAATGGATCCATTCATACTAAATTAAGTGAAGATTGGAGCGCGTGGGGTGATTTTTATTGGGGTGTTTTTTACTAAAATTGTTTGATTTGCATGTTTTTTTTAGTCATGCTTGCAGGCATGTGGGTTTGGAGCTAGATGACTCACAGGCCTAACATAGGTCCTGTTGATTTCAGTTCATCAAAGAGTCATGCCATGAGTATTTGACCTATACCATGAGCAACGAGTGCCATCACGCAAATGCCTGTAGTCAGAATATAATTCATAAAAATATACAATGGGAAAAATTTTGGGTGTATTTTAGGGCTGTGCGTTTTCGGATATTTTTGGAACCGATACCAAATCAGGAAAGTTCGAATACACTGATACTCATTTTAATTCTTGTTGAAAACATGCCTCCTTTGGTGTACAAATACATGTAAATGTTAACAAAATTGACCTTTATAATACAGAGCATACCATATTTAATTCGATCTTTATTAAAATATAACATCTTGGTGACAAAATATTGTATTTACGGAAAGTTATTTCTGAAATAAAACTGTAAAATTGCTACAAAAGTGTCTTTAATAACCCAATTTACAAAAGAAAGCCCAATTGATCACATCGCACACGTACGGCCGGTGCATCACACAGCTACAGCGGCCTCACACGTGACTGTGTCAGGGAGTGACTACCATCAGAAGACAATAATCACTGGTGTGTGCGTGATCAGAGCACATGCGTATAGCAAGTTGACTTTGATGTTCATATCACAAAACACGTGTTGAATAATGTCATTGGTGAATCAAAGGCGATGTGGGCGGAACAAACCCGTTGTGGGAAAACAATTCATGTGCTTGCGCCTTGCCGCGCCCCTGCCTTCTAAATAAGGATATCCCGTACGTCATGTTGGCTTTGGATAAGGACAGAATTTTGCATACTAAAATAATATTTAATATTATGAAACTAACAAACTGGAAAATATTACGAATCTAAAATCAGAACTTGAATATTAATATGTTTCTATTACAATGAACTTTAGTTAAATGTCAATAAACCTGTCATAAACCTTGTTTCTTGAAAGAATGAATTTTACCAATTTGGGCCCCTTTTTCTCAAAATGGGACCAAACTTGACTATTCCCTGTTGAACGTGGCATTGTGTTGATCGGTCAGTCAAGAAATGTGTCTAAAATTTAGGATGCGGCGGCGACGACGACTTATATAGCACACGTATCCACCAAACTGGTGCTCAAAGCGCATTATATTATTAACCCTGCTCATCAGGCTCATAAATCATTCCTGAAACCATCTCAGCTCCCTGGGGAGTATACAGCTCAATTGCTGCCTTTTCAGCGCATATGGGCTAATCAAACACAACAACCAACTCTGCCCTCACAGGTACCCATTTACCCCTGGGTGGAGAGAAGCAATTATGATAAAGTGTCTTGCTCAAGGACACAAGCACCATGGTTGCGGTTGGGATTCGAACCCACATTCTGATGACTCGGCCATCAGAACACAAATCCGATGCACTAAACCGCTCGACTACTATGAAAAGTGAATATAATTATGTAGACTTACGTTAAATGGACATATCCATTAAATCTTTAAATAATCAATAATGTCTTTTAGCCAAAGTGCACCTTGGTTTTACCATTTGGTTTGTACATGTGCTTTATATCTGTGGTGATATCAGAGCTGAAATGTTATGTTGTTTTGTCCATACTCTTTTGACAGGAAATACAGATGAACTGAGAGATGAAAATAAAGAATGCAAGAACAATGAATTGTCTGATGATGGAGATGATGATGCAGAGGAGAATTGCTTCTTAATAGGTGGAAGATGACATCAGCTATCAGAGACAAGCTTCAGAGAATAAAATTTAGGTATTGAAATTGTATATAGATTTGTTATTTGTGTTGTTGGGAATGTGGCCAAGGTAATGGTCATTGTCACACTTCTACTTTATTTTATGTATCCAAGGATTTTACTTTTTGCAAACAAGCTGAGCCTGAGCAATAGCAAAAGTTTAGCCCCAAATTTACATGACCATATTTAACAGTTTTATCACATTTCCTGGTTACAAGTAAAGGCTGGTTCAAACTCACTGCATATGCAGGTAAAAATGTTTAGTCTGCAGTACCTAAGATTAAAGAAGACTTATGGTGTGTATACAAAGTTGTGTACACCTGCACTTCCAAAAGAGATTGTCCACACACTACCGTACCTTTGTGCGCATTGGACATTAAAATATTTCAACATTTGTCAGATGCTAAATACAAATCAATTGTTTTGACCTAAGTACATGTATAAACAGCACAACTGCTAAGTCCATCAAGTGCACAACTGAGTTTATGTTAATACGAGTATGAACCAGCCTAGGCCCGAATAGATGCAAATATTTGTTGCACCTAACAACAAAGTTGGTATGTCACAATACTAAACACACAATGAGCCTTCAGTGCTTTCTAGAACATTGTCATGTCTCTTGTAACCATTTGACATGGATATTACTTTATATTTAATATTTCCTCTGGATAGCCCATTCGTTTAAGTCAATGGCAATACAATCAGGCATGAGAATTTCCCGCCGTTCCGCGGTTTCCCGCTTTTTGGAGGCCAAAATATGTCCTCTCCGAGTTCAATGTGAATCCGGTTTAAAATTTGGGGGGTAGAGGTGGTCTAGGGTGATTTTTTTTTTTTTTAGGGAAATTGTGGAAATATCATTCCTGAAATGCCCCGAGATCGGCACTTTTAAAGTCGGCTTCGTAGCTCTGTTTTTAGACGCTCCCAGCTGTTTTATAAACCCGTTTGTCCGATCCTATTTACACGACGTACGCAGAGCGATGAAAGTGCTGTTACAGAGATGAAGTTTACTAAACGAATCAACGATCGCGTTAGGTATCAAGTATTCCATAACGTCATAAAAATTTTCCAATCAACGATATTCTATAATGAGCGTTAGGAAATGCTGTTGTTGATTGAGCGGCCATCGTGTTAACGCTTTGGCCTTTGTGTACGTGAAAGAAAAAAAGTTATAGTAAAATTATCGTGAAATTTCTAAAGGGGGCGCTGACCCCTGAAACCCCGGCATGCCTCGCCTTCGGCTCGGGCCAAGCCTACGGCTTGATTGGGTCATTAATAGTGAATCGCTATTTTCCAGTTTTTTCTAACACAACCCATTCTCATGCCTGTACAATGCAATGAGGGCCATCTACATGTACATTGTCCATGGTATGTCAATTTAAACAGAAACACAAACTGTATCATTTAAGGCTGCAAAGTCAGAGATTGAAATCTGTCATTTACCATGATGAAAAAATAGCAGCAAAGATATGAACATTATGCCACTATTTGACAAACTTCTGAGATGTGGGCCACATATTAAGATGTGATTTGAAACTTAGGAAGATTACATGTACTACATCTTTGTGCAATTTTATTGTGGGAAAATATGCTTGGTGACAATGTGCATTGTACAGGCATGAGAATGGGTGATGATAAAAAAACAGGAAAAATTTGGAGTGCAACTTGTTAGAGTCCCAAATTTGTGTGCGCAGCGCGAAGTCCCTTACGGCCGGGGTCCAGGGCCCGCTTAAGGGCCCTGGAAGCTCTGGGTATTTTAGACGCTCTATGGTGGTCTCTGATGCATTTCTGACACCTGTTTTTCCAGGTAGAAGTGAGCTACTCTGGTAAGATTTTTCCTTTTTTGAACAAAAAATAATACTAATAGGTTTAATGGAAAATACAGAATGTAAAATTGTGCACTATTTTTGCTTTTTATTGATTTCCATTAGTGATTAAACACCTGTAACAAAAAGAAGTGTACAATGACAAATTAAACCCTTTTGAACAGTTTTTCATATACGAATACAAAGGTAAAATTACTATGTATTTCTGATTCAGGAAGAGAGATTAGCGAAATCCATATGTACCCCCTACACCTCACCCCAAAATTTTTGTATCTAAATTCTAATCATTGCTGTGTAAAAATCTATGCTGTGGGGATAATGCCTTAATGCATTTATATCAATTAACAAGAAATCACATACCATACATGAGAAGGATAACACACATTTTAATAAATTGCTATTTCACAGCTTCCTCTGCCTCCTCTCTCTACATCGGTATCACCACGCATAGCAAACCGCGAAACATGCTGCCTTGCCGCCATTGTTAATATTACTTTCCACCAATCATGTGTTTTCGTTGGTTCCCAATATATCTTTCGCTGATTGTGAGGCAATAACAGGTACCAGTTTCCCATGGCCTGTGATTTCAGCCGTGCCGCGCCGCTCATTGGTTCGTGTACAAACTTGCACGTATACACAGTACACACGGTACAAAACACGTGCATTGTTTTGTCAGTAGACTTTCAAAAGTCTCCACACGTGTATCTTTGCTGCAGCAGTAAACGTATTACGGGCAAACATTATTGAACCGTACCGTTAACGAAGCGAGGAATGAGACAAGTCTATACATCCATTGCGTCTCTCGCTGCATGCTGCATGCGCGGTGCATGGAAGACCGCAAGCCGCATATCGGGCCAGCTGCCGGGCGGCAATTTATTGTTAACGTGCCGTTTTTTTCACGAACAGCGTGTGGATCCGCGATACACGATTACAAAGGTAAACTTACAATTTCTGATTAGAGAAGAGGGATTAGCGAAATCCAAATGTATACCCCCTACAACTCACCCCCCAAATTTTATATCAAATTCACACTGAACTCGAAGACCACAAATTTGAAAGGGAAAAAAACGGAATTCCGGTTTAAACCGGAAGATTCTCATGCCTTGTAAAGTTGGTTATGTCAGTGGTCATGACTCGACAAACCTGTTTTTCTTTGTCTTGGAACTTTTCTGTATCTTAACAATGTGCCTATAAAGAGTTTATTTATTAACTCCAGTTTATTCAGAAAAATGGGATGTGATTGTCTGAATATTGACTTATACCCTGGCTTGACATGAAATGGTATAATTAGATGTTCCCCAATTTCAATCGGGAACAGTTTTTGTTTTCGTTTAGATTTTCTTTTTTTTAAATTTGTTGTTGATTATTTTTATTTTTCAGATCTTTCCATCCCAGAAGTCCATTACAATTGCACATGATCATTCTTGTCACTGAATGACATGTTTTTAATCTGATCAAGTTGAAACTTGATGTCACATCAGCTGTCATGTTATGACCTCATGAATATTTAATCTTTAAGTTTTGTGAATGTCATATCAGAAGAATCAAACAAGCTGTATTGTTTGTTAGGTGTTCTTGTAATGGGTTTGTTAGGCAACAATGTTCTTGTGGTAGGCTTGAAATTTGTGTGATGTCATTATGACGTCACATATAGTGTTTTATGTATGATGTAACAGATGTCTCTAGTTTAATATAGTATTTATAAGAGCAAGAAAGTGCACAAATTTCCTGTAATCCCTAAGAGGAAATACTTTAAACAATTCACAGCATTCATAAGAAACTTGTTAAATTATATTTTAAAGTAATTGTACACCTCTGGTAAAATATCAAAAAATGAATCCATGAGAATGAATATTAATAGAAACCAACTTGTATGCAGTCTAATATGGAAAATCAATTGTGGCTGTCATACATTTCAAATTATGTACAATTTATGTTTCCTCAAAAAATGACTGCATGTCAGATGGAATAATTTCTTCTGAGGATGTTTGGTAGTATCACCAACATCAAATCAAGAAGAAATTTTAAAGAAATATTTCAGTTAATTTGTAATCAGGTTTTACCAAAGGTGTATCCTCCATTTACCATAAATGATGTACCTAAGGTTATATAACCAACTGGATGGTAACTTACAAATGAAATAAGAAGTTTGATATTTCAGTTTGTTTCAGTGAAGGATTCTCTTGTAAAATGTTGAATTTTAATGCGTACACGAGACGCACAGAAGTTTTGTCATCAAAAAATATGACTTGCCCCCAAACTGGAAAAGTTAATATGAAAATGTACCCAAGAAAAAAGTTGAATCATGCTTCACCTTATTCCAGATGGTTGTAAAATTGTTTTTAATCTTGAAATCTTTAAAAATAAAATGGTATAATTTGGACAAGCTCTCTAAAATTAAAAATTATTCTTGAAAGACCAATAATAAAATGGAAAGTGGTTAAAAAATTTGTAAAACGTACTTTAAAACTTTGAAATGTGTAAAAATCCTGTAAGATTTTGTCAAATAATAGATCTTCTCAATAATTTTCCACTGACGAAATAAACATCAACAAATTAAGTATTCGTTAAATATTTGTTCATTTCTTCTACAAGGAATATCTCCATTTTGGGGATCCATATTTCTTTTTAAAAAAATCATTGCAAATGCAAAAACATTCATATGTTTTGGTTTCCACAGACAACAGATGAGTTCATGTACATCCCTTAATATTTGTATCTAGTAAAATCAGTAGTTAAACAACCTTTTCCACTTTCACAAGCACTAACATTCCAGTATATCATACAATTTCACTATGATCTTTATTTTTGTAACAAGCATAACTTAGATTTTCTGAGGAATGCTAAGCCAAAGGTAAGTGCGGCAAATTACATACATGGACAATACACTCCCTTTCAATTTGTATTGTGATTTAATCAACCCAGTCTCTTGATATGAGAATTGTACACCTCTCCCAAAAGAGGACAATGTCCCCTTCTGTCACTTACAGTAGCTAGCTAACAATTGTAAAAAAACAAATCCCTTGCAAACAAGTACAAGATCAAGTATTAACTAGTCGCAAATAATATAGTTTAGATTTGCATTGCTTGTGTAGTTCCTACACACACTGTGGCAGGCCAACTACTGTACTTACAGGCAGTGCATTAGACAATGATGGCATATGCAATATGTGCCACAAATTTTCCTGTGGGCCAATGAATGTGCACTTATAAACAGTAATTGAGACAACATAAATTAGTACAGTACATGTAAAAAAAATCTCAAGTCAGTGAGACATGCTTAATACCTAGACTACTTTATTTCATGTCATAGTAACTTTACATCAGTGAATAAATAGCCTGATAGGTTTCCAACTTGATATGCTTCTTTTGTATTTACATTACACAAAAAGCTTTTTATTTAAAAAAAATAACTTACAATCAATACAGGCTGTTTCTCCCTCTAAATACAATGTTAATTATACAGGATACAGTTACTTGCATACATAACTCAAGCTATCATGACATAAAAATAATCATATTTTTGGTGGTGAAGAGGGTTTTGCATTTTTAAAGGAAATAACTTAACTAAAATAGTGTCTGCCATAAATTAAATTTTAGTATTCAATGACAAGTAGTTTGTTGGATGCAAATAGTCAACAACCTTAGTCAATTGTATTGGACATTTTTGTAGTTCAGCATTATCTTTATAATACCATTCTCATTAGAGGAGATAATTCCAGTATATTAACTGTTACTATACCAGATTTAATATTCCATAAATTCTTACAATGTGTAATCACATATTGACAGTTAATTTCCATACTAAAGTGAACTTATAATAGTCATATTAGCTGTACATGATTTTATTTGTTGATTGTGGTCATACATTTTATTTTTTTGTTTGCACTGACATTCTCTTGTCATCTGTGCACTTGATCCAAACATCGATGTGATCAAATTTGCACACAAATATATTATCAGAAACTAATGTAAGAAATTAAGTATGTGATAAATGATCACACTTTACAGAATACCATAAACAAAAAATCTGCTCTTCATATATTGTCTTTGTGTTCTTTCATGTTTGTTGGTAATGCAAATTATTTCAGCAGACATGTTCACTTTCATTTTTGTTTACAAATATAAAAGAAAATGCATACACCTTTTTTTGATGACTTGGCTTGTAAAATTTTGACTTTGTTTTTTATACAAATTTGGCTTGCAAAACGACCTACACTGAATCCAGTGTAAATACCTACATGTATGCCACTTTAAATGTGTTTCATAAACAACTAGTTAACCACATCAACACTTAGGTCCAAAATCTATTATCTGGACACTATTGTTTCATAAACATTTCACAACAATTTTCTCAAATCACTATCTTGGAAAATGTTGCATCCGAGGATGCCGTTAATGAATCTTAAGCACGCAAGTAAATTTTAAAAACCAAAACAATTAAATTGAGGGGAAAAAACTACACATACTCAAAATCAACTGTTTGAGAACAGGCAATAAAGAGCTTGGCATACATTAATGCTTAACACACACAAAATATCATTGGGTACTTGTCAAAGTTTGCTGGTGCTTCAGTGCTGAGTAAATTCCTACACTTTCTGTTGTTTTCATGTGTATATGTACAGAAAGGCAATAAACAGATGGGTTTCCTTTACCCACAGCCTTGTATTAACACACTAAAAATTATTATACAACACATAACTGACAACATCCTTGTGCATTTGTGTACAACCAGGAGCATATGTATATTAAGTGTCAAACTGCACTGCACTATCATTCTAAACCAGGGATATGCTGTACAAAAATTAACTTAAACAGTATGAAAATGTTTTTAAAATGTTATAATAGTTGAACAAGCTTATCCTGGATGAAGGTTTATAAAGATTTAATCTTACTTATTTCAATATCACATTTATATCATCAAAAGTGAACTTAAACTGTGTTAATCCTTAGTTGAATATTACACGTACTGTGTAGGATACAAAATGTTCATTTACACAGCCATGTCAAATAAATCAATCCACTATAGATAACTAATATGGCCCAACATACATGGCTTGAAAGATCTGTACAAACTATGATAAACATTCATTGTTCTTCTGTAACAGCACTGTACCATAACTTTTCAAAGTCAACATTTTCACAAAGTCATGTCATTGTTCTCTTAACTAATGCAGAAAATTCAATCTCCCTGTTGGTTGTTGTAGTTTTTTTAATACATCATTTTATTATAGTTTTAAGACATCTTTTCAACCATGTTAATATCTTCCTTTGAAACGATGAGCATTATTGCCCAAACACGTCTTATAGGTGGTACATACATGACAGGTAAATTGTGCTATAAATCAATGTCTTTTTAATGGTGAGCAACTGACATGTATCAATTCACACAGTAACATTGAGCATTCCTTTCAAATTTGACTGTAATACCAAGAAATCTTAAAACCAAATCTTTTAACAATGCATTCCCGTCATGCTTTTTGTAATCTTTTACATTTAGTTAATTACTTATTTTAACAGCTTGACACTGATGTGACATTCTAAACTTGAGAGAATCTTGTGCCAGGTTAGGCGCACATACTATGATTGTGTAAGCACCAGCTCTGTTTCAAATCAGGGACAAATATACGTTAAGCTCACAAAAAGCATGACATGGTTCAATTTTAAAACCTTTTGTTTTGGTTAATGTTATGCTATATACATACATGTACATAGCACACATACATACATATACAGTGGGTCTTGTAGTCAATTCAAAACTGTCAGATCAGTGTCACATCATTGCTTTGTCTGTCTCGCACTATTTTGCAAGGAAATGCTATTTGGCAGATTTTGTGTGAAAAAGTCAGTAATGAAAAATTACAAAATTTAAAGTTTTCTTTTCTGGCAACTTGAAAAATATTACTGTCCACACACCAATGCATAAATGGCGGAGCAAGTTGGGATGTCGACTAACAGTTTACCAGTTACTGACACTGCGTATGTACAATAAAATTACATTTAATTGATGGTCCATCATGCCACTATTTTCCCAAATGTTCACACAAAATAACAATTGAAGACAAGTAGTGCAACAATGCCCTGCTGAGTGGCTCCACACTGTCAACTGGTCAATGTATAGGTCAAGTTGATATAGGTTTGAAGTCATGACAAGCACAATGAATGAAAGTTTTTAGAGAGATTCCCCATACATACATACATATACAAACATTGTCTGTCATATAGACATGCCCTTGGCAATTCCTAAATGAATTCAAAGATGTTCAAATCAAAATGTTAATGTAATTCTCAGAAGGACACAACTGTCAAGAATATCAGTAATTACAATTGAAAACTTATTGTGTTTCAACATCATCCATTCATTTCTTTCCTTTATTCTTAGAGGCTTGACCTCTTGGTGGTGTCAAAGGTCGTCCAGAGTTCAGGCCACCATATGTAAATTTTTTCTTGTCAGCTGGTTTAAGAATCTATATAAAGAATAAATAAATATTGTGTAAGCATTAATGAGGCATGTAATCACATTCAATCATCCAAAGTAACTGCAAGTTAAATTTACAACATTCTAATTCAAATATTTACAGGGTTTTCAAAGGTTAAAAAATCCTAGTAGTGAAGTCTTTTCAAAACTGTTTTATAACATCACTGCTCATAGCCCCATCTGTACAGCTCTGTACGGGGAGGGGAGGGGGGGGGGGGTGTAAATCCCTGTTTTTTTCCATTTCAAGGCATTTTGTTGGGAAAAAAGAACAGCACAGTGTACTTAAACATCCTTTCAATAGTTAATAGTAAACCTTTAAAAAAAATCACTTTTAACCAATTTGGCACAATGAACAATGATAAATACATTTAATAACTTGGTGGCAAACATTTTGTTTTTCTGGGGTTTCGAGTTTTGTTTTGTTCTAAATTGCCAAGTTAAATCTATAACTCTTCTTTTTGAAATCTAAAATTCTTTTTCAGCAAAATGTAAATGCAATAGAGTGTTTACGTCAGGGTAAATGTGTATGGCACATTATATTTACCTGGAAGGAGCACATTAATGTCTCATCCACACTCATCATGGCTCCTGCATTGTCAAACTCTCCACAATAGTTAGGTGCAGAGAAGAGGGTTACTAGTTGGCGCTTGGCAAAAAACTCATAACCATCCTCAACCACCTAGATAAGAATTTAAGAAGAATAATATTGATACATATAGTGAAAAGATTTTTTTTCTCTTTATTTTGCTAAGAAATAATGTCCAATTGCAGCCAAAATTGTTTTCAATTACTTTTTCACATAGGGGTATGAACGTTTGCCCGATTTGTGCGACGTCTCTTAGCCAACCTACTGAATTTGGTCCAATTCCAATAACTGCAACTTGCATCATTTAAAAAAAATAATTAAATAAAATCAAGAAGTTAACATTTTTAGGAAAAAAAGCTCTGTACAGCAGCTCCACAAGCTCTGAATATTTCCTAGGTCGATACAGTTATTTATAAATTAAATGCAGCACTGTTGGAAACTGGTACTTTCAAATCGGGTAAAGTTAGTACCTGGCATGAAGTACTGGCCATAAGTGTTGAATATGAAAGATCAATGAAAATGCATGGTGCATTTTGAAGATAAGGGCATGTTTCCAAAAGTATACTGATGGATTTTGGAGGATTCAGGAAGGTTCCTAGCCAGAATACCTATGAGGTTAGGGTTAAGGTCGAGACCTGCATTCAATTATGTAAAAAAAAATCATCATCTAGGATTGGAAAACTGTCTGTCCAAACTGGACTGTGAATTGTTCTACCCCGCAGCTCCATTCCTTAAAAAAAAATCGGGTACCAGCAGTTTCAAATACTTGATTCCTTCAGCCGGTTCCAAATAAAATATCAAATTGACTTAGCTCCAACCTCAGAGCTGAGAGCCGGCTCCAGTCAAAACACGACAGTCAAAAAATTCAGCGCTGTTGGAAACTGGTACTTTCTGTTTACACTTTTACAGACAATTATCTTTAAATTCAAGAGATTACACTCCAATAAAGCCTTTGTAGTATTTTACTGACATTTGCCATACATTTTTCTCCAACTTTTTGTGATACATTGTATCGAATTGTTAAGACCACAAAGGGCCTGGCAGTGGCTGCTTCAAACAACTTATCAAACCAGCAGCACAGGAGGGAATGTTTGCCTATTGTTCGCAGCTATAGTTACTGGATTAGTGGGGCAAGTGCATGCTGTTCATGATTGGGGAATTTATAGCTTGTTATGAGAATACAGAGACCTGATGTAAACGGCTGTTCGATGTCAGAGATATGGCAGTGGACGATGTGTTGCATTACGTAAATCAAACATCACGTGAGGAGAGGGCGCAGGTTCGGGTAATGTAATATAAATTTCTTAGAAAAAATTGGGTGAAAACCAGTGTTTTTTCTAGTTTTTGTTAAGGTATGAAATATACAGTAGGAGATCTAATCGTAGGTGACTTTTTTATTCAAAATGGCAGGGAATTAAATGGAACCAGACAACTACCTCAAATCTTTCCCAGAAAGGTTTATATAAAACTGATGACTGGAATCTGATTTAAAACCGTGTCTGTTTACAGATTTGTGAAAAAATGTACAATTGAAAATAATTTCTAAAACCTCCTGGAATCTCTTCAAATGTACCAGAATGCAACGGAGAGCATTTTTAAACTCAAAATGTTTGTTTAAAAATTTGTTTTCATAAATAATAACTACTAAAAGTATGGACTCAATGGTTACTGCCTTTTACATTGCCGATGTTATTGCCTTTGCCCACATGTGCGTGGTAGTGTAGCACATGCTGGGGATGTCTACTGATGAGGTAATGAGTAGTGATGATAACATCCAACAGACCCACTTATTGCATGAAGTTATTGTTTGCCACATCCCATTTAGATACCACCAAAAGATTGTCCAATAATGATAGCGCAATTTGTTGTGAGCGCAAGTCAATCACAATGACATGCAAACTTGCAGGGGCCCCAGGCACAGGCACCACGTACTTCAAAGGCTTTTTAAGCACAGTGCGGGGCACAATGTGGAAGCGTCTAAACAGTGGCCCCTACATGAGCATAAACACTGCTTACACTGGTGATTTTTTGTTTCGTCTGTAGGGCTGATCGATTTGAAATAATAGGGTGACTGTTAACATACTGGCATTACTCTTAATGACAACTCGATCACGTTCATTTTATTATGTTTAGGTGGACTTCCCTTTGTCGATATGGGATGAACATAACCATGCGCATGAATTAGCATGTGCTCAATATAAACTGCTAATTGTGCTGGAAGTTTCCCATGCTGCCAAAGCAATAACAAACTTGATGACCATTGGATTTTCACTTACAAATTTTATTATTTCTAGTACAATTTTGCAAGAAATAAAGAGGAAACAACAACTGGCATTGAAGAACTCAATGTATGTATTGGTATATTGTCTGAAGCTTACAAATAGGCCAGAAATTACTATTAAAGCACATGTTTTCATAAACCACAGGAAAAATTTGATTATTCGCGAAATGTTACTGCACGATTAACCCTAACCCTGCCAGACGCAGCAAAGTGCATCAGGTGGAAAAGTCTGGTGCACTTTGATGCATTCAGCTGTCAACACCAGTGCATAAGCAGCCAAGTCTGTTTCTATTGAGAGCTGGTCCCATTGAACAATGCCAGAGTTGTATCCTGCTGCGTTTGGTGACCACAGACTCTGAGGCAGTTCGGCCTTGAGATTTGTGACCTGATGGATTTTGCTGCACTGGGCAGTCAAGTCACTTTGACAAACGATGCAATCTGATGCGTCTGGCAGGGTTTCTAGCCAAAATACCCTGCAGGGTTAGGGTTAATAGAATAGTAAATTTCACTATTCGCCAAGGCCTAGTCTTGTGGAATAGTTAAAAGACAAGTTGACTCGTCTGGCTGGCTAGTGAAAACAAAGTTAATGACAAACCCTGCCTTAACAAGATTGTAAAATAAAGTATGGCATTCACTGATGTAATACTTACTTGATGTGCTCTGCATATGAGATCCAAGTCATGTTTACTTAGAAACTTAGAGACTATTTCAGGACCAAATGTGAAAGATACACCCCGATCATTTTCACCCCAGCCGCTGGTTTCTTTATCAGGATCTGACCACAGTAGATCACACAGGAGACCCTGGTCAGGGACATCTGTTGGTCGCATGATACGCCGTATTTGTTCCATTGCTTGCAGGTCTGGTGATAACCCTGGAAAAAACATCAAAAAAATTATGCTGACAAACTTTTCCTGTAATATAAAACCATTTAAAAATGCTGTTCCGTTCAATAACCAAATCTGATGAAAGTTTCACTGGAAATATAAACAGCCATAAAATACACTATCAGTAATAATATACAAATATAACATGGTTTGAGGGTGGACAGTCGATATTAGCTCCCCGAGGTATTGGAAGTTGAGAAACTAGTTCCCGAGGCGAAGCCGAGGAACTAGTTCTCAACTCAATACCGAGCTATCGACTGTCCTAAAAACCATGTTATATCTGTTTTACTATACCTCATACATATTCACAATATTCTCTAGTTCGGCATCACTGAGCTTGGTAAATTCAAGCGACATTCGTGTGCCGCCATCTTTTCATGTGTATGTGCGTAGCTAGCTAGCTAGCTAAGGCGATGTTCGCGCGTGCGTACTACTGTTCCCCGCTGGCATGTTCCCGGATGCAGGGAACAGATCGTTGGGACTATTTCCCCGCCGGGACTGTTCCCCGATGCGACAGTCTACCACGCACTACTGCGCATGCGTATTTACCCTGTGCGTGAATACTGGCGGACGCGAGGTAAACAGCAAAAATAGCATCTGGCACGTGACGGTGAATGGACCAGTGAGAATTCGGCTCTCGATCATGAATATGTATGAGGTATAGTAACATAATATAATGCATTTAAAATAATGGAATAATTAGACTGCCAAAGGTGCTCTTAATTAAATTTGAAGGCTACACGTGTCAGACATGACACACTGTCACACAGTGACCTCTTGTGCACACTCGTGGGTTGTGTGCCTTTTTTAAGTGTGCATTGCATTTTGGCCAGCATTTTGTAAAAATATGAACTGATAATCAATAATGCATTGATGTAGCTTTGGCTATGTTTGCTACATATTACTGTGGTGGCTATAGTCAATAACTATGTCTATGAAGACGGGACTGCTTGTGGGACTGGCAGACTGCTCAATAACTTTTTTTGTAAATGATGGTAGTCATTGTGGGCATGGAGAAGGAATTGGAGGGGCACGGGGAGTTATAAAGGGTGGGTGGGAGTGGGTGACACCTTCACTCAATAATCCAAAACTGTTGCAATTAATTTGGAAATTTCATTTTGTATATTATACAGTATTTAGAAAAAATTATTTGCAATAAATACGGTTACACAAAATTTGCAATAAAACATTTGAAACACGCAATCTGCACAATTAAAACGTCATACTTTGGATGTCATACTAAAGTTACTATTAACCCTCCTACTACTACAAGGGTCAAAATCAGTCAAAATTTCAAAGTTCATGCCAGTGTATATCTACAGCACTTACTGGTCAAATACTGTCAAACCTAATGTGTAGCAAGTACATCAATCAGTCAAAAACAGTCGACTGTTTTTGACTGGTAGTGGTAAAAGCACTATCATGCAAAATGAGTTGACCATTTTTGACTGGTAAAGGCACTTTGGTCAAAATGAGTTGACTGTTTTTAATTGGTACATGTAGGGCCAATGATTTTCCGCGATTGCAGAAAACGGACGGAATTTGCAGAATTTGCTCCTCGAAACGGAAAACGGGATTTGAATCTGAAGGAAATAACTTCTGCAATTTTATTGATAAAAAACATAATTTTGTAAAATTTATTGGTCCAAAACGAATTGTTGATGATTAATTCAACAGATGAGCCACATAACAAATGCGCGTTGGCAAGATTAGAGCAACAAATCATGTTACGAATCACCGTTAGCGAGCGTGACAGACGTGGGGGAGACCCAACATGTAGGCATGCCGCAGCTTTCGGTCAGCGCACGGGTGAAAATCATCACACTTACGGTACGCTCTCGCAGGTGTCTTTTGCAACATCGGCAGGTTTATTTTTCTCCGTTCAATCATCAACCATTCTTTTATATCTAACTTTGGCTCTAGTGAAATGTATGTTGTGCTTATTCACTTATACATACATGTCCGTGTCCATGTCCAAAAACCTACCGTAAACTATACTATTTTGACACTAGTTAAATTCACGTGAAAAAAAATGGCGGACGTAAATTTCGCTTCGGCTACAACAATCACGTGATGTGTGTGTGACGTCTGGCGTATACGGTTGTTGCATGTTTCTTATGTGTGTGTGGTGGCGGTGGCAGTATTAATGACTGAGGAAGTTAAATACTACGTCTGTAAATAGATCGGCCGTTGATAAAATAGCAATATTTTTTTGGCAATTTTCCCGCGTTCCAGCCGAACGACTATTTCATTATCGTCTTAGAATTATTTTCTTATCAACAACAAAAACAATATCAAGAGAATAAATGGGTCAATCTCAATCTCTGCAGTACTCTTTTTTTATTTTTATTTTTTATAGTTTTGCCACAAAATCCCACACTTATGACAACTATAATTTACTCAAAGAGGTCAGTTTAGTGCAATGAATATCATTTTATACTTTCCTGCATGCCTGACTGAAAAACTTTTATCTTTAATGTCTTTTTCCCGCAAGAGCACAGCAAACAACTGGCAATAAGACACATTTCTAGCATAAAAGAACTGTGAACCTTTGCTAGTTAATTATTAAACAATGCATTATCCTTTAACATTTACAATTTTATGTACTCTCTGTATACAGGGTGTATGTTTAAATGCACTTTTATGTATTGAACAAATGTGAAACGGAATTTTTCAGCCTGAAACAGAATTTAAGATTTTTGAAAACGGAATTTGCACTTTTCTGAAACGGAAAATCATTGGCCCTATACATGTAATGTGGATGGTCGTCAAAATGAGTCAGCGTTTTGGACTGATATAAGCACTATGGTCAAAATAAATTAATTTATCAGTCAAAACAAGTCATCGACTCCTAGCCTAAGTGATTTATCAGTCAAAAACTGGCAGCCTTCAGCACCCCTATCATTGTTTGTTCAGTCAAAACAAGTCAGTGATCCCCTGAAGCTGATAATGATCTTATCAGTCACCAGTAGTCATAGCACAGTGTGTGGCAGCTACCCAAATGGTCAAAACAAGTCACCAGTGCCCATGTGTGCACAGTTGATTCAACAGTCAAAAACGGTCAATTGACTGATTTTGACCACTATAGCAACTTCCCACTAAAGTGCACCTAGTGTAGGAGGGTTAATCTACAGTTACAACTAGTCTTCTAGTAATTTTGTTGTACCTATGCTTGGGCTGAAAATACATTAGAAAATACAGAATTCTACTGACGGTATGAAATTTAATGTCACTGACCTCCATGACAGCAGAATATCTTCTCGTCAATGATAGCTGCTATAGGCAGGCAGTTGAAGCAATCTGTGAAGGTTTTCCAAAGTTTAATATTATATCTCCTTTTGCCTGTAAAACAAGACAAAATAAAACAATTTTTAAAACATTTAGACAAGCATAATTTGGTAAATCAGAATTGAAGTAACTACAAAATGTGGTAACTGCCAGAAAGAACCAGTAATGAGTACTTTTCTGAAGGTTGAGCTTTCTGAAGAAATCATCGATGGTAAGCGTGTTGCTTCCAACCCTCCAGATATTTTATTTCTTCAATCCTCACTTATATCTTCAACCTCTCTTTTTCATCTGATTCTATTCCTTCTCAACCGAAGATTGCGAAAAGTGATCCCCGTGTTTAAAAATGGCGATCGCAATTAATTTGTCTTACTTTTCTGGTGATTACTCTTCTTACATCTTAGAACATCGTGTCTTTTTAAGTTCATGTTCTGACATTAATTTGTTTTTTGAACATCAATTTGGTTTTTGTAGCACCTACTCTAGTGATCTGGCCTCTTACTCATCGTACAGATACTCTCACTTCCTCACCCCTTCACAGACACCCTGCTGAATGCAACATAATGCAACATCAGAAAAGTGTACAGCCTGTTCAATGCAACAAGTTCCACCAGCTAAACCAATGGAATTTTTTTTTAAATTCTAGATGCTTTGTGGTGCAATCTAAGGCTTGCTGGGACTTTTTTTTGCAATTTTGTTTTTTGAATCTCAATTCCCACCTTCAGCTTCTCCGAGTCTTTTTACAATTTTATTTTACTTCTATTGTATTGTAGCCCCATACCTTGAGTGACTTTAAGCCTTGTTCGGGGTGAATATACACCCCCCCCCCAAAAAAAAAAAAGTTTAGTTCATCAGCATATGCCTCATATTGATTTGCTTTGCATTTGTAATTTGGAAGATTTAGCAATTAATACTTTTTAATTTTTTTTTCTAAATCTAAAACTAAAAGTTTTATCAATGCATAAAAATGATCCCTTCCTTTGACCTCAAGTGTATAATTGGCGGTCATTGATATTGCTAGGCGATTAGTGAAATGTACTACTCTAGTAATCGCACAGCAATTACTCATTGTACTTCAGCTGTTATAAACCATAGTGATATATAAACTAAAAGGTTAAGTTTTTAATTTGCCATGTGATGCGCTCATATTTGCACAAATGTATGAGGCTGTGAGGCATGAGTCTTTTATACAGTGAATAATTAATAGAGAACTGCATTCACCGCCATGGCAATGCATTTATGAGTACACAATGCACGTGTACGTATATGAGCCAATCAGAGACCTTTTGACATCTGTGAGGGCGCCCTTTGGCCTGTGACATCATAAGCAAAGCTCTCTATTCTTTCATTATTTCTTATGACGAAACTGAACAAATTAAAACAATTTATAAAATCCTGCATGATTGTACAAAACCCTCATGGAGGGTTAGAACAAAATACCAGTTAAAATGATGTGACCAGGCTAGTGAATAATTCCAATGAAAAAGAACTTACATTCATCGTAAAAACCATAGATTCTGTTAATGCTAGCACACTCGTGATTGCCTCGCAACAGGAAGAAGTTCTCTGGGTACTTGATTTTGTATGCTAACAGCAAACAGATAGTCTCCAAGGACTGCTTGCCACGGTCAACATAATCCCCGAGAAAGAGGTAGTTGGCTTCTGGCGGAAATCCACCATACTCAAAAAGTCGCAAAAGGTCATAGTACTGGCCATGTATGTCACCTATGGAATAGGTAAATAGAAAAAAAAGAAATGCAGTTATTTTAATTTGATAAATAGTTCATAATAGGTGATAAATTGTTCATACATACCTGTACGATCTTGTGTCAAATCAAACAAAATGAAAACTAACTGTTTTTGAGTTTTCAATAAAAATGTATGATCTTGCTGATGTGAAAAATGAAAAAAATATTATTTGTTCTTGCTGATGAATCTTGAGCAGGGTGTCTAGCCAATTATTAATGAATACTTACTAGGGGTGGACGATATCTCGATATCGTAACTATATGATATTCAAAATAATTTCGCCTAAATCGGTTATAGTTTTGAAGATATCAAAATATCACCATATTGACCACATACCAGTGAGCCAAGACTGTCCAGATATATCAAACTGCTCTACATGACAAGATTCCTCAGTCTGGTGCAAATCACAATGTCTTTGGGAACATTCATATGGGCAAATGGCCTTGAAGTCTCAGTGAATTTCAAGCCATGGAATAAGCGAAAACAATTTAAGATCTGCCTTGACTTTCTCTGTATAAACACTGACATTTCCTACTTACCACATATTTTCAAAGGTGCCTCTAATTCCAAAAGGATGGGTTGACTGAGAAAGATTTCTCTGGATTTTAAACACAGTCCTCTGATCTCTGCTTCTGTTAATTGTACATTCTTTCCTGGTCGAGCCCCTCGAACTGTATTAGTACAAAAAGTTAAGCATAATGATACATATTGTGAAACGATTAACTTCACATGCTTTACGGTTAAACAAAAAACTCCTACCCAAGGTGTTAGCCAGGATTTAGAACTACGGTGTCAAAATTTGCTGAAAATTTCAAAACAGGGTGTCCAAATTGTTCACTTACGTTACTTTTACATGTAAATGACAGATAAGCGTGTCTAAAATTGAAACAGGGTGTCTAAAAGACAGCCTGACACCCCTCTGGCTAACACTATGCTCCTGCCAACACTATGCTCCTTCGATCAACTTGGAGACTCATCTCCACGTTTTTTGCATGTGAACAAGGTGAACTGGATTCGTGTTTGAACAAAGTTCCTAAGTCAGGTACTGTGTCGCAGCGCCTTGTACGGTGGTTCATAACGAAGGTGGTTTGTGATGTGCGATCAGCATGTATTTAATGCAGACATGTGTTGTGAAGAGAAAACCCGAGGTGGATAATTACAGGGATGTTCAAAAATATGAGCTAGACAGTGGCTTATACTTTAACTTCTGCCTTTTTATAATCGTACGGCCGATGGTTTTCCTTTCCCAAAACATATATTTCTATTTGTTAAAACAATGAAATCCATTTATCATATGGTTTTATCATATCCATTTTAAGCTTTCAACTTGGCAATTACGATTATCCCCATAAACATCAATGGTTCAATCCATGTTGGCTCTCGACCAATGAAAAAATTCAGAGGTATCCAGGTCGAATCAGAATTTTTGATTGGTCCAAAACTTCGAAATTCAACTGCTCATGTTCCGACGGATTTCGGATTAGAATATTGGTGGACTCGTCAGTCGTTCGTAGTCTGAATGAATCACATCACTTGTAGACATTTGTATAACATTTTCACAATCATGGATAGGCTGTACATGCACTGTTCATGAAACACAAGAAGCTTGCAAGCAGCAGTGCAGTCGGTTGGTAAAAGGGTCTGTGTGGTAAGGGCAATGAATGGCCTGCCTTCGGGAAGAAATCGTCAGGATATATTTTGTATTGATTTAATGGACAGCTGGAAAGCTATTATCAGCCACCATTTTTTGGCAGAGTCCGAGATATTGTGAAATTTAAATCAAGCAATAAATATGGTATCCATTATTTAGGCGCAGTTGAGAAAATACATTGAGTACTTTTGGAAATTCCCAATCATATAGTCACTCTCTTCTCAAGAATTTATCAAGTTTTCGGCAAGGACCATTAAAACCTTCCTATTCTCAAAACCATTCGTTTTTCATAGGGTTTTGAGGGATCGAACTACATGTATACAAGGGTTTTAATAAATTTTTACCCTTGAATTTTCCATTAACCCTAACCTTCCCAAATTTTTACGTAATCAAGGGTTTTGTGACCATCGTCAGATTACACAGAAATGGCAAGTGTTCTTTAACCCTCCTACTGTTTGACCATTTGAAACCATTCAAAATTTCCACTTACCAAAAAGGCCCATTGGTTTTGTACACACATGGTGATACCATTTGAACAGTGTAGGTAGCAAGCTTTACTACCATTCAAATCCATTCAAATGCATAGAGGGTCCATTGATTCACCACTTAGAAGTATCCAAACAAGGTTTTGTATTAGCTGTACTACCATTTGGAAAGATCCAAACAAGGTTTTGTATTAGCTGACCTACCATTCAAAACCATTTGGGGGAATCAATACTGTACAGTTATTTCACCATTCAAAACCACAAAAGCGAATGGTTTCAAATGGTGGATCAACTCGTATGCAAAAGGTACCAGAAGTAGGAGGGTTAACGGGCGAAAACCGGAAGGGAAATGGGGGAAAAGTGCATTATTTTATTAAACAAATTGAATGTACGAGGGGAAATGAGGTTTTATCGGGATGCCCCCGACATAGTATATAACATAATACAAAGAGGGGGATTGAGGACTAATTCAATCTATGATGTCATCGACCCCAGAATGCATTTAAAGCTCAGAAATATCCGGTTACAAATTTAACAACAAAGTCGTCAAAAATGGTAATATTTATCACCAGTTTTCTCATTTGTTGTTGACTTTTCAGGAATACTATAAGTATTTTCAAGTATAACTTGCATTTATATATTTTTTAACCAGTTCGCGTCGGGAATAAAAAAGTTTTTTCTGGGCCCCTGTGCAGGTTTCTTTTTCCCACACAAACACGTTTTTGTTTGCGTGAATATTTTTTGGTTACGTCAATGAAACTAAGACGGGACGCCCACATTTAGCTTATTAGCATAAAAATTGGCGAGTTTACCTTCGGAATTATAGCCAGGGCGTAATTTGTGTTGCGTCTTTAGAAGTCCACCGAGCCCTCTAAAGAATTCTTCAGCGTATTTACACGTCGTCCGAGAACGGAGGAAGAATTCCTTCCCCATTATCCGAGTGGCATGGTACCGAGTAACAATGGAACAATGGTGAACGGAAATTCGTCTATAGAAATCTTGAATCACCAGCTGTCTGCTAGGTAATTGATCTATAGAAATCTTAGTATACCACAGCTTTACAAATTTCAATGGAGACAAAGACAAAGGTGTGGAACAGGTTTACGAGTGCGAACCCCATACCACCCATGCGAAGCGAGCGTGTTTACACGGCCACCGCTATCGTGCCGAACAATTGTTGCACAATAACACGTCGACCGAAGCACGAGCTCTGCCAAAATGACGTGTTTTCATGTCACCCGAAAGGACAATGGCAGTTTCCACAGCGTGTGATCACGTCTTCCGAGCATGGCACTTTACGCACGTGGCTCGTTATCACGTCAACCGAGCATGCATACAAATATTCCCGAGTTTCCTATGGCATGTTAAGTAGGGCCAATGATTTTCCGCGATCGCGGAAAACGGACGGAATTCACGGAATTTGCTCCTCGAAACGGAAAACGGGATTTGAATCTGAAGGAAATAACTTCTGCAATTTTATTGATAAAAACATAATTTTGTAAAATTTATTGGTCCAAAACGAATTGTTGATGATTAATTCAACCAGATTCAACAGATGAGCCACATAACAAATGCGCGTTGGCAAGATTAGAGCAACAAATCATGTTACGAATCACCGTTAGCGAGCGTGACAGACATGGGGGAGACTTGACATGTACGCCGTAGCTTTCGGTCAGCGCACGGGTGAAAATCATCACACTTATGGTACGCTCTCGCAGGTGTCTTTTGCAACATCGGCAGGTTTATTTTTCTCAGTTCAATCATCAACCATTCTTTTATATCTAACTTTGGCTCTAGTGAAATGTATGTTGTGGTTATTCACTTATACAGGTCCAAAAACCTACCGTAAACTATCCTATTTTGACACTAGTTAACGTGAAAAAAATGGCGGACATAAATTTCGCTTCGGCTACAACATGTCATGTGATGTGTGTGACGTCGTGGCGTATACGGCTGTTGCATGTTTCTTGTGTGTGTGTGGTGGCGGTGGCGGTGCAGTGTTAAGGAAGTTAAATACTACGTCTGTAAATAGATCGGCCGTTGATAAACTACTGGCAATAAGACACATTTCTAGCATAAAACTGTGACCCTTTGCTAGTTAATTATTAAACAATGCATTATCCTTTCACATTTACAATTTTATGTACTGTCTGTATACAGGGTGTATGTTTAAATGCACTTTTATGTATTGAAAAAATGTTAAACGGAATTTTTCAGCCTGAAACGGAATTTAAGATTTTTGAAATCGGAATTTGCACTTTTCTGAAACGGAAAATCATTGGCCCTAGTTAAGACGCTCTCCGATCCGTGGTGCAAAAAAAAAATTGCGTGTATACACGGCCTCCGACACGAACTGTTTAAAAAAACAAATTTACGGAAATTAATTGTATACTTTTTGAATCTCGATTCATTTTGGTTTATCTTCGACCCACTAAGTGTGCAGACATGGGGCCTTTGGTGTGCCCTTTCTTGGACCAATTTGAAATGTCATTATGTTATGGGACATCCTCTGTGAGGGTAATACATTATACTAATAGACCCGAACAGTATAGAGTGGCCCTCGTCAGACCGTCTAACGTGCGTTCTTGTATAGTCGCCATGTAAAATGCTTATGAGTACCATTATTTAATTATATTTTTTCTAGTGTTTCAAGATACCTTGTAGTTAATTCCAACGTAAATAAACAATTCTTACAGTCTAAAATGCAACCTTTTGTAGATCTATTCAGTATGGGTACAAGTGAGTGGCAAAATACCTGTTCCAATGTGCACGAAGGCAATCATCGCGTAACTGAACAGCATCCAGAAGTGCAGACCTGCAGCACAGCTCTGATGACCTCGGGGTCAGAACATCGATTGTGCAGCAGAACATCGATTGCGCAAGGGCAACAGGACTTTACTTACAGTACGGGCGATTTAAAATGACGTGTTCTGCCGTGCAATCGATGCAAAAATCGTTTCTCCAAGAGGCAGTTAAGAAGTTATAGTGTCTGCATTTCTTTGACCATATCCCATGGAGACAGGTAAAAAAGGAGATAATTTGCTACAAACGTTACAGGTATACTATACAGTCCTATCAGGGCTAATACCTGTGTATACATGTGTCACCGCACCAATTTTGAAGCAGACTGATGACCAGAAACTGGACTTTTTTTTGGGCCTTATGCAGTGATTGCCTTCACGCACATAGGAACAGGTGCAATTATCACAATGCCAACATGGCGAGTCTTGGGGTTGTTATTGTAATTGTGCCACTCGCTTATGACCATACTGATAGATCTACAAAAGGTTGAATTTAAACTGGAATAATTGTTTATTTACGTTGGAAATAACTAGATACACTAAGGTACGTGACAAAAAACTTTAAGCGCTAGGAAAAAACACAATGTTAATTAACCCTAACCTTCCCAAATCCTCCAAAATCTTCTTTGTTAAAGTGAAGGATTGAAGTTACATGCTACATGCTTTTTTGCTAAAGGGAAGGATTTTGGAAGATTGAGATTATTAGGCATACTTGCCTTTCCATGGTACATGTACATCCATGTTTGTTGTAGTGATTGCAAGGTCAGTGCTTGGGTCAGTGGACACTATTTATTGCTCCATGCATGCAGGGAGGGTCCCTGGCCATGTACATGTATCACAGATTAGAAACACATGTGTGCATATATGTCATGTGCTTGCTTTACTACTGAAGGATTTTGGAGGATTCGGGTTATGTGTAAGCAAGTGGGCATAGGGAAGATTCAGGTTATGTGTAAGCAAGTGGGCATAGAGAGTTAGGAAGGATTCAGGTTATGTGTAAGCAAGTGGGCATAGGGGTCATTCCGTGTCAATTCAACCAATGGGGGTACGGGTCACCTCTCAGATTTGGCTGAAATTCATTTCTAACATTCATCTATGGGTATAATGAACACATGCACAATAAAACATTCCAACTCCAAGTCGTTTCGGAATTACGGCCCGTCAAAGTTGGGGTGCTACCCCCCTTCAAGTGCACGCGATTCGCGTCATTGAATATTTTGCGTTTTCAAATGCCCTTTAGAGCACCTTTAAAATAAGATACAAAGCTGATAATTGGTACCTAGGGTGACTGTCACCCAAATAACTCAAATCTGGCCTCAAAACAAGTGTATCTCAACCCCCTTTCTCTCTATAGTCTGCTCAAAACACTAATTTATTCTGCCGATAAAATTAATTTCCATTTTCAGACCCCCCTAATACTCATGATTGATAATCAGAAAAGCTTCATATTGCATCTGTATTATACAGACACATGTGGTTACCCCCAAGCAAGGATAGAGCCCTTACTCATTTAATAAATTTTTGGCAAGGCTCCAAAGTTGGTTCCAGACACAAAATATCGAAAAAATACCGAAATTCTCGGTGACCTTTGACCTTGGCAACACTTACCCACTAACTTGAAACTTACACCATTTGTTAATACAAGTCTAATCTACATCTGTACCAAATTTCGTTTTGGAGACTCTTCTCCTTCATGGTGAGGCAGCATTTTGAAATTAGGGTATTTTGCCCATTTTTGTGAGTCGTGATAGCAATGAACAAAGATATATTATATTGTCTTTATTGGTCCCAAAGTGTTGTAATATGACAATTAAACCACTATTGTTAGAAAATAATGATTAATTTTTATCTTACAGGTGTTTAAATGTATTATTTGAAGATAATCTACACAAAAATGTCATAATTGTCATGTATTAATTTAATACATTATCGGCACAGGATAACTCGCCAACCTGAAATCAAGAAAATATTAATTCCTGAAGGTCTTTAATATTGTACTGTATCATTTACTGCGCAATACTTTGTCCTCAATAGTTCAATTCCATTCTATTTGAAATTAGGAAGCAATGCCATGATGCGATCATAGTCTGTAGAAGATAATTTGTACTGGCGTCCTCCATGCCCTTGCATCTCTGGAGCGCTAATTGTACAGATTATGTCCTGAATTGGGACATAACACTCATTGCGATGATCTGATGGCCAAGAAAGAGTTCCAGTGCGTTTTGATTTGTTCATAAACTTTACATGAACATCATTGTTCTCGTCAGATCTTTCATCTATTGTTCCGACATACCATTGAGAAGATAGCTGATGCATTTGATGTTCTACGCCAACATCATTTTGTCACAAAATCTCAATCCGTGTACCTGCGAAAACTCAAGGAGGATCTTTCTGATGATGCTGCAATTGTACTGTTAGACTTTGCAGATAATTATAGTTTTTTAATACAAGAATTAATACAAGGATTCTACTGGGACAACAGCCAGGCAACCCTCCACCCTTTCGCAGTTTATTATAAGGACAATGGTGAATTGAAGTGCCTTAGTACTTGTGTCATATCAGATTGCCTAAAACATGGAACATCAGCTGTCCATGCCTTCATTACCACAATGATTTCATATTTGAAAGACGTCTTGCCTAAAATACAGAAAATCATTTATTTCAGTGATGGGGCAGCAAGCCAGTACAAAAACTTTAAGAATATGACAAAATTGTGTCACCATGAGAAAGACCACGGGTTACGTGCGGAATGGCACTTCTTTGCTACGAGCCACGGGAAGAGCCCGTGTGATGGGATAGGCGGCACAACAAAGCGACTGGTAGCAAGGGCAAGCTTGCAGGCAACAGAAACAAACCAAATCTTGACAGCCGACCAGATGTATAAATGGGCTTGCAATAGTATTAAAGGGATCAAGTTTTTCTCAGTAACAGATGAGCAGATCCAAAGTAACACAGTGAAATATGATTTAGATGCAAGATATGCTTCATCTAAGACCGTCTCTGGTACAAGATCACACCACAGTTTTGTGCCTATATCTGAATGTAAGTTAGAGATGCGAAGGCTGTCAGCAGATGATATATACAGCACAGTTACTTTAAGCGACCATGATCAAGCATCCGCATCAGACACTGATCCGCATCAGACACTGATCCGCATCAGACAGTTCCTTCATCTTTACCTGATGAGTACCAATCCGGCAAATATATAGCTTGCATGTATGATCAGGAATGGTACATGTATGTCGGAACAATAGATGAAAGATCTGACGAGAAGAATGATGTTCATGTAAAGTTTATGAACAAATCAAAACGCACTGGAACTCTTTCTTGGCCATCAGATCATCGCAATGAGTGTTATGTCCCAATTCAGGACATAATCTGTACAATTAGCGCTCCAGAGATGCAAGGGCATGGAGGACGCCAGTACAAATTATCTTCTACAGACTATGATCGCATCATGGCATTGCTTCCTAATTTCAAATAGAATGGAATTGAACTATTGAGGACAAAGTATTGCGCAGTAAATGATACAGTACAATATTAAAGACCTTCAGGAATTAATATTTTCTTGATTTCAGGTTGGCGAGTTATCCTGTGCCGATAATGTATTAAATTAATACATGACAATTATGACATTTTTGTGTAGATTATCTTCAAATAATACATTTAAACACCTGTAAGATAAAAATTAATCATTATTTTCTAACAATAGTGATTTAATTGTCATATTACAACACTTTGGGACCAATAAAGGCAATATAATATATCTTTGTTCATTGCTATCACGACTCACAAAAATGGGCAAAATACCCTAATTTCAAAATGCTGCCTAACCATGAAGGAGAAGAGTCTCCAAAACGAAATTTGGTACAGATGTAGATTAGACTTGTATTAACAAATGGTGTAAGTTTCAAGTTGGTGGGTAAGTGTTGCCAAGGTCAAAGGTCACCGAGAATTTCGGTATTTTTTCGATATTTTGTGTCTGGAACCAACTTTGGAGCCTTGCCAAAAATTTCTTAAATGAGTAAGGGCTCTATCCTTGCTTGGGGGTAACCACATGTGTCTGTATAATATAGATATGCAATATGAAGCTTTTCTGATTATCAATCATGAGTATTAGGGGGGTCTGAAAATGGAAATTAATTTTATCGGCAGAATAAATTAGTGTTTTGAGCAGACTATAGAGAGAAAGGGGGTTGAGATACACTTGTTTTGAGGCCAGATTTGAGTTATTTTGGTGAGTCACCCTAGGTACCAATTATCAGCTTTGTATCTTATTTTAAAGGTGCTCTAAAGGGCATTTGAAAACGCAAAATATTCAATGACGCGAATCGTGCCGTATTTCCGAAACGACTTGGAGTTGGAATTTCTAATTTTGCATGTGTTCATTATACCCATAGATGAATGTTAGAAATGAATTTCAGCCAAATCTGAGAGGTGACCCGTACCAATTTTCAGAATATTGGTTGATTTGACACGGAATGACCCATAGGGAGTTAGGAACGATTGAGGTTATGTGTAAGCAAGTGGGCATAGGGAATTAGGAAGGATTGAGGTTATGTGTAAGCAAGTGGGCATAGGGAGTTAGGAAGGATTGAGGTTACAATGTATGTGTAAGCAAGTGGGCATAGGGAGTTAGGAAGGATTCAGGTTATGTGTAAGCAAGTGGGCCTAGGGAGTTAGGAAGGATTCAGGTTATGTGTAAGCAAGTGGGCCTAGGGAATTAGGAAGGATTCAGGTTATGTGTAAGCAAGTGGGCCTAGGGAGTTAGGGTTAACGTTAAATAACGGTCCTAATAAGCATTTAAGGTGGCATTTTACAGGAATGCACGTTAGTACCACTACAATGTAGGCTTGGGCGGTTCCGGTGGGTACCCGGTTCTACCAGATTCCAAATTGAGAATCCGAACCGCGGTTCCACTCTTTTAAAGAACCGGGTACCCGCAAGAGTCAGTTCCGGAACCGAGTCCTTCAAAATACCTGATTCTCTTTGATGAGCGACCGACAAAATGTAACTCTAAACTGCAGCAAACTTGGGAAGGCACCACACACACAACTGATGCAAACCGCAATGTCTGTGCATTAGTAATATGCATTGTGTCACCGAGTTGTTTATAAATTGGCCCCATAACATGGATACTCTGGTAATGGACATGTTAAAAATGTTGACAGCACGTGTCTTGAGAATTGGAGTGATCAAGGTGGCCCCGTAATATGGATAAACTTGCGACGAAGTTGACAGTCATGTTGCTAGTGTTCTTTATGTACTTTCAATACAGCATGGATGGTAGTACGTTACCTTGTGTTATAGCAGGCATGCAACTGATCAATAAAAAATAAAAAAACAATTTTTCCAACTCGAAAACACTACATTAGATTATAAATTTAAGTGTTCACAATAATTAAAACTTTAAAATGTTAATGACTATTTCAATTTTTTCGTAAAAACCGATGGCCCAATTTCCAGACAGATGAAAAAGTCGTTTTGCAATCGGTTGAAAAGTAGCAGTCATTACTCATTCATTTTGTTTTGTTTCTTTGTGATATTTAGTGTTGAAACGTGAAGATTGTAATTATTCCTCGCCACAATAAACTATAAACTAAAATGTAATACTAATAGACATAAATCATGTGTGCCAAAGCCGGCTGTATAACGTTAGGGCCAACGATTGAGTGCTGCATATTTGTGCCTTTCGAAACCAGTAAGTTCGAGTGTGGTCAAACTTGATTTAAATGAAGAATTTTAGGCTCCTGACAAAGACAATTCAGAAATTTTAATCAAAAATGGATGGTTCACGGTGGCTGGTGGGGCTATCAACAGGGTATCAAAATCTGAAATGTTACAACCGTGGTGTGGCGATCGCCATGCTTCAGTGATTGCTCTGCTTTTTGACTGTTGCGTGGGGGGGGGCATACAAATTAAAAACAAACCCGCCTCAGACGAAAAATATTTATATTGGAGTTACTTTTGTTCTAGTTATCACACTAATACCCTAGCTAGGATGATCCTATCGTTATGTTTCCACATAAGCGCTAGGATAAAGAATGTACAAAAAACATAGATGCATGTTTACGTGCATGTTTTACGAAGAAATAAACACATTGCACTGTAATACCTTAAATCTATGAATCTACTATGAATCTATACTGTATTGTTATTACAGTACCGGCCGCAAGTAATTACAAATCCCTTCGAGTAACCCGCGTGGACTTCCGTGTACGTGCCGTGGATCCCCGCAAAATCCCCGCGTGCATGCGGGTACCCCCACAAAAAGTACCGTGCCGGGTGAGAAGATTTGCGGGGCCACGCAGATGGCCCGCACAGTCTGCACTTTGCTTCGTGGACTGATAGGGGGGGCTTTGTTGTCAATCATTGACGCGTGAAACTTGGTTGTTGCGTGGGTTCAAGTGATCAGGGAAGTGTCGTATACCCATACCAAGGCAAGAAGTAACTAATAAACTATCCAATGTGTAATTTTCATTTCCCAAACAGGTACTGTTTTGAAGATATCGATCATTCACTGACGCAAACTCGGTGTAACAAGTGAAAAACATCAAAGCATAAAGGACGCAGGCCTGGATTTACACGGCGGCCACGACGGGCTGTCGATGCCTTCGAAACTGACCGCCGTGCCCCTCGAAAAAATGCCCATTTCACGGCCATAAATACCGTGCCCTTTTTCACCGTTGGCCGTAGTGCCCTTTTTATAGAATATTATTATTTAAATGTACATACATTTTTGTTTTCGTCTGAAAATATTATAAAATAAAACATAAGTTACATGGGTTTCATATAGGATTTCCAAAACTGCCCGTCCTATCGACGGCAAAAAACATCAACTGCACTTCTGGTTGCCTGCTTTCTGCACAACGTACATGTAATCACTACAACGGCAACCAACGAAACGATGACTCATCGCCTGCCACGCGTAACGAATTTTCCTATTGGCTCCTTCCATAGACTAACAATATAACGAATTTCCCCATTGGCTCTCTGGTACACGCATGGCATAGACTACGATCTACGTCGTGGATTCTGATGTCGCTGGCGCTAAATGTTGCAACGGTTTTTTTAAGAAGTTTTGAATAAATCTGTGTGTATCGAGGTCCGCTCACTGCTCACTGCAGGCAACTTTTACCGTGTCAAAATCAACGTATAAGCCGCGGCTTATATTCCGGAAATTACGGTACATCGAAATTTGGCCGAACCAACATGTATTTAGAATTATTTTATAAGGAAAATTCATACGCAAAATAAGGCGGACGACCATAACAAACATGGTAGAAAAACCACACCGCCAACCATGATCATACAGTGTTATAGCACAAGTAGGCACACTATGCTGTTAACATATCAGGTATTCATGTTCATCCGAGTGTAAAGATGTGCTTGGTTTTGTTGCGGGGCTTCGTGTGCCCCCGCAAAGTTTGCCCACGGCACGCACCGCACGCATAAGGCCCTTTGTGCCCCCGCAGAATCCCCGTGGGGCACCGAGTAGCCCCGTACACGCCACGCACTTTACACGCGGGTACTCGCCACGCACTCGGAGGGTTTTGGAATTACTTGCGGCCGGTACTGTATGTGTATGCCTTTGATCATAAAAAATATTGTAACTTACACTGTGTTTTTGACCAATTCTTGCCTTGTTTTGATCTTCTCCGCGGTTCGATTCTGTCCGCACGATGTGATAACACGGCGTACACCTACTGTTCCATCGTTTTCACGGTCATAGGTGCAATTACCGGCGCCGAGCAGAGCCGTCTATCTGGTCGACTCCAGCGGAGCGGCAAACAGCGCCCCCGACCGACTCAATGTGTCAATGCGTGTTGAAAACTTGTGCAATACAAACCCACGGCTGTTTCAGTTTTATTCAATATGTTCAATGGCAGAATGGAGCTATTCAATAGATGGAATTTAGATTTCCATTGGAACCATTATCATTTGTCTTTCCACATATGGTCCTTTGCATTGTCATGTACAATTATCAGAGATTTCCTTCACAATTTCATTGAAAAGTTTCCAATATGCATTAACACATTGAGTCGGTCGGGGGCGCTGTTTGCCGCTCCGCTCCAGAGCTAGCCCAATATACGGCTCTGCTCGGCGCTGGTAATTGCACCTATGACCGTGAAAACGGATGGAACAGTAGGTGTACGCCGTGTTATCACATCGTGCGGACAGAATCGAACCGCAGAGAAGATCAAAACAAGGCAAGAATTGGTCAAAAACACAGTGTAAGTTACAATATTTTTTATGATCAAAGGCATACTCATAATAACAGTATAGATTCATAGTAGATTCATAGATTTAAGGTATTACAGTGCAATGTGTTTATTTCTTCGTAAAACATGCACGTAAACATGCATCTACGTTTTTTTGTACATTCTTTATCCTCGCGCTTATGTGGAAACATAACGATAGGATCATCCTAGCTACTAATACCCTTGCACTAGGCAGTTTTTAAAATAACAGTTATTTCTGCGCTACTTTGACCCTACTTTATTTTTAAAAACGTCTTGATATTCATGGAGAAAGGTACGGCTGGAAGTTTGACCCCGAAAGTCAATGTTAGTATGTGTACATGTACATGTTATTGTACAATGTACACGTGGTCAACCAATATGTACGTGTGATGTCACTATTTCGGGTTTCCCAGAAGCAAGCTACAGTAGGCTTGGGCGATGACACGATAATATCGAATATCGCGATATTTTTTTTATTCGATTATGATATCGGGAACTTTTCAAATTATCAGGATATCGGCAAATCGTGATGAAAAAAATATATCGCGATGAAAAAATATATATCGTGAACAAAAAATATATCGCGATTAAAAAAAATTCTCGATTGTCAGTCGGGTCAGAAATTCCATGGAAAAAATTTAGGAAGTTTTCTTCTCTACTATTATACCATACTGGGATTCTTGTCTAGTGACAAAACACATACAGTACAGGCCACAAGTAATTCCAAAACCCTCCGAGTGCGTGGCGAGTACCCCTGTGTAAACTGCGTGGCGTGTACGGGGCTACTCGGTGCCCCGCGGGGATTCTGCGGGGGCACAAAGGGGCCTTTGCGTGCCGGGTACGTGCCGTGGGCAAACTTTGCGGGGGCACACGAAGCCCCGCAACAAAACCAAGCACATCTTTACGCTCGGATGAACATGAATACCTGATATGTTAACAGCATAGTGTGCCTACTTGTGCTATAACACTGTATGATCATGGTTGGCGGTGTGGTTTTTCTACCATGTTTGTTATGGTCGTCCACATGTCTCTCTGGTAAGCACTGGCAATTTATTGTGACGCGTTTTATATGGGTACATTCCTGTTATTATCGGCTCTAAAGCACTCATGCGTACAAGTTGACTTAGGTACGAGTTGACTTGGGTACGAGTTGACCTGGGTACGAGTTGACCTGGGTACGAGTTGACCTGGGTAAGATGTTTTGGGTACGAGTTGACTTGGGTACGAGTTGACTTGGGTACGAGTTGACTTGGTTACGAGTTGACCTGGGTACAAGTTGACCTGGGTACAAGTTGACCTGGGTACGAGTTGACCTGGGTAAGATGTTTTGGGTACGAGTTGGCTTGGGTACAGTTGACTTGGGTACGAGTTGACTTGGGTACGAGTTGACCCGTTTCCCGACGGTCACCACAGCCGACTTTGCAGGCTAACTCAGTAACTGAAACTGGCAATACAAATTACAATGCTCACTGTACTCGTAAGGCAGTGTTTTTCAGGCCATGTATGATGTTACTTAAGGCATGGTAGTCCCTGATCCTTTGACATCAAACATTTTTTGCAACACTGACCATCATCAACGTAAGAGACAATGACATATCGTTATTCGTATGTACTCGGTACTTTATACAAACCTGTCTCAACTGTTATGTAGCTAGCTTACCTTCTAATAACCGCTGTATTACACTATCAACATTAATTTTATCTGCATCAGCCATTTTAATAACTCCTTAAATTCAATAAAATGTGTGATAATCAACTGTAGACTCTCAGATGATTACGATGACGGTTGATGAACATGTAACTAGTTCAATTATCGGGATGTCCAAAAACTATTAATCTTCGAAGATGGCGACGACTTTTTAAAGTGCGCAATCGCGTCAGCATTAGCAAGAGCGCAGGCGCAGTAGGACAATAATGATGATTATTGATTCACATAGATGCGCTGTTCATACGTTGCGTCCTGGATGCAATATTGTTTTTTGCAATAAAGAATTGACATTATCTTATGAATCTTCTATAATTAATACACCAACAGATTCGAGTGCCATTCGTGGTAGTGGATTTTTGTTAAGGGATATAAAAACCAAATTTTTTTTAGAATACAAATGCATATACAGTGATAATTAATTCTTGACTGTAGAAAGAAATTTCTGGCCGTCCTACTTCGCTCGTGCCCACCGGTACAATCTAGGACCTCTGTTACTGTACACTCAAATTCGTTTCCACAAGATCTTGTGAAGGAAGTCGAAAATTATCATGGGTGACCATGTATGGTCAACACATTGTGCGCGCAATCCTGCCGCACATACAAATGTACATGTACATTACGTACACGTGTATACTGTGTACAGTGGACGCGCTGCTATGCGTTAGCTTTGTGGATATATGTAGTAAGGTACACCATGGAGGAAGGGGTACACATACACACTGATCTCTATTATACCTATGATTATACTGTGAGTAAAATAGATCAGTGTGTACACATCACTGCACCTACGGAAGCTTAAATGAACATCCTGTTACCGCGCTACGATAATTTATCGTGGAAACGTGGAAAAATGCACCAGCTATTACGGATTTCAAAGATATTTTTCTCAGAAACACGGAATTCCATGATAATGTATCTGTGAAACACGGAATTCTATGATGATGTATCTGTGAAACACGGAATTCCATGATTCACAGATATATTATCATGGAATTCCTTGTTTCACAGATACATTATCATGGAATTCTGTGTTTCTGAGAAAAATATCTTTGAAATCCGTAATATGTTGTGCATTTTCCCACGATAAATTATCTAAGTAACGCGGTAACAGGATGGTCATTTAAAGATACACACCGCCTTTGTCGCGCGAAATTGGGCGATAAAAAACGCCCCTCAACATTTCATTGTTTTACATACATGGTTGGAAAGATCTTTCAAAAGTAGAATATAATTGTCCACACAAGTCCCCCTGAAAAATGCGTCGTTTTTCTGTTATTGCACAAAAACCAATGTCATGTGACTTTCTTGAACCAAAATTTGTCCAGAAAACTCACGGGGACAAAATAGTCGCACTTTCAGACGTTTAAAAAGTTTATTCCTGAACCAAATTCAAGAATAATTTATTTTTTATGGTTCATTGATTAATGACAAAAGTGAAATGATTTTGAAACAATGGGTGAAAATTGTCAAAATCGACAAAAAGACGAAAGTCTTGGCACTTTCCCGAGACACCGGGAACCGAACCAAGACTGTACCAGAACAGCCATGGGCGCCAGCGCGGCACAGCGCCCGAGGCGTGAGCCCACTGGTTAGGCCATAAATATATGAACACTTTTTGCGTGGAAGCGTAAAGCAGGGTCTCGACCACTGTGGTGCTTTTCGTGTCGGGTGTTTTGAATTATGATACTGCCAGCGAGTTTAGTTTTGGAAACAACAATGATGCATTCCTTCGGAACATCGTCACAGCCCCTTCATCATATCAACACCAATAAAAAAAAAGTGACAAAAACTGTTCAGTTTGGAAGGCCATCCGTCAAAATCAACGCCAGAATTTCGACCGAGCGGGCTGGGCGAAGAAAGGCTCACCGTCTACGGCAAAAAAAAACGACGCATGCCACGGGCCAGCCAACTTCAAATGATGGCAAACACTCAGGGATTTGATTGTTGAACGTGACGGTGACCATGATGATACCATGAATAATGTCGCATTTGCAGGATTATTGTTGGACATCAGGTAAGAGTAATAAAAGATAAATATTGTTTGATAATATAATACTCGTAGGGCTTTTTTGTGTGGCTGTAGCCCTATGCTGAACTCTTATGATGAATTTCTGTTAGTAGGGTTTTCAGTTTGGACGTGCTTGACTGAAGCCCGCCACATGTACAGCGCATCGCCCGCAACAAAAAACATCAAAATTTTAAATCAATTTTTTTTTTACTACTTTTACCTGTCAAAATCTTACATGTAGTAGCTCATTGGAAAGCTTATAGTTTCAGCTATCCAACAATGTACATAAAATAGCAATCGGAAGTACGTGCGAAAGCCTAGGTTTTTATGAATGAACCACTCTCGTCCCGCCCAGCCTTTCGCGAAGTGTTCCGAGATCGGGTGCATTCAGCCCGTAAAATTTGCCGCGCTCTGCTGAGGGCATCCACTTCGGAGCTGCCTCCGCACCCGAATACTTTGTGATTGACATGAAAACAGATTTCCCTAGTGAGTCAAAGGGCTCCTTTACATACCCATACTTGCTCAATCTCCATAACTACTCTACAACCGAAGTTACGAAGAGATAAAAAATAAACACCGTTTTTTTCGAGGTGAAATCTTCAAGTTGAAAGGTAAGAGCGGTGTCTAAATGAATTTTACACCTCTTTTCTATCATAATTATGTGAAAGTTTTGAGCCGTAATTTTGTTTAGTTTTGACCGGAGAGTATTTTTTACACCCTTTCAAAAGCTCTTATGAGGGAAACGAGCACGAACGCTGTGCGTGTGTATCACGGTGTGTGTAGGCTGATTCAACGGTTTTGGTGTTAATATTAGGGATGTACATGTACACACACAGTGTATGGACAGTCGCGCTTCATCGAATGCTGTATAGTCCTGAGGACGATCAGAGCATACTGATCGAAACGTCGAGTTGTATCCCCAGTTCTTTTCAGAACTAATTACTACTCAATTGAGATTCCACATGGTGTCACCGCAATTAGTCTTACTTATCATCCTCACCATGCAAAGCTACAAGTTTTACCTTTGCTGTATATTTGATTAAATAAAATAGGATTCCTCAAAAACTACTGGTCCGATTTTCTTGATTTAAAAACCATTGTATTTCTTTCATCAAGACCTTTAATTTGATATAAATATTGAGCATATTGGTTCAGGAATAATTTTTCACCTGAAAACCCTACTGTTACTGTTAGTCTGTTAGTATTAGCCATCACATTATTTTTGATAGTTCCTATAGCCAAGACCCAATGATATTGTGATGATGTTTACAATACAGACATGATAATTATGAGATATAGTTTAGAAAGCAGAACAATTTCCAGTGAATTAGTTGTAATTTCCACCATCGATGCCCGGATATTTTATGGGAAAGATGGTCAAAAGGGGTCATGGTGAAAATTCAAACATGGACTGGAGGAAATAGCATCAGGTAGGCCTACATGTACCATTATTCCCCTAAACATACGAGTACGAGTACGAGTACGAGTACGATTTTTAATATGCACCATGTCCATCATATCCACCATTATTTCATTAACTGTTATGTTTTATAGTATGAGAAAACATCACTGCCAGTATTTTCACTTGCATCAACACCATGTAGAGTTCACTTGATTCCATTTCCAGTATTCACAGCTCCAAAGCATTGCCAAGGTAGAGTAAATCTTGGATTGATTCAGATTTTTTTTTTTTATCCCATAATTTTTGTGTATATATAGAAAACTTGGTTGATGTAAATATTTGTTTTTCTATCAAACAAAATCAGATTTACAAAAACAATTTCTCATTTAGAAAAAATGAAGTTGTGCTTTCAGGTTTTTTCAGGTTTTTTCCCCTTGTGCATGCTGAATGTTAACTTGTCCAAATGTTAACTTGTCCAAAGCGACAATATCTATTTAATTAGTATTCTGTACTATACCTTGAAAATGTTGAAATATTTTGAAGCTTCACATGGTTGAAGAACAGTAGGAGTAAGAGTAATTATCTTTCAAGAGTAGTAAATAGCATTGGTTCTGAGAAGAACTGGCAGTGACATTACTTTATGTTTCAATCAGTATACTCTGATTGTCTTCAGGGGGATGAAGATGATCAGAGTATACCGATGGAAATTTCAAGTTATCTTACCACTGATTCTTCTAAGAGCCAACACTATTAAATTGTAGAGATAGTTACATGGTGCTACCACAAACCTCTTTATATGCATAATGATATTGACACTGTAGCCCAACACATGCTTTTCAAAAACCATGCCAGATGATAAATCAACATGTAAAAACACTCATGAAAATAGTTTGCCAGGGTTGTAGGTAGCCAGATCAACTTATTCAGCGTTATTATGGGCATAAAGTCACAAAGTTGATTTATGGTAGTAACTGAATTAAACTTGGCTTCAAATTCAAAGGACAGGAAGTGGGGGTTAAATTGTTTGGGGGGCTGGGGGTTACTGAAGACACTAAAGCATGGAGGAGCATATAAATATTTCCCCTTTCTTTTTGTTTTTCTTTACCAAGGAAAAGTTACCCTGTGAGAGAAGAGTCTTTACACTCTTGATATTTCCATTTTCAGGCTGTCAATAATTTTCGCTACATGGAACATAATAGAAAGTTGGCTAACAATTGTGCATTTCATCCATGTTCATGTATCAGGTAACACAGAGTCTACTCAAAGCACAGCCGTCCATAGTAGTTGGGTGGAGAAGAAACAATGCAGCTTCTGTCAAATAGCTGATGTCTGCAGTCTTCAAAGCTTGTATGGATATCAGCAGGGTTGTCACCAGACCAAATTGAGTGCCGGCTAATTTTATCGATTGCGAGCGTAGGGCGTTTTATCGATTGCGTGGCCGGGGGTCCAGGGGCCCACTTAAGGGCCCCTGGTGGGGTCCGGTGGGGTGCGGTGGGGGTCGAGGGGGCGAAGCCCCCCAAAGCTCCTGGGTTTTAGCTTTTAAGAATGGATTTGGAGGGCTCACCTTTCACATAATTTGTTGTCATATTTTCATAGTATTATACAAGAATTTATGATGTGAAAGAGTGCCCTCCAATGCAATTGACAACAATGTTGGCTCAGAAAAACTGAAACTTCTGTATGGCCTACCAGGTGTCCACTTTTCGCTATTAAACTTAGATGCCAGCTTCTGCTTTTTTTGATGAGGTGGTAACACTTAAGCAACTGGCCGTCAGGCACAGCAGCTCCGAGTTTTTGGCCTAAATCCACAGTGGCCGAAGACTCGGTAGCGTGATCAGTTCCCGGGTCAGTTGTACTCGAACACGAAGATGTGGTCGCAGAAGAATGTCTCGAATTTGCCGGTTTCTCGCTTGACCCGGCTGCCGTGTCTATCACTGCCGGCCCCTTGCGTTTAGTGGCCGAAGAGAAAAAGCTGGTGATACTTTTCTGCGAGTGCGACATAATTATTTTGATCAAAACACTTCCAAAAAACGTTCACAAAACTTTTCATGAATGGGCGGAGGGACGCACGTAAATAATTTTCCCTTTGCTGAGCACATCAGGGTTGCCAGTTTTCCGGAAGCCCAGTCCGCCAAATTGCCCGCCAAATGGAAAAAAAAACGCCAAATTTGTATTTGATGTATTTTTAGGTAATTGACCCTATATGTAAAGGTATAATACATGGGATTCAATTCGTTACAATTAAGATACGTTAACATATCATTTGAGAATGTAAACTTTATAAAATCTTACTTTTAATTTCCTCATATTATTCAATGTTCATCACAGTCGAGGTTTACCACGGAGGCTCGGTCCGAGCGCACACATCTCATGCGTCTCGATCAGGAAGGACAGTCTTCCTGCAGTCTCCTCATTAAATCATATTAATTCATCATGTAACTGAATGATCAAATAAGTCTTTGAAAACTTGAAATCAGTGTTACAAAAACACCATAAAAGCGAACATCAAATCATAGTGTGCCACGTCACGGGTAGCACTAAGCACATACAAGTTGAACGTATTAGAGTTCATCGAATTCTTCCGGATCGTCTCTCGGTGGTTCATTCACATCTGGCTCTATCTGATACATATTGTTGTTAAACAGACTGTACAGCACTGGATAGCGGACCGTCTGCACGCACGGCGCGCCGTGCGTTTGGGCTTTATACCAGTTCACTTTTATTTTTTATGGTAGGCCATTTGAAAACGCCAAAAAACTGCCAAAAAGCCGTTTGGCGGGCACTTTTAATTTCTACCCGCCAAACCAACTTAAAAACGCCAAATTGGTTGTTTTTGGCGTGTAAAACGCCAAACTGGCAACCCTGGAGCACATCGCGGGGAAAGCTAGACGTTTACGAAGTCACGCTTATCCAACCTGAAATTTATGTACATCGACATTACGAAGCAAGTCGCATCATTTGCACGCGGTAGAGACTAGTGGCAGTAGCTCATCGTGCAGGCGCAAACAACCAATCATAATGGGGATTCCCAGGTCTTTTCCCTGACGTCATCAATAAATTCTAATTAGTGTATTTGTTTGTACCGCTACAAACTGAGATTTATTTTATAATATCGTACGATGTTTTAATTGATCTATAGACTAAAGTCGAACAACTATTGTTATTGTTCCGTTTTTTTTTTTTTACTTCTCCTTCTTCTTCTCCTTAACTCTTCCCTACATCGAAAGTGCAAGTTAACAATATCACACAACCTTGAAACTTCACACATATAAAGACCTTATCATGTAGATGAATCTAGTTACGTCATGATCACGTCATCAGGTATCAAATTACAAGCCATTTAAGTTTTAAAAATGACCATTTGCTATCGACTGTATATCAAAATATACTAAAGCTATGATGTTCATAATCTGGGATCTGATAGATCAAGGCTTAGGCAACATTTGAAAAGTTAACGTCAAAATCGTCTGACATTTGCTTCCGGTCGTACCGGAAGGTCAAAGTTTTGATTTGTTTTTTTCTTCAAAATTCCTTTTCTGGGCCAAAATCCCATTGACTTAACACACACCAGACACTCGTGGTTCTGGGGCCCATTGTTTACAAACCGCAGAGACTGAGATCGTTATCTACTGGAAAACAGCTGGCGGTCTTCACGGGGACGTTTGCGGTTTCACAGGCTAAAGCTCTTGCAGGATAAAATATATTTTATAGATGTGTGGTTGGGCGTTTAAGCCAATAACGAATGCGCTACAATATTTCTAAAACCATAGATCGTATTAACTTAATACTGCAGTGTCATTTTTGTACGAATGGAAAGGGCTGTTGAAAAGCCAATACCGAAAAGCTATTTCTTTGAAATGAGTAAGGCAACTTACTTTTGAAAACAGACGAGACAAATGAAAAGAAATAAACAAATAAATAAATCCATTACTGTACATTTATATGATGTTTCGTTTTATTTATTTATTTATTAAATAACAAATGAAACTAGAATTTGTAGACCTTGTGTTTTTTAAAGGAATATAATGAATGCATAAAATTACAGAATTAATGAATGCATAAAATTACAGAATTTACATATAAATTATACAGGTGAGCACAATATAAAATTTGTTCACAATTAATGTGTAATTTCAAACATTTGTTTGAAGTAAATTGTTAGTGTTCACTAAGATAGGAGAGCAGCCGTATAAAATGCAGAGAGGTATTACATGCCTTATTTACAAAACTAAGTAGTTTCTTTGTAAAAGTTGTTGTGAATCACAACATCATCTGAAAACATACATTTGGAAGGTCAATTATTAAAATAATTTCACATTATTCTGAATGTGGACGGCCGCCTGGACGATGAAGGGACGGATATTGGTAATGGTATTTATTACAGCTATTGTGCAGCAGCTTGCCTAGTCTTGGTTCCAAGACCTTGTTTCAAGTTCAAGTTTTGGATCCTGCCTAGACGAATCAAACTTAAACTTGAAACAGCGCCCTCTATGTTTGATTCATGACATAAGTGTATGATGGTTTTATGGACGTGAAAACACCAAGGTCTTAGAACCAAGATTACAGCTTGCCCAAATGAAAGATATAAGTGAATTCCGACATCACAATGTAGAACTATGTTTAATTGCTGTTCAAATGTTGTAAGCATTTCAACTTGCGTGAATTAGTTGTAGAAAATTTGCTTATAAATACTGCAGAACTAACACAGATGGTTCAATATTGGCAACATGAACACAAGATATTCCTAAATTATATGAAACATGCATCATTTCTGCCTGAACGAGTTGAAAACTGTACAGCAGCAATGCAACTAGTTTATCTTTGCCCAGATGACTACGACTACACAGATGATGTCATTCCCTAAAGTTAACAAAAAATCACTGACAATCATTCCATTCAAACATGCCACCATACAAACTTGGATAAACTGTCTACAATTTTAGTATGAAGACAAGGCGAATCCTACAAAGTACCAGGCACCTTACAAATAGAGGAAGGTGGTATCAATTAACACAATTTCAATGATACAAGTCATGACAAGTTGCAATTAACTATCTCTGCTGGAACTCATCACACGTTACAGCGCCTTCTAGCGATATGTTTTAAGTGTTACTTATTGCGTGCAAGTACTCATTTGACGAATCTTAAGTCACATTTTAACAATGATCCCAATTGATGAGGACATCAATTACCGTCACTTCCGAACACCTTGAGTTTGTTCACAAACTCTGAATTTCTAGTTTACTTTTATTACTGTTTAATGAAATATTCACACGATTTTTGTGCCGGTCGGTAAGACATCAATTTGCGTTTGGTGCCGGTCGGCCAGAGGGAGTGCCGGTTAGACCCGACCTACAACCCTGGATATCAGCTAATAATTTGTCTTTCAGTAGAAAACAAGCTTATAAATACTACATGACAAAGTTGCAAGAAAGCTTGCATCCGTGCTTTCCCTCTTCCCCTGCCAACAGCAGAAGAGTAAGGCCACAAATTGTAATTAGCCAATTGACAATTCAAACAAAATTAAATGTAATTACGTCCACTTTACCAAATCTAATAATTGCTTGGCCTTTTCATTTTGTTTATGGAAAAACCTTCAAATTCTAGATTTAGATGAAGCCAACATTGGTATTTATGTCTTGGTATTAAGTCTTGTACAAATTTAATTGATGGACTGCATGTTTATATACCAAGAGTGATCTTTATTTATAATATACTTCACTTTCAACTCAAGTTTATAATGAACAAAAATATAATGATGAATTGACAATGATAGTAATCAAGCATCTCCTTATTGTGACATGCTTATAAATTGTCTTTGTTTTCACCTATACTGCAAATAATTAAAAATCATTTATAAAATTTGAAAACAAATTCTACATTGCTTTTTACATTTTCAAGGTTGTACACATATTTTTGGCAAAATGTCTGTAGCTGCATCCAATCTATAAAATTACAAGCTAAAGATCAGATGCCATTTTGTACATAAATGTTTTGACATTGAAATAATCAAGAGTTGTATGGGTGCTTGTAAATTGCTAATAAAACAATGAAATACATATTTATTTTATTTGTCCATTTGGTTTCATGACTTGACTTTTGTGGTTCCACTCCTCCCCCCCATAATCAATTGAAACCACTTTGCTGACCTGTTTAACCTATTGTAAACAATCTAACAATGAGTGTACATGGCCTTACACATGTAACAAGTGAAATGACTTCAGTGTAAATGAACCCAACCATGATCCTTTGTTGACAAGAAAACAAAATCAATCTGCATAATAAATGTAGCTCTGTATTTACGATTTAGTGACATTTCAGAATGGGTGACATTCAGGGGCTGTCATTGGAATCGGTAAATTTGGAATAAAATGCTTGCCTCCCCAAGTTCTCGGCATGTACTGCCACTGGTGATGAACCAACACATTTGCTTTCTGAAATTATTTGAACAATCATTGCAGCACTATAGAATCCAAGAACTAGGGAGGGGAGGGGCAACAAGCAATAAAAGTAAGGGGCCCAGACATATGCTTGATTCCAAATTACCAATTCCATTGACCGAAGACTGGTGCTGCATTATGTCGAGAATCACACCCAGCATCAATTCTGCATAGCTGAAGTAGCAAGATGTTTCTGTCCTTTCTGAAAAAGATTTAAGAGTGAAAAGAGGAGTATGGGCTTAGATTTAAATAAATTTATCAACATTATCAACAATCACTGTGAAATAAGGTAAAACATCGTTTAACTGATGGAATGGAAAGGTGGTTATCAGATAGACCCCTTCTCTTGGACTGAAATGCCAGTACTGCTATACATGTTGCAAAAAATAACAACAAATTATACTAAACCTTAATTTTTTTTAAATAAACAACCATTAAAACTAAATGAAATGTTCATCATTGGTATTTGATAATGAACATTAACTTCAACCCTGTAACACGTTAACTAATGTTAATTAGATCTCACGAAAAATAGCATAAAAACTAACCTGTGAAAATTTATTAAAAATAGGTGCTCCCCCTTGTGTTTCACAAAGTTATATCTGGTAACTTCTTGTATTTTTTACATAATTATTTTTTTCTCTCTCTCTAAGATAAAAGCACTTCGGACAAATTAATTTGGTCATTGAGAATATGACAATCTAATTTCTAAACCAAAGTTGAAGCTTCCCTTTCAACATTTTTCCTGTCAAATATGTAGAGTATGTAATCAGGGGTTAGGGCAATTTCACATAATTGCCAGGGGACATTGTCATGATTGTGTTCATCCTGTACATCATGTACTGTCTACCAGTACAATAGCAATGCAAACTAGTAATATTGACCATGAAGACATGATTGATTTGAGATGCTCACCCAGAATCCAGTATGTCCAGACAGATGCTGCTAAGTACCAGTTTGTTCAGTCTATGCCTTTCTCCATAGATGATCCAGGGTCTATCAAGCCTACTAGGCATTTTCATCACTTTTTGGATCATCTTGGACGTCGACGTGCACCTGGTTGCAATCGAATCCAGGAATTCTGTGATCGTTCGTACGTGTGTTTACAACAGATACAAAATGTACAGACTGGAACCTTGTTCCTCTTGTTACAATCACAACAATGTGCAATGCAGAGGTACCAGTCTAAATACAATCGGCAATTTCCGTACAGGTTTCACGGTCGTGTATAGACAACTGGAAATGCGTATACGTGACCTTTGACCTTATTGGTTTTTTTTGGACATTTCTCGGTAATTACACGATACCTGGATTTTGTTTTTTGAAGAAAACCTTCCAAAAATGATTATCTATCATTCTATCAAGCCCATTTTTGCACTTAGGGCGGTGTGTACCTTTAAGCTTCCGTACTGCACCGCCCTTGTCGCACAAAATTGGGCGATACAAACGTCCTTGTTTTTTTTTTATACACGGTTGGAAAGGTCTTGCAAAAGTAGAATATAATGATCCACACAAATATCCCTGAATTTTTTTTCGTTTTTCTGTTAATGTACAAAAAACAATATCATGTGACTTTTTTGAACCAAAATTTGTCCAGAAAACTCATGAGGTCAAAAGTGATAGTCGCACTTTCAGACGTTTAAAAAGTTTATTACTGAACCAAATTCAAGAATAACTATTTCTTTATAATTTATTGATACTTGACAAAAGTGAAATGATTTTGAAATAATGGGTGAAAATTGTCAAAATCGACAAAAAGGCGAAAGTCTTGGCACAATTCCCGAGACACCGGGAACCGAACTGAGGTGTGAGCCGGTTATAGGCCATAAATAAGCTAGACTTCAACACTTTTCGCGTGGAAACAGGGTCTCGACTACCGGGGCATTTCGTGTTGGGTATTTTGAATTACGACACTGTCAGCCAAGCGAGTTTAGTTTTGGAAACAACAATGACGTATTCTTTCAGAACATTGTCACAGCCCCTTCATCACGTCAACGCCAATAAAAAAGTGACAAAAGCTGTTTAGTTTTGGAGGCCGTCCGTCAAAATCAACGCCAGAAAAGCGGCTGGCAGGGTCTTGTCTGTCCTTGTACTGCTATAGCAAAAACAAATTAACAAATTATACTAAACCTTAATTGTTGTAATAAACAACCATTAAAACTAAATGAAATGTTCATCATTGGTATTTGATATTAATGAATATTAACTTCAACCCTGTAATACGATAACGTTAGATCTCATGAAAAATAGCATAAAAACTAACCTGTGAATTTTTTTTTTTTTTAAATAGGTGCTCCCCCTCGTGTTTCACAAAGTTATATCTGGTAACTTCTTGTATTTTTTTACATAACATTTCCTTTTTTTCTCTAAGATGAAAGCACCGGACAAAATAATTTCGGTGTCCCAACTTTAGTACACCAACAAAATGTTTGATAATAATTTGAGAATATGAGAATCTGGTTGTACCAAAATTAAACCTTTCCGTTAATAATTTTTTCTATCAAATAATAAATATGTACAGTATGTAATCAGGGGTTAGGCCAATTTCACAGACATTGTCATGATTGTGTTCACCACGTACATCATGTTCTGTCTACCGATGGCAATGCAAACCAATACGTCCTTGATCATGATTGAGATGCTCACCCAGAATCCAGCGTGTCCAGATAGATGCAGCTAATATAGCACCGATTTGTTTAGTCTATGCCTTTCTCCATGGTTGATCCAAGGTCTATAAAGCCTAAAAACATTTCCCCCCTCTTTTTGGATGATCTTGGACGTTGACGTAGGCTACCTCTGGTTGCAATCAAATCCAGGAATTCTGTGATCGTTCGTGTGTTTACAATGGATACAAAATGTACAAACTGGAACCTTGTTCCTCTTGTTACAATAACAACGGTGTGCGATGTTTCACGGTCGAAATGACTACTGGAAATGCGTATACGTGACCTTTCATCGTATTATTGTTTTTTAAGAAACCCTCACAAAAAGGATTATTTTTCTTTTTAATTTTTCTGATTATTTTTCTTTAAAATTATTATTTTAATATTTCTTTTTATTTTAGGGCGGTGTGTACCTTTACCGAACCTGCACGCGATCAATCCAGCGCTATGGGACTGTGCGCTGCAGTACACAGACAGCTAATAATATACAGACTTGATCTCAAGTCTAGGCAAAATTTGGTAATGAGCAAGGACCAAAATCAAAAATCGTTTATAAATTACTAATTGAAATTCTGTTTATATACAGAATATTGATTATATTTAAATATTAAAAGACTGTACAATTTTAAAACGAATGCATTTTAGTCTATCTCGTCAATTGATAGACTTTCTTCCACCGCGCCTATATCCATCAAAGGATTGTGCCAGTGATGGGCATGAGCAAACATGGTGAGCGAGCGAACTGCCGCTCAAACTCACCAAAGACGAACATATTTTAAAAGGATATGGGTCCACAAAATTCTGTTGCTGCTAAATACAGCAAGTGGGAATCCATAAAAAACACAATATGGTGCTCGGTATTTTGTGCTCTGAATCTGTTTCAGGTTGGTTTCGTCACAAATATCTGCAATCATGATCAGAATTGTTTGTACACTTACACATAAATCAGTAACTCCACGCACCCATTCCATGTTGAGATCCTGTTTTTAAAATTCTTTTCTACTTGTTTCTTTCAAAAACTTTCATTTGCAAAATTTACTCAACATTTTATGCCACAGAACGCTGGGGATTGTTCCAAGTAATTTAGACCATGATTGTAGAAACAAATTTCACGAACTGTTGCTCATTCAGAAAGATATGATGCCTGTTTAATTATAGTATCGAGATTGCATTATGAGTATAAATAACTTGACAGCATTATTTTGTGGAGAATGATTTTGCATTAAATTCGTCAGCACCCATTGCAGTTATGATGGACAATGGTCTCCTGAACGTTGCGGTATTCCATTGTAGTGTTTTCTTCCATGTAAACATAGAAACATTTGTAATTCTAATCCATTGTATACTTTCCCATACAGTATTCTCAGTGTTTGTGGTACTATTTGACCCTGTATTGCCAAGCTTCGTAGTTGATAACCACTTCAAGGTCCACTTTTATTGCTTTGATCTACCTTCACCACATGTCATCACCTCATTTTAAGCTTTGCTCTCAGACTTCTTGTCTATAGTTTTATTACTTTGGGGATAGTCAGCCCTACAAGTATTCTTACCATATGTCAAGTTAGACCATTCTGTTTTCAAACACACAGCAAACAACAACAAACGCTCTCTCCTTTGTTTACCATGTAAAAGTTCATATGTATTACTGTTGATCTCCAGTCAGAATAAAAGTTTATCTCCGAACACAAAAAATGGTGTGACTTGTTTTTCTTCATTGAAACACACTAAACCATCTATGGTGAAATCCTTGTTAAAATTTCATAACCGTTTAGTGAAATACAGTATTGAGTGAGTTTAGTATTGAGTGAGTCTTCATTTTTTTTACGTGTAGATTAAAAATGTTTTTGTTTACATAACGAAATAGTGACTTTCTTTGTTTTGCAGATAAAATTGTTCATTCATCATTTGCTGATCCTTATAACGGTTTAAGTTGAAAGGACATTCCTTGCAGGGTAAATTTACCCTGGATTTTCCCCCTGTATAGAGAAACAGCCAAGATTAACACTTTGCAATCCAGCTGTTCACGATCCCCAGGACCAGCAACAAAAATGACTAACTGCAGACGCCCTTGATGACTGATGCTAACTAATCAACACCAAAATTGTCTTTGACTAATGACAATAGTCAGAACTTTGAATGACCAATATTAAGGTGCTGGACTAAGCTTAAAAGTCACTGTACTAAAGATATGTCATATGAGACATCATTAAAATCTAGTCATGACTAATTAGTCGCAATTTTGACTAAATCCATTAATCATTCACCAATTTTTTAAATAATTGTAATAAATCATGTCAGACATCACGCTGGACTATTTTTTTTTAAGTCAAATTTACTATTTAATGTTTACAAAATTGTTGACAATGACTGTTCAGGAAAATATTCCATGCCATCGAAAGTCTGCTCTGATCGTGATGATACTGTCCCTTTAAGTAATTTAAAATGTTGGGGCGCCTGGTGACACACCTTACAGTTTAAGGTGGTGGGGGGGGGGGGGATATGCCCACGCCCTAAGGGCAAAAATATTGAAATTTTATTGTGGAATTACCAGTTACCTATGAGACAAAATATTTACCCGCAATCACTTGGATGCGTTCCTTTATCAGGGCTGCTGGAGTCAGTCTGCTCGGGTGGAAATTTACCATCCCACACACAGACCTATCACACAGATCACTCCCTCACTTAGGACAGATACCAATTGACAGACCTATCACACAGATCACTCCCTCACTTAGGACACAGATCACTCCCTCATTAGGACAGATACCAATTGACAGACATATATAAATACAATCGGAACAAATTGTCTGACAGTTTTAAATGTTTTAATAATTCAAATAAGTAATGGATCTTGTTTGACATTGTGGGTATCCGCAACACAGCCTGAAATTCCATTGCTGAAACTGAGCCTCTTATTTATGAGTACATGTGCATGCCCTTATGTTTTCCTATTCCTTCAGTGAATGTTAACCTCCAATTATTATTATGTGTCCACTGTATAAAATTAGTGTAGCTTTAGATGATAGCATTGTACAGTGTTTTCTCGTGTTCCAGTATCCAATATCATAGTATCTCCTTACATTAGCCTAAGTGATATACACATGGTTTCATGCAATGCTTCATATAAAGTTCATATATACACTATTTAAAAACAAATTCAACTTGAAACTTCAATTTGAGAGCAAACCTTTTGAGAGCATACTTTTTCTATTTGTTAAACTGGTGATGGTATCAAACATCCTTATAAAATTATTCTGTCCACTGTGTACAAAGGTGAAAGATGTAATAAAATTACCCACAAATTTGTGATTTTTGTTGAATAAAGTGCATGCCTTTTACAAATAGTATATACTGATATCATTGAAGGCCTTATATAGGCACATGAATAGCCTCAGTCCTCTGAGTCTTCTCAATATAGGTTCCTTAACATTGATATCATGCATGACTACATGATGTAGCCCAAGTCTCTCTCAATATAAGTTCCTTAAAACCCTCAAACGAGGTACGATGGATGAATTCTCATCCACAAGTCAGTATTTTCGTTCCCCTAAACAAATAATAAACACCACCCACTTATCAGTCAATGATATCTCAAGCTGGACCATTACACACATCCTACAGGGGGTTTCATTCAACAGGAGTCAGTGACGTTGTCGGGAGGGGCATCGAAAAATTCTGCCAGTATGGTTTGTGCACAAATTTTGACAGCATGATCTGTGTACAACATCAATGCATGTTGGATGCATAGGGAATTGAATACACTTCGAACTCGTCCAGTGATAAGTGGAACCATCTGTTCAGTCACTGGGCTAGTAGTAGATAATTATCTTTTGATCTCTTGCCGACAGTGTAAGTTGTAATGCCCCCCCCCCCCACCTTTCTTTCAAGACATACATGTACATGTACTAGAGTGGGCATGTGGCTTGTTTCAAGTATGTAAACAATTGTGCCAGGTTTCTAAGTTTATTACAGGGGCTTGTGACAATAGCTTGCACAATGTTGCACAATAAATGTTGCATCCATAAAATAATAATCAAAACAGAAAAAGCAAACAATTCGTTGTCAATTTTTTGGTTCTTTTGTTTCATTTTATTTTGAACTAATTAAAAGCAATTTAATAAATTTTTCAATTAATTATTTTTCAGAACTAATTACTACTCAATTGAGATTCCACATGGTGTCACCGCAATTAGTCTTACTTATCATCCTCACCATGCAAAGCTACAAGTTTTACCTAATTATTATTATTATTATTATTTTTTTTTACAAACAAATAAGTTTAAATTAATTCCCGCAATACCTAGACATGTAAACAACACAATTAGATAACAAAATCGTTGGGGAAATGCCAAAGAAACCCTCTTAACTTATTAAAACCGTGTGTCAGATGTTTCTGACAGGGTCACGCATTTGCGTTACGACCAAAAAGGTCCCTCGTTTTTAACATTGATATCATGCATGACTACATGATGTAGCCCAAGTCTCTCTCAATATAAGTTCCTTAACCAGTTTGCGTCGGAGGCCGTGTATACACGCACATTTTTTTGGGGACAGCGGATCGGAGAGCGTCTAAACGCGCCACAGGATTCTCGGGAATTTTGTATAGATTCCCGGTCGACGTGGCAACGAGCCATAAGCATACGGTGGAAGACGCGGTCTCCCCAGTCACGCTCTGGTGAGCACCATTGTTCGTGTCTGTGCGGTAAAAATAAACCCGCCATGGGGGTTCGGAAAAACTGTTTTATTCCCGACGCGAACTGGTTAACATTGATATCATGCATGACTGCATGACTACATGATGTAGCCCAAGTCTCTCTCAATATAGGTTCCTTAACATTGATATCATGCATGACTACATGATGTAGCCCAAGTTTATCTCAATATAGGTTCCTTAACATTGACATCATGCATGATGTAGCCCAAGTCTCTCTCAATATAGGTTCCTTAACATTGATATCATGCATGACTACATGATGTAGCCCAAGTCTCTCTCAAAATAGGTTCCTTAACATTGATATCATGCATGATTACATGATGTAGCCCAAGTCTCTCTCAAAATAGGTTCCTTAACATTGATATCATGCATGATTACATGATGTAGCCCAAGTCTCTCTCAATATAGGTTCCTTAACATTGATATCATGCATGACTACATGATGTAGCCCAAGTCTCTCTCAATATAGGTTCCTTAACATTGATATCATGCATGATTACATGATGTAGCCCAAGTCTCTCTCAATATAGGTTCCTTAACATTGATATCATGCATGACTACATGATGTAGCCCAAGTCTCTCTCAATATAGGTTCCCTAACATTGATATCATGCATGACTACATGATGTAGCCCAAGTCTCTCTCAATATAGGTTCCTTAACATTGATATCATGCATGATTACATGATGTAGCCCAAGTCTCTCTCAATATAGGTTCCTTAACATTGATATCATGCATGACTACATGATGTAGCCCAAGTCTCAAAAGATTAGCAAAATACAAAGTTAAATGGCATAGCCATGGTAATCTTTGGCACTGTTTTTCAACATGTTAAATGTTAAATGCCAAATTTGAGTTCATTTGATTGATTCAAATGTGCAAAGGCCACATTTATTAAAACACAATGGTTCTAAAATCATTTAATTATTCTTTGTGTAGTAAATTAATTGATGGTCAAATAATGGCCTCAATACCTTGACAAAATTATAGCAAGAAAATTCTCACCTGAAAGGAATTTCATTCCCTTTGAAAAGGAAAATAGAAGTGTACAAATTAAAATACTGTAGCATAGAGTTAACCATGAAGTAGATGCCTTTGTATCTCTACAATGTGCACTTATTAGTAGGATTCACAATATGTTCTCTTTGTAGCCATCCATGACAATAGCTCTATCATGATCTACTCCTTCCTTTGTGTATTCATGACACCCATTGTGAACATAACACAAGCTCTGCTGACACCATCTACATAATGATAATAGTAATGAATAAATCAAATGATCGCGCTGTTACATTAACCTTTTGTACAGATAAATGATATTTAAAAAAAGGGGAAATTGACTTTTTTTATTCTCAATTTGGAATTGGATGGATATTTTGAATGGATGCAATCATACAATAGCCATTTTAAATGTTTTGAAAAATTTATTAGTATCTAGGCCAGGCCTGGTATGGCATGTCATAATGGAACTATTTTTGCAATTATTCTCAAGATACTATGCAATTTCTAATAAATTCCTATGAAAATAATCTGACTAAAAAATACATCTCCAATACTAATATAAAAATATATCATTATTGATTTTACCAATGTAATGTTTACATTTTTGTAATTACATAATGTTATATGGAGACTCAACACAACTATCATGTTTACCTGTTTGCTATAGCAAGATCATATTGCTTTGCCTTGTCACATACTGCATGTTCCAAGAGAAGGGATGCAATATACGTTCTGGCTAGGCTGTAGGCAAAGTCACGTGAAGCTACTTCCATTAAAGCCTGTTAACAAAACAAAGATGGCATATAAAACAAAAATGGCATATACAAACACATACATGTTGCTGTGTCCAAGTAAATTAATTGGGTTGTATCTATACAATGACACATGCACAAAAATAATTGGTTTGCTATATATATTTTCCACAGCATAGTTTGGTAATCTGAGTTAGGTAATCTGAGTTAGATGGTCTAAGTATGTGTCAAGTTTGAAGCATCTGTGAACTTTGCAACTATGGATATTTTTGTTTGATACGTTTCACGAGGAAGAAGCAAAAAAAAAAACCCCAAAAACCCAAACAATTTCAAAGAGGTGTTCGTGCTGTCGCACTAACACCTAAATATCCAAAAATTGATTTGAGAGTGTTTTTGTGAAATGGCATGGAATCCTGTCTTCTTGTGCAGATTACTTAAATACCATTGGTGGGGCACCAGTCTATTTTGTTTAAAACACAGTGGTAGGGAAGTAAATAAAGAGAACATCTCTTCAACGATTATTTTAAAGTACTTTATTATGTTTAGCTGTTAAAATTTTAGCATACTATTCCATGACAACCTTTAAATTGCCTTATGAAACAACAAACTGATTAAAAAGTAACATTTATATGAATAAAACACTGTGTTCCTGTGGGTTTATATTAGGGATGACAATATTGAATTTTTTGATAGTCGATTATCAACGGCCATGATATCGGCGATATATTATCGTCTCAATACGCGGATTTAAAAAAAAATACATTGTACATTAATGACATTTGACACCGATAAATGAACTACTTGTATGTGCAAGTTCTACAGGGAAGTTCCGTAGGTAATAAACAGTTCTGAAAATTATCAAAAATTAAATTCAAACGCTCCCAGTTCTTAGATTTTTGCCGCTCGGTGCGACACACATTTCATAAAAAGAACTCACCAAGACCATAAACAAACCCATAGTTACTTTAAATACCTATCACTCCGGCGATATTTCAACTAAAAAGAGCTAAATAAATTTGATATTGGCTATATTTTTGGAATACCGGCAATATTTTTGGAATATGGCAATATTTCGATATCTTCAAAACCATAACCGATTTAGCCAATAATTTTTTGAATATCGTATCGTTACGATATTATCGTGATATCGTCCACCCCTAGTTTATATGGATTGCAACTGAAGATTTTATTTCATTATTGTTTGAAACTTATTTTATCCTAGAATAATATAAAATTGATGTTTGCTTTTAATATTCTTCTAGTAAAGAATTAATTCATAAAATAGTTTAAATGTAAAATAATTATTGACCTCAGTTATGTTTTGAACCCAGCAAGTTCTTTCTCACAGAAAGAACCTGCTAGGTTTGAGAGCTAAGGCCAGTAACTACTATATTGCATTTATATACTATGGGTCCTTTAGGTTGGTAAGCAGTATGCAATAGCCAATTCTCTATTTATAAAATCGTACAGAAATATATTTATACATGTACACTAACATTAACAACATATTTCATGGCTAAGCAGGGATTTTGGCATGGAAAATGCCAAAATGTGTAAATGTTACAGTAGATCTAATGCTCTTGAACAAGTTCTGCTAGCAGATGCGAAGGATCATCTTTAGATAGTAAGACTTGCAGTAAGATTGAAATAATTTCTTTTTAGTAGTAACCATTAATTTCAATCTGTATGCTTTGATCATCTTCTGGGAGAATGCCGGAATTCTGGTGCACGAGGGGCTTAAGTAGCTCGGTGGAGGATTGGTTCTGATCACTAGATCTTTGGGCTTGCATGTGCCATTCTTGTAGATGAAGCTATTACCTAAAACAAATTAGAAATACATACATGTAATTAATTATGTGTGAACTAACAAATGTATTATTACACAATTTATTTATTGAAATTGAAAGATAATATTGTGACAAATTATTCACAAATGTGCTTATCAGCCGTTTCAACCCACTACACACCATCCCTTAAAAACATTCAAATAATAAATCTCATATCCCACTATTTTATTTTAAGCTAGGTTTCAACTTCATAGGTTCAGGGGTTACACAGTTGTAAACCTTTAATTTATTTGGGAATTACCAACTTTGTATTCTCTTTCTCTTACTCTTATATACTATTATATCATCGTGATTGTACAAACTACAGTTCTATGGCAGTAACCAGTGAGTTAATAATTCATTATGTTTAAGAAAACAGTCCCAGACATGTCAAATACAATGTTCCCAACTCCCATGGAAATTTCATGATATACAGTACTAGTACTACTACTACTTCTGCATGGTATGGTAGGTAAATAAACAATACATGAAAAATGTTAAAAACAAACTTACCCAACTATGAGGTCATAAATAATAACTTCAGTTAGTGTCACTGCCCAACTTTACCAGCAAACAATCCTTTAGATTGATGTATGTATATGTTGGGCGCGATCGGTCGATCTGCGCGATAGCCCGATCGCGCTGCGCTATTGGGCGATCTATCGTTCGCGCAGCCATCGGTTGATCGCGCAGCCATCGATCGATCGTGCAAGTACATGTTTGCGCCATCGCTAGATTGTGCAACGCAAGACTTGCGCGATCGCGCAGCAACGGGTTAGCACGATCGGTCGATCGGGAAGTTAAGGGCGTTATCGGTCGATCGTCACAGAGTGCGTTGCGCGTTTGATCGATCGTGCGGGAACGGATTTGAGCGATCGGTCAATCGTGCATGCGTAAGTATGCACGATCATCGGTCACGCAGGAATGGCTTCGTGCGATCAGTCGATCGTGCAGAAATAGTTTTGTGCCATCAGTTGATCGCGCATGGATGGCTTTTGCGTGATCGATCTGTAGGGCAGAATTTTGGTGGTCGATCAATCGCGCAGCACGGAACTTATGACATGATCGACCGATCGCGCATGGAGGGCTTTTGCGCGATCGATCGGTTTGTAGGGCAGAATTTTGGTGGTCAATCGCGCAACACAGAACTTGCACGATCAATCGATCGCGCATGAAAGGCTTTATCGTGATCGGTCGATCATATTATAGAATCTGATTTTGAAGGTAGCTTTTGTCATACATTTGTAGGGAAATTTTTGTTGGGGCGAAGCGGAATGTATTTTAGAATCACTACAACAGCCTCCTAAAAATAAGGAAGGTCAAAACAAATACCGTAGGTCGACAAAACAATGAGAAGGCACCCTACATTTTAAATGTGCAATCCACGTGCAAGAAATTAAATGATCAGACACGAATAAAAAAAATTATACAATTTATTTTGGTAAATTAAATCTCTTCTAAAAGCAGTGATTAATAAAACCCTTTGGTTGAAAAAAAGAAATTTTGCAACGGAATAATCACAATATTATTACTGGGTGACTATACACCTAAAAAAAAACACTATCTGGTACCATGGGTACTTCACTTAAAGGTCCTAGGAAATAGAAATTTTTAACAGTGAAAACAATAAAGTATACCTATTGGAACATATATTTGTCATTTGTCTATTTTATCCCCGCCCCTTTGCACCATTAAAAAAATAAATTCTGAAATTAGGGGGGCGCCACGCTCCTCCCCTACCTCCTAATTATCATATTATAATCCGCAAATCCGTGACGTAGACCTAGGAAGGTCCAGCACTGCCTGCGATGAAGTTTCAGTCAAGTCGTACTCAAAACCACTGAAGTTGATGTGTCATATTAGATCTTCTTTTCAGCTAAATTTAGTAGATATCCCACATTTTTGGGAAATGCCTTGTAGGTGTGTTGTTGCTGGGTGTAGCAACACCACAAGGAAGGTGTCAGCCTTCACCGATTTCCACCAGACCCTAAATACAGGCGAATTTGGACGGCGAGTGTGAAGCTGACCAGGGCGAAATGGTCAGGACCAACGGAGCACTCTATGATATGTAGCGCTCACTTTGAGCCAACATACTTTGACCGGGGGCTCCAGAGCCAGTTTGGCATGAGATTTAAAGCCATGCTGCGCCCTGATGCAGTACCAACAATATTTCCCTTAAGTCAGAAGGCCAAGAAACGTCCAGAAAAGAAAAGAGTAACTTTCTTGAAGCGAGAAAGTCTCAGGGTAAGTTGCTTTGTTTTCCGTGTAACTTACATGTGTATGTGCACCCACAAGCAATAGGCTTATTACTAACGTTAGAGGTCGATTGTTACACTTCGCACACCACATTAACGCTAAAATGTCGTTTCATTGTGAAGTCACTGAAGATGTCATTGTACAATTCTTTGACAATGTTAATTATGTGTGTGATTTTGGATCTTGTTTCAAAATCATCGAGTGCAGAATTATGTTTTGAAACGGTCATAACGACGGCTTACACAATTCACCAATGACTCCTGGCCATGTGTATCCATGCCATTGATTCGACGGGGCCTTGCGCTTCGTTTTACGGTAGAGCCTACAGTACAGATTTATCGGTGCTATACGGTCATGTTTACTATGCAACTTGCAAGTCGTGTGCACATACACTGTACATGTGTACGTTGCGCACAGTTTATGACCCTTTTTTATAATCCCACGGTTTAACCATGGAGCAACTAAACACAATGGCAACATTGGTGCCTAACATTGGAGCTTAGTTTATTCATGGTTTATTGCTCCTAGGTCTACGTCACGAACAGCGCCACCGCGCGTTGGGCAGCATTTGAAATTAGATGAGGCAATTTTTGTAAAAATCAAATTAAAAATAATTAGCCCAATCCAGACATAAATTAAACGTAAAATCGTTTTTTATTCATATCAATTGATAAAATAACAAAAGAAAATAAATAAGCACAATTTGACTCTTCCTAGGACCTTTAAGTACACTATGAACTTTAAATTGGTTTGGCTTAAACCGTATACTGAATCGAGGTAAATATTATAATACAAAGATTGTTATAATCAACTTCAACAATTACGAACAGTATACAACTTCAATCTGATCAAACTTCATACGGGATAAAAATGACCCCCCCAAAAATGGATATGAGTAAACAAATCACTCTCAGTTTCAGTAAATGGCAAAAATTGTAACCATTTCACGAAGTTCAAGTGAAGTAGGTGTCCCTTTGCACAACAAAGTTCGGGAGAACAGTTCTACAGTAGTGCTGGATAAGCATGTAGCAGCTCCTTGGTCTACGGGTTAAGCGATCATGCAAAGGAAACCTAGGCGACGTCGACAACAATGACGAAGGCAATCCCGACACAGGAGAGCAAAATTAAAATTGCTGATCACGACGTAAGATAAGGTGACTCACTCGCCCGGAGAAAATAGCAGTTGGTCGTTGATAAAATGTCTGTTACGAGGTCCGACAAGATGACCGCTAACGTTAGCTAAATCAACGAGGCTGTGGCGGACGTTGCTGTTCGATGTCCCGATCAGCTGGCGACGACTGCAAAAGCAGCAAGGTCAGGAACACCGCGCTCCGACGTTGGCGTACAAAACTGCTCAAACGTGGGGAAAACAAACTGTTCATGACCGCTGAAAATGGTCCACCACTGGGCCGGAATGGAGCTCAAAATACTGCCGATGTCATAGTCATCCAACGCACAAAACCGTATTCTGGTGCGTGGGGTGGTGAAGCAGCGGTAACTGTTGCGACGCTGTGCTGTCACGAAGTAAAAACACAAGATGGCGTCGCTGAGACAAAATGCTCAAGAAACCCGTTGGCGTTGATCAAAAACAATCAAAAACAATAATTAAAAAAAGCCACTTTCTCGATGCGATTAGCTGCTGCACGCTAGTCGCTACATACACAGAGTTACGATCCCATAAAGAAAGACTTATAGGAACGTATGTAGGCATGGAACGTGTATAACAAACACATGAGATGGAATATATTACAGAAAATTACAGCTGAAGTTCACCCTCAAAAGAAAAAGGACGTTAACATAGTACATGTGGCCCCAGACAGGAATATTAATTCGGGCTCTGATTGGCGGAGGCAATCGCATTGATGAATATATTAATTGAAAGACACTAATTGGTTAAGCCATTGGATATACAATACATATCCATCAAAAATGTAATAAACTGGTTCCTTGGCTAGGCAAAACGTCTGGGGTGATTAGACACTTGAATTTATTATGAAAAAAAAAACAGAAACAATTTGCTAAGATTGCATAACAACAATGATTAAATATCAAATTTTGCTTAAGAAAAGGCAAATAATTTTTCTTGGTTGCTACACATTAATTTTGATCATGAAACGTTTCGGATGTTCCAGTAGGGCATATGGACTTATAAAAAAGAGTGCCACCAGCTGAGTCGAACACCTTTTCTTTCCAATTCACGGCTCAGGAAAAAACATTAGAGGGAGTAAATTCGAGATTTTCTACGGATCGACCGTCGATTGAGTAAGTCGTGTGTTGCGCGATTGGTTGATGGCGCTTTTACTCCCAATCGACCGACAGCGCAAAGACAGAAATTTTCTACACGATCGACCGATCGGGCAAGTCGTGTGTTGCGCGATTGGTTGATGGTGCTTTTTCGCCCAATCGACCAATCGCGCAAAACCATTTCTAGACGATCGACCGATCGCTCAAATCCGTTCCCGCACGATCGATCAAACGCGCAACGCACTCTGTGACGATCGACCGATATAACGCCCTTACTTCTCGATCGACCGATCGCGCAAGTCTTGCGTTGCACAATCTGGCGATGGCGCAAACATGTCCTTGCACGATCGATCGATGGCTGCGCGATCGATCGATGGCTGCGCGATCGATCGATGGCGCGCGATCGACCGATGGCTGCGCGAACGATAGATCGCCCAATAGCGCAGCGCGATCGGGCTATCGTGCAGAATCGACCGATCGCGCCCAACATATACATTTACTAACGTAAATATATAATTGTCTTAATTGACTTCAAACCCATCAACTATTTCTACATGATGAACAGCTGATTAGTAACCATTCTAGATTACATGTGTGGTACATATTTCTTTTGGTTTTAAATCATATTTTGATGTTATTCTGAAATAAATTGATTTATAATCACAATTTCATAAAAATCAACTACATGACAAAAAATTATGCTGTATTTTCAGCGATTTTACCCATTAAATAAACATTTTGTTTTGATGAAAGTGACTTTTTTTAAAGAACAAGATGCACAGTCACCTTGCCCTTATAAAACTGTTCTATTTCTCAAAGATTTACTCCGAATTGTTTTTGTCCATGAATTTCATACATTTTAAATGGCAATTTGCATACTTCATGCATGGAGTGTAGCATGTGTGATGTGGTGTTTTGTACATGTATATCGACATGGAATGATTTTGTGGATACTGCAGCCCAGTAATAAGTTTTTATGATGTTAACCAGTTCACGTCGGGAATACATATTTTTTCCGGTCCCCCGTGCGGGTTTATTTTCAGTGAAAAATCAGAAAAAACTTCTAGCCATTAATAATTTTGTTTGTCAATGAAACTAAGTCTGGACACCTAAATAAACACTTTTACTCATTGACATTTCGAGAATTAAATGGCTAGTTTTTTAATTACGGTTGTGTTTGTTCAGCACAATTAGACCGTTGGCAATCTCCGATGCAACGGCCTATGCGCCCGGTCGAACAGACGGCATACCCGGAGAGAGAGGAAAGGCCTCGTAAACAATGGATATAAATCCGTCTTTACAAATTCTTGGCTGGTACGTCAAAGGAACAGGTCTTGGATAAAGGGATTGCGCAAAAATCAACAAAAAGAGTGAACTCGTTCATTGTTTGTAGTGCCTTTTTTCCGGGGCCACCGAACCGTGACCCCATGGACTCCGAGAAACGATTGCGGGTATACAAGTCAGCCGCCACGACGGCACGCCACGTGTGGCGTGTTGACAAGTCTCCCGGTAACACACACAAAAATCGGAATGCGTGTTTAGACGCTCTCCGATCCGTGGTTCAAAAAAAAAAATGCGTGTATGGCAACTGGACTGCAACAGGATAAGAAAAGGAAATGAGTAATGTGGTTGTTGGATATGTAATTCCTAGACCCACGATGTTTGTGGTGGGAGGAAGCCCTCTGGATTTGTCACTGAGTTACACCGTACATTGTGATGCAGTTTGTAAAACTTGTAGCTTTGCATGGTGAGGATGATAAGTAAGACTAATTGCGGTGACACCATGTGGAATCTCAATTGAGTAGTAATTAGTTCTTTTCAGAACTAATTACTACTCAATTGAGATTCCACATGGTGTCACCGCAATTAGTCTTACTTGTGATGCAGTTTGTAATGGCAGAGGGCATCAATGACATTGATTGATCCATTATATTGACCTCTAAAATTATAAAAATTTAAGGAATTAAACAATTCGGAGTAACAATTTTTAGTGGAAACTTTGCTGTGATATGCAAGTTTATAATCTCTGTAATGGATCACATGGTGAAAACTCACAAACTCAGAAAAATACCAACAATAAATGCTCAAATTTTCAAATTCAAATGCGCTAATTTTGTCAAATCTAGCAACAAGTTTTCTTAGGCTATATTTTAAAAACATGTCGTAATTTTTCCCCTGCAAAAACCTTCATAAATATTTGTATTAAAGTATGTGCTTCTTCTTGTGACCTGTGTAATTTTGTCTTTATGGAATTTTAAATTTGGCGCACCAGGGTCATTAAATATTTTTATCCGCAGAGGGGACGCAGTCATTGCTACGGTAAATATTCATGTTTTCGTTGGTACTCTGGGTGCATTGGTGAGCATACGCACATAAAATAAAAATGTCACGCGGGTTATGATAACGGAACAACCGTGAGAAATGACTTGTGACTTGACTTGTATTACTTAGAAATGACTCAAAATGAAGAAAGGTAAATGATTCATTTTTAAACATGGCTGCAATCTTCAAATAAATAGTACACAATCTGTATGGTGGGGAGAAAAGTCTGACTCAGTCATATAGCTAAGTGGGGTAAAATTATGCGACCAAACCGTTCTGAAAATCATACACGCGAATAAAACACGTAAATAAAAAAATTAAAAAATACAAAATATCCCCCACAAGAAGAAACTAATGATAAGGTCTTTTCCAACATTGTCAACATTCTGAAGGTAATACTATGGGGGTTGTCAGTTGTGTGCATCTTTGAAAATGTAGATAATTATACCCGCTGAGACAGTGCATTAAAAGTGTTGCGTTTTGTGATGGGGGGGGGGGGGGGGAGGGGGCGTCTTGAAAAGCATCATTCTCTGTACTAAGTTGAAAATGATTCAGACAGCCCCTTATTAAATAAAAAATAGCTTGATATTTAAGCAGCAGTGGCGATTTAATGTAATGAATGGGGGAGGGGATGCGTCACCGGGGATCTGAACTGACCCCAGACCTTTTTTTTTTACATCGTGTTTTTTTTACACTTTAAATATTGTATTAATATTATTAACCTCTTTTGAAAACTCGGAACAGAAGGGAACTTTGTAGCTAAAATTGTGGTGGGGAAATGCCGATTTCCCCTCTAGGGAATCGCTGTCTCAAATGCAGTCTGATGCATTTTAATTGTATATTTTACATATTATGCAGGCAGTATCATTTTTTTAAATAATGCACAATGTGTAAATGGGGGGGGGGGGGAGGGGGGGCCGAGGACACATATGTCCCCACCCCAGTAGCGTAGCCATAGGGTTAAGGGATCCCTTCTTCAAAAGGGCATGCCGATTGTTTTTGTTTAAAAAAAATAAGGAAAAAAGTGAGAAGAGAAAAATTGTACAAGAAAAATTGTTACATACATGTAAAATGTTGTTTGGGGGTGGGGGAATCACAGGTGTGGCAGAAGCTTGAGGGAGGAACTTGCCTCCTCTTTAGAAAAGGTCCTGATTCTGCCCCCATTTTTGTCCAAATTCTTACATGTAGCCTCGAGTATTTTTGTTTGTAACCAGTGGAGTTAATAATTTTCTAAAACTAAATCAAACCAATCTCAAAAAATGGCCCCAAATTTCCTTAAATGTTCAAACATTTCCCCAATAATGTTTGAAAATAGGTGGGTGGGTCTGGGGGAGGGTTAGGACAGGTAAAAAATTTAGGCCGCCATCTGATAATTAACCAAAATTGGTGGGGCACAAATTCCTCCAGAATAGGTTTTTTATGCCCCTGTCCCCACATTTTTTGATGGCCAGTAAATAAATAAAAATAAAGAAATATATGTTGGCCTATCATTACTTATGAGTAGGCTACCGTTTTTCTTGCAACACCAAAAATATTCATGAAGTCCAAAAAGAAAATCGTGACCCTCAAAAGGCAGGTTAGAACATCGACCACCCCATTTCCCTGCCCATTGGCGTTGATCGGTTTGTATTGATGGATATGCAATGCCCGAGCGGTTTAGTGCATCTTGCTCAAGGACACAAGCACCATGGTCGCGGTTGGGATTCAAACCCACATTCTGATGACTCAGCCATCAGAACACTAATACTAATTATTATTATTATTATTATACATTCCCACATGTTCAAGTAGATAAGGGAGTAAAGAATCAATAATTGTCCCCTATTTTGGCTCTCAAAAAATAATGCTCCAAATCTTAAGGAGCTAGAGTTTTTCTTGTAATCCCATAAAACATAAAATAAGTCGTCATAAAGATTACCAACTCACATTTTTTTGGCCCCCAAATATGATGTTTAACAGCTTGATGACCCGTGCTTCCCAATGTTGGACAAATCCTGGATTCCACACTGCCTTCCCCCTCCTCACTTTAGCAATAATCCTCAAAAATCAAAAATTGCCCTTTTGTGTTGATGAAAAATGCAGCCGTACAACGCACATGAACACGGCATTAGTATATTTTGAGTGGAACATGTTTTTCAGAAAAATATTAAAAATATAAATGGTTGTCCAAAAAATCTCAAAATATCAGAAGAATGAAGTGAAACCCTTTGTTAATAGAATTCATGTCTTTAATTGAATGAATTGGGCCAAGTTAGTCCTCAAAAATCCAAAATCCAAAATCACCCTGTGGTGTTGATGAAAAAGACTGCCGTACAACACATGTACATGTATGCGTGGTACTTGTTGATTATGCCTGTAACATGTTTATTGTGAGTGGAAAATGTTTTTCAGTAAATATTAAAAATATAAGTAGTAGTCCAAAAAATCACAATTAAATGAAACCCTTGCTAACGTTAGGCATACCTTACGGACACGGCCGTACAGCGTACGAGATACACTTACCAGAGATTTAAAAATATATATATATAAAAGGTCACCCATTAGATAATCTAGGAATAATATAATAAAGTATTCTAGGCCTAATAGTCACGTAAGAGATAAGCCTATTAATAGATTCAAGGTCGTTATTTTAATCAATTCAATTAAGGGAGTCTCAATTAAAACATCAGAATGTGGCAAAAGCATGGATACGGCATTAAACGTGGCAAAAGGACTAGCAAATCAAAATATATTCATAGTTTGCATTGTAGCAAGTCTAATTTTTGCAGCGCCCTCATTTGTTTCAGAGCTACATTTACTTCAGATCCTTGTTTGCGAGAAGCGATCACCTTGTGGTGTTTGGAAATTAACATCATATATATATATATATATATATATATATATACAGATATATATATATATATATATATATATATATACATACATGTATATGATAGATGTTAATTTCCAAACACCACAAGGTGATCGCTTCTCTAGAGTATGATGATAGATTGTGTATGGTGGGGAGAAGTCTGACCTGGTCATTACTGGATGATTTGACAAATGATAACATCTTGCTGCAAGCCACGTTGATTCGTTGACAGCAATCTCTGATATCCAGATTGTCTGATTGAGCCAATGGAATGAGACGTGTCTGAATGTCAGTAAAGAATGATGACAGAGTACCTCCTGAGGTTTTAGCAATGGATCGTAGGACATCCAATGATAGGATGTTGGTGGTTCCTTCCCAAATACTCAGTACCTGTCAACAAGTATAGAAAACACCAGCCATTATCAAGCTATCAGTAAGTGCACATATATACAGACTTCAAGAAGCATTTTAATATTGGGTGCCACATTTATTTCTGAAGCAGATACAATTTACAACCATTGCTTATCAAAGTTTTAAAGTTTGTCAACCCATTCTAGTATAATGCTTACAAAAAGACTGAAGCAAATCATAAATATACAGAATATCCTTATGAAACGTAAGCTACATTATCTACTTATATGACATGGTGTTGGATGCACAATGTCAATGAGCAAATCAGAGTATACACTGCAGTCTTGTATATTCCAGCCCTCTAACCTTGCGTCAGATTCCAAATCTGAGTCCTCACTCAATGTCAAGTCTGAGTCCAAGTCACGAGTCCTTTAAAAATACTAAATATTGGATTCAGACATCTAATATTAAAACATTTCTATTTAGCCGGCGTACAAAGTACAATTTTTTTACTTTCTGAAAACATAATCGATACAAGCATTTATGAATGGGAATAAAAGTTTGATGCTTGGTCTTTTACACCGCATGATAATGACCAGTTTTGTGCATACGTGCATGTCCCTTAAAATCCATGCTACTATCATTTTTTTAAATAAAGTGTTATTCTCCAATTATGCATATTTGTATTTGATGAAAACTTTGACAAAATTCCACGTTTATATAATGAAAAGGAAGTTTGTGTATGTCAATTTGAAATTTTGAATACATTTTCATTATTTTTCCTGACACGACACAGTGAGCTGAAACTTTCACAGGATCTTTAAACAAGTGAATTATGACACGGCAGAATGCAATTTTATCAATGCTATATTTTCCTTTTTGTTCAATTTATAGGATAAAAGGTTATACCTATTGATTTCTAAGGCTATGATGTACTAATTGAAACTCAATCAAAGATATGTTGGACAGACTTTGTGTTCTTACCTGGGCATCTCTTAGCATTACTGGTAACCCGGTATCTTCAATGTATCCTTGACCTCCAAAACACTCTAATCCTTCTGATGCAATGGCTATTGCCTACACCAAACAAATCATGATAGTACAAACTAGAATGAATGTAATGGATAAATGGGTGATTACGAGGGCCTGTTTCAATCCTACCAGGGTATTTATTAAAGGGAATTGGCACAACATTGGTATTCTTAAAAAAAAAACTAAAAACATAAATGATCAAAGTTACTTGGTGTAAAGTTGGCATAAGACAAAAGACATGTCAACCTGAGCGTATTGTACAGTACCTGTTTAGCAGTGTACAATTTAGCAATGGGTGTCAGAAGACGTAATAAGTGTTGTTGATGTTCAGTTGCCATACCACATTCCTCCAATCCCAATAGATAGGATAAATGTAGCATCAGTATAAGATTACCTCTTGTTTCAACCTGAAACAAAATATACACAACACTGGCATCAACCAACCATATATATAGATTACAATTGCCAACAAATACCATGCCCAATTCATTTGGTATATTCTGTGAAAAACAGATGTGACAAACATATTTCAGTCACTAGTTTTGAAAACACGTCGTAGTGTCGCTAACGGCGTCGTTCCATGTTTTACTATCAAATGATCAGTCACAGCACACACAGTGTGAGTGATTCAATTCATATGCCAGGTGTGAATGAGAAACATGTAATTAATAAGCATTCTTATTCTCAAACCTGGACCAGCGTTAATAGAACTACAATGTTACACAATGATTTCTGTTTTTTTTTTTCAAAACCAAATCTTATGAAAATCTCAAAGAACATAGAAAACTTTGGTAATTCTTGTAGTTACCGTAGGTTTGAAATCATGTAACAAAAACAAAAGGATCCTTTTGTGGACACCCTGTATGCATATTAGGTGGAAATTCACTGAGAGTATTGTGCAATGGACAAAACGTAAAACAAATCAATTGAAAACAATTGCAAAAATTATTATCATGCAGCGAAATGTCTCAGATTAACAAATACTAAACTAGTTTGAAGAATGATCATTACCATTTTCAATTAAATCAAAAGACATTAGATGAATTGAAAAATGTAATTTGTTTTTTATATTTGTTGTATTTGTTGCATACCTCCATTCTAGCTAATGTTTGCATGTGTAAAGGATGATTACTAATCATCTTTCCAAAGGCGTATCTTCTCTGGCTGTAATCTCTAGCAAGGTGAACCATCCTGCAAATACAATAGCCATCAGTCATCACTTGTAACATCACACATAAAATACACAAATATTATAGATCTATAAAGGTGACCATACTTGTATACTTGTACAGTGGTGCAGCAGACAGAAGCTGTGTATGCTTGTACAGTGGCGCAGCAGACACAAGCTGTGTATGCTTGTACAGTGGTGCAGCAGACACAAGCTGTGTATGCTTGTACAGTGAGTGGCGCAGCAGACACAAGCTGTGTATGCTTGTACAGTGAGTGGCGCAGCAGACACAAGCTGTGTATGCTTGTACAGTGAGTGGCGCAGCAGACAAGTTGTGCATGCTTGTACAGTGAGTGGCGCAGCAGACACAAGCTGTGTATGCTTGTACAGTGGCGCAGCAGACACAAGCTGTGTATGCTTGTACAGTGGCGCAGCAGACACAAGCTGTGTATGCTTGTACAGTGGCGCAGCAGACACAAGCTGTGTATGCTTGTACAGTGGCGCAGCAGACACAAGCTGTGTATGCTTGTACAGTGGCGCAGCAGACACAAGCTGTGTATGCTTGTACAGTGGCGCAGCAGACACAAGCTGTGTATGCTTGTACAGTGGTACAGCACACAAGCTGTATGCATGACTGTGTACTCATTTCCCTGCTGATATCAGTGCCCCAAATAAATGCATTTCATGTTTTGTTAGTTTCTGCCGAAATTGAAAACTATTGATATTCTCAAAAACAAAACCAAAATAGGCATTTATTTTTGGGGAAAAACTATGCTTTTTAGTGTCTGTGCGACTTGAACCCACAACCTCCTGTTTACTAGTGCAGACATTGTCATCTCTAGACCAATGAGATGGCCCGACTAGAGTCGGTACTAGGCCTGGGCGAATAGTAAAATTTACTATTCGATTAATCGCGCGGCAACTTTTCGCGAATAATCGACTATTCGCGAATAGTTGGCCAATTTTTTCCCGCGGTTTATAAAAGTACTAAAACAATAAAAACAATTGCTTTGATAGTAATTTCTGGCCTATTTGTAACATTCAGACAATAAACAAACACATACATTAAGCTCTTTAATGCCTGTTGTTGTTTTTTCTTTATTTCTTGCAAAATTGTACTCGAAATAATACATTTCGTAGTGAAAATACCAATCGCCCGAGTTATTACTCTGGCAGCGTGGGAAACTTCCAGCACAATTAGCATTAACAGTGCACATTGAGCACATGCTAAGTCACGTGCAGTTACGTTCATCCCATATCAACAGAGGGAAGTCCACCTAAACCCCATAAAATGAACGCATTGAAGAGATCTTGTTTATATTTAAGTCGCCGTTAAGAGAAATACCAATAAGTTAACGGTCCCCCTGTTATTTCAAATCGATTAGCCTAGTCCTATACACAAAATAAAAAATAACCATGCAAGCAGTACGTGTTTATGCTCATGCAGGGGCCACTTTTTAGACATAATTATTCGTTGTTTACGTCCAAAGCTTCCGCAGTGTGCCCCGCAGGCACACACGTGGTGCGTGTACCCTGAAATGATTTTGTACGACGGCCTATGCGTTTTGTGATTGACTTATGCTCACCGCAAATTACGTTATCATTATTGGACAAACTTTTCTTGGGAACCAAATGGGGCGTGGCAAACAATAACGTCATGTGATGCAATAAGTGGATCGGTGGGATTTATCATTACTCATCAGTAGACCTTACATTACCCACAAGTGCAAAGGCAATTACACCCGCAATGCGAAAGGCAGTGACCAAGAGAACCATGCTTTTCGTAGTTAATATTTATGAAAATAAATTGACATTTTCAAACAAATCGATGTGTAATAAATAAACAACATGAAACATTCAAGTTAGTGTAAATTAATCGCAGTTGTTTAATCATCAATTCGTCATCCCCAGCTTTTCTTCAAAAACAAAAACGTTACATGATTTTGTAGTGTTCAAATTTAATTACTATTAGCACAAGTTTATGCTACAAAAATATGAAGTATGTTCATTCAGCACTCTGCAAGTACCCCCCGCGGGTGCAGAATTTAGAAGAAAAATGGGGCACTGTTTGAGACTGCAGGATTCAAGTATTGATATTCCCCCTAGAAAAAGTGGTGAAATCCCTAGTTCCCCCCGAAAATTGTTCCCTAGTTACGCCACTGCTCCAGGATGCCTATTGTCCAGTTGCTGGCAGTGATGAAGTGATTTATTCTTCATATAAATGTATTACACTGTATTACATTATTCTTAAGCGCTTTAGACATCAGCAAGGCTATGAACAGAACAATGACAAGACAGTAACTTAGGACAAATGAGTGCACCGTTATCATCATTCAGCAGGTAACAGTCGCTGCAGTCACAGCCAGCCAGCCTGCTATGGAAGCTACAATGCGTACCACTGCCTAGACAAAACGGTGTAATTGGCAGTGTTACTTGCGAATAGTAGTCGCGAATAGTAGTCACGAATATAGTTAGCAGACAGTTCGCGACCGCAATTTTTATGCAGTCCAAATGCAATACATTATTGCAGGTAACAGTCACTGCATGCAGTCACAGCCCGCCATCCAGCCCTGTCGCTTCCTCAAAGGCATTACTCGCGAGTACTATTCGAGAATACTGCAATGCGTACAACTACCAGCAGTGCCTGGACAGAACAGCGCAATTGGCAGCATTACTCGCGAATAGTTCACGACCGCAATTTTTATGCCGAAGGCAATACATTATTGCAGGTAACAGTCGCTGCAGTCACAACCATCCAGCCTGCCATGTCGGCTTCCTCAAAGGCATTACTATTTGCAAACACGTACAAAGCTTACCACCATGACTAGACAAAACGGTGTAATTGCCAGCTTAATTAATAGGATTACTTGCGAATAGTAGTCGTGAATAGTTAGCAAACACTTTACGACCGCAAGTTATGAATGGTTCAAAGGCAATTGGTCATTATTCGCGAATAGTTGCAGGTATTCGCGCCTGTGCGATTAATCGAATAATTCAAAAACCACGAGTACGATTAGCAACAACTATTCGCGAATATTCGAATAATCGAATTATTCGCACAGGCCTAGTCGGTACCACAATTAGCATGAGCTGATGTAATTCTTGCTTTAAGGAAATTGAACGATTGATTTGATTTTGCCCTTTCACCGATGTAACTATAAACCAATGTTTAGTTGACAGTGAACAGATGACTCAGGCAGGACTATGTGTGCAATGAGAAGATTACAAAAAATGAATCTTAACTATTCATCCTTTGTGCATGCAAGCATTAACTCTTTCTAGCCGGAATTATTGCACGTGTATGGACGGAATTGTTTACATTATTGTAATTTGATACTGTAAACAATCAAGGTCAAGTGTGGAAATTATTAATAATTATTTATTTATTTTTCCAATTGAAGAGAGTAAGGTATCAAAATAAAGGTTATGACTTACTGAGTGTGAATATTGAGATGAGGATCATCTTGGGATTACCCAGGATGCATTACGGCCATACAAATATAAAATATTGTTTATCGCTCCCTAGGGAATAGTCGTTAAATCTACCAAGTTATTGATTGAAAGTCTGTAAATATGCATTGTACCACAAACAAATAAGGTTTGTTTATGTCAGAATACATCAGAGCATAATAATATTACCCATGATGCATAATAACATCCTGTATATATATATATAAAAAATCATAAAATACAACCTTGATACAACATACTGTATGTTGTTTTCTGTTATGCAATAATGTAAACAATCAAGGTCAAGTGTGGAAATTATTAATAATATTTTTTATATTTTGCCAATTGAAGAGAGTAAGGTATCAAAATAAAGGATATGACTTTCTGAGTGTGAATATTGAGATGGGTGTCATGTTGGGAATACCCATAATGCATTGCAGCCATCCAAATGTAAATTTATGTTTATCGTTCCGTAGAATAAATATCAATAAATCAACAAGGTATTGGAAATATGCATTGTATGATAAACAAAGGTGGTTTATTTATGTTAGAATATGTCAGGGCATAATAATATTACCCATAATGGTTTGAAACCCACTGTGTATGTAACAAAAATCATAATTTACAACATTGATACAACATACCGTATCGCTATATCGCTATTGTACTTGGTACATATGACCTCAGATTAACAGCTTTTATGGTCGTTTTTTCCCTAAAAATCAAAACTTCCATCACTGTCAGGGTGTTCAAAGTCAACATCATCAGCATAATCACCTCCATCAGTACTTCACACTTTATAATTCCATGAAAATAGCGTGTGTTTCGCATCTTGTTGCGAGTTCCATGGAGGCCGCCATTTTGTCAATCAATGTGTGTGGTAAACCGCATAGGGTTATGTGTAAGTAACGTAAACAAAAACTTGACACAATCTGAGCTCGGATCGGAATGTTTCGTCAGTTCTCGTAGTCATAAACATCATCAATAATCAATATTTATTAGCTAATTTGCATTGAAGGTACATGACCTCGAATTCTTATTGGTTATTTGCGTATTCTGTTGTCAAAACAAGTCAAAACACAACGATGTTGTCAGGTGATGACGTCGGGCCTATGTCGTGTGCGTGTTGGGCTTCTAAAAGGGCGCGCTGTCCGATTACGACGCGCATATGGGCTTCTAAAAGGGCGCGCCGTCGAGAAAGAGTTAAATACATGTGCATGTATTGTCAGTTATGAAATGAACACTGTGTACATCCACTGTGTCTACAATATGCCATTGTACAGGTTTGATTCATAGTATGATACACAACTCTATTTGCACTCTGTAGAAGGCTTGTTGGAGTTTAATGGGTTGAGTACTGTGTACTTCTGATATGGCATGTGTAAAGTGTTGGAATATGGCTGGATGAGTACTGTATGTGTGCAGTAACAGTGTTGGATTTTGATTGAGTGAGGACGGTGGTTCTGCTAGCATGCAACATTGTTAGACTTTGAGTGGAGAGAGTGTGTGTATGCAACCTGCTGTAATAAACAATTGATAAAGGCAAATATTGTACATACATGTAGGTATGCTTGGCATTGTGTCTAACAATACAACTAGAACCTACCATTTATTCCATAGGGTGTTTTAGTTTTTGTATAGTTAAGTTTTTTTAGCATGAAAACAATTGTTGGATTATGATGGGTTGAGTACTGTGTGACTCCAGTGTTCAAACTTTACTTTGGGCCATGTGTCCCCACTCAATCAAAATCAAACAGCTAAGGGCCTGTTGGAGTTTGACGGGTTGAGTACTGTTATGGCAAGTGGACTGTTGGAGTTTGATGGGTTGAGTACTGTAAACAAGCAACAGTCAACCATGGTGTTGGGATTTGATAGGTTGAGGAAGGTTTCTAGTAAAAATGCTTAGGGAGTTAGGGTTAATACATAGTTATTGAAACCAAATTCCTCATAAACAAAGTACATGTACATGTATGGTGCTAAGAGAGGCCTCACAAATCGGGCAAACCGGAGACTTTTTTGGGGGCCTAAAGACTGATTAGGTATTCACAAAATAATAAATAATAATGGAATTAATATGTAGGACGAGACAGTAAAAAGCATTTACCTTCTCATTAATCCAACAGCAGAGAGTGAGTTATGATAACGAGAAATGGTGAGCATTGAACTGATAGCTGCAATACCACGGCCCTCATCAGAAACCTACATGTAGTCATTAAGACAAACAATATTAACATTTAGATTGACTATCATTATAGGGGCTAATTGAATAGCTTGATGTAGCACATAATCCACAGATTACATATTTAAACAAACATCAGTATTTTTCAAGGTCTATGGTCTAGGATTTCATCTCCATGTGTATAGTAGTGCTGGCTACGGTTAATTTTGTAACCAAGTAACTGAACATAAAATATGCAGTTAATCGGTTAACCAAACCGAATTTAAAAACATAAAATTTGAAGAAGGAAAATAAAGGTAGTAAAAAAGATTAGATGTTAAATTTATGTTATTCACTATATCTGGTAAATTTTGTGGATTGATTGAAGAGATGTTGCCAAATTTTTTATGGGATTTACAGAGTAAATGAATAAATATTTGGTTAACTGAGTAACCGTTGCAGCACTAATATGTCTAGGCAGCTACAATACAGATTTACAAATTTGCAAGAATGATTACATAGTCCATCAATTTCAAACATTGAGTATATATAGACAGCACACATGTACTCAATGATTGAATCTGATATGGACTAGAAGACGTTACACAAAAATCGTTTCCATTTTAAATGATTATTGACAGAAACATTGGAAAAGTTTTTAATGTTTAAAGATGTATCAGATGTGTTTTATTATTTTGCAGGCATTTTTTTTTAAATCGAAAATTGCTTTTTATTTCCTATTTTTGAAAGGAGAAAAATACTCTGAAATGAGATATTTCAAAAATAATTTTCAAGATACACCATTATTTTGCAAAACTCTGTGCCATTTAAAAGTACGTGTTTTCCTGTGTAAAGAAGAGAAATTGCTGTAAAACAGCAAAACACGGATCATACATCTTTAAGTATTACTCATATTTTCAAACAAATTTACATGCATAACTGAGGCTATTGCATTAGGTATCACTTCAAAATGCACCTTTAAACACAAATATATTTACCAAATGTGCAATCGTCCCATCAAGAAGCAGTTCAGCTGTGGGTAATTGCCGTGTGCCAAGTTTATTCTTTAATCTATGTATTTCCATTCCATTCAGATGACCATCTTCATTCATTGTCTCAACATAAAATAATGATATACCCTTGGTACCCTACAGTGTATCAAAAACAACATAAATGGTTGAATTGATGTCTGTATACCATAAGTCTTATACACTGTAGACTGTATTGAATATGTATATTCAATACTCAGATTCAGTCACAGCACCAGCTCCAAAAAAGATGGGTGAGGAGGGTTAATAGGGGTCAAGCTTCAATTGTAGGGGGAAAAACTTATTTTTAATGGAAATTAAGGTACTCTTATATTGCCGATTGGCAGGAAAAACAAGAACTTAACAAAACATTAGGCTTCTGATATTTGGGATCAAGTCCATTGATAATAATAACGCAAAGTTTAATGGTCTTTGCTCATGAGCAGTGGTTCGGGGTTGGGGCTCTGCCGTTGGGGGAAAACTGGGAGGCAAAGAAATTAACTGGGGGAAACAAATGTCCCCCTTGCCCCCACCCCACACACACTAAAAGAGCACCTGTCAGTTTCAATTACTGAATTACTGCAGAATAGTACATGTATTTATAAGTTTATGATAAACATACTTGCCAACCATACCCATTCGATCACACAGTAGGCTTTTCATATTTCCTACCTCCTAGTATTGCCAATGTTCTACAGTCCCATTAACCTTAACTCCCTTGAGCCCACTTGCTTAAACATAACCTGAATCTTCCAAAATCCTTCAGTAGTAAAGCAAGCATAATGACCACTACGATATGCAGATGACATGTACATGTATGCACACATGTGTTGCTTATCTGTGATACATGTACAAATGTACATGGCCCAGGGCTAGGGACCCTCCCTGCATGCATGGAGTAATAAACAGTGTCCACTGACCCAAGCACTGACCTTGCAATAACTACAACAAACATGGATGTACATGCACCATGGAGGAACGAAGGAAAGTATGCATAATAACCTCAATCCTCCAAAATCATTTTTTGGACAGACAACATGTACCATGTAACCTCAATCCTCCATTTTCATCCAGTGTCAAATATAGCCTGATAACCTCAAACCACCAAGCAAATAATCACATATTCTCTCAATCCTTCAAAATCCTTCACCACTGCAATTTCCGAATAACCTCAATCCTTCAAAATCCTTCACTTTAGTGAAGATGATTTTGGAGGATTTGGGAAGGTTAGGAGGATTTGGGAAGGTTAGGGTTATTTCTCAATAGGAACAACTGTTTTTGAATATTAGGTTATTGGTAGTTTATATGTAAATGAAGCTCTTTAATTCTGTGACTTATGGCGCCACAAAATGAATGAGAGTGTCATGGCCGAGCGGTCTAGCTTACCGGACTCAAGTTCTGGTGTTAGCAGCAGAATGTGGGTTCGAATCCTGGCCGTGACACTTGTGTCCTTGAGCAAGACACTTTACCATAATTGCTTCTCTCCACCCAGGGGTTAAATGGGTACCAGTGAGGGCAGAGTTGGTTGATTAGCCCTATATGCGCTGTAATGGCAGCAATTGAGCTGTATACTCCCCAGGGAGCTGAGATGGTTTCAGGAATGATTTATGAGCCTTATGAGCAGGGGTAATAATATGCGCCTTGAGCACCACTCAGTTGGTGGATACGTGTGCTATATAAGTCCACACATTATTATTATTATTATTATTAAAACACGCATTGACCGCAACAATCACTAAATCAGTGTACCATCTAAAGATATACATGTATACATTGTTATTGCAATATAATGTACATGTATCATCCCAGATGTATGCACAAAGTACATACACATTTGAACTTAACAAATCGCATAAGTTGTTGCATAACCATATAACATTTTTGGGATTAATTATTATGCAATGACACAACGTAATGATGTTGTGCTCCTTGGTCTAACTTGGAACTGAAGTAGGTGTGCATTAATTATACAGCATGAACTCATGGATATAGGAGTACATGTATGTAACACTCCTGGATATAGGAGTACATGTATGTAACACTCCTGGATATAGGAGTACATGTATGTAACACTCATGGATATAGGAGTACATGTATGTAACACTCATGGATAGGAGTACATGTATGTAACACTCATGGATATAGGAGTACATGTATGTAACACTCATGGATATAGGAGTACATGTATGTAACACTCATAGATATAGGAGTACATGTATGTAACACTCATAGATATAGGAGTACATGTATGTAACACTCATGGATATAGGAGTACATGTATGTAACACTCATGGATATAGGAGTACATGTATGTAACACTCATAGATATAGGAGTACATATATGTAACACTCATGGATAGGAGTACATGTATGTAACACTCATAGATATAGGAGTACATGTATGTAACACTCATAGATATAGGAGTACATGTATGTTTAACACTCATGGATATAGGAGTACATGTATGTTTAACACTCATGGATATAGGAGTACATGTATGTAACACTCATGGATATAGGAGTACATGTATGTAACACTCATGGATATAGGAGTACATGTATGTAACACTCATGGATATACATGTAGGAGTACATGTATGTAACACTCATGGATATAGGAGTACATGTATGTAACACTCATAGATATAGGAGTACATGTATGTAACACTCATGGATATAGGAGTACTGTACATGTATGTAACACTCATGGATATAGGAGTACATGTATGTAACACTCATGGATATAGGAGTACATGTATGTAACACTCATGGATATAGGAGTACATGTATGTAACACTCATGGATATAGGAGTACATGTATGTAACACTCATGGATATAGGAGTACATGTATGTAACACTCATGGATATAGGAGTACATGTATGTAACACTCATAGATATAGGAGTACATGTACATGTATGTAACACTCATGGAAACTCTAATATTGTACTCATGTAATTGTTAAGTAAATACTGTTTGCGGTGACACCATGTAGAAATTCTCTATTGAGTAGTAAAAAGCTCTGAAAAGAACTGGTTGGTTACAACTCAACGTTTTGATAAATATACATTGTATACATGTATAATGCACTGATCATCTTCAGGATCAAAATGTTGAGTTGTATCCAATTGACTCTTTTCACAACTATTTACTACTCAAAAGAGAATTTTTACATTGTGTCACCACAAACAGTCTTGACTTATCCTTTTCACCATGCAAAGCTACAAGTCTTACTTTTATGAAATTGTTGGTGTGTAAAGTAAAGCATCCTGTGAGACTAAGACAATTTTGATCAGCTGTTTTAGCTAAAAATTCTAATTTCATCATACTGTTAAAAATTTAATTGGGTTGACTACCTTTAATGTTAAAAGTAAGTTGGTCCCTACCTGGATAGAATTACCATCTTTGTCCACAATGCGAGCTAAAGTAAGTGTCATGTCAGCATCTGTTGCTGATGAGAACCACTTGTAGCCAAATAGTTGAAAAGATCCATCCTTCTGCCTGACTGCCACTGTCTCAGTCCCATCAGCTGATTAACAGATAACCAAATAACTGTTTGACACACTAATGCTACATGTATATGACATAAAACACAATAAAGTGGGCCACTTTCCTACCGTCACGTTAGCAGTTTTTGTAATGGTTGTAATTTTTATTTAAATATCTGAAACCACCCAAAAAGAATTTCAACATTTGAATAGACATGCATGCTTACCATAAAGATAATTTAAGTTGATTATTACTATTATTTTTTTAATTACCCTAAAATTTCCATCAACAAATGGACGGAAAAGGGAGGTAACTTTTTCCGTCCAACTTTTATGGAAATTTGAGGGTAAAAAAATAAATAAAAAAATAAAATAAATCAACTCAAATTAGTTCTAGTATAAGCCTGCATGTCCATTCACATGTTGAAACACTTTTTGGTCGATTTCAGGTACTTAAAAATAAATAACAACCATTTGAAAAACTGCTAACGTGACGGATGCAAAGTGGCCCCCTTTATTGAGTTTTATGTCATATGCTAAATTTGTATTTCCTTTTTGCACTACGTGATCCAATTGTTATCACAAACAAAATAAAATTCCAAAAGTTCCAAAACTGTGATTGGGAATACATATTCACTGTACATGTACCTCTTACGTCGATGGGTATCATAGGCTGCAGAGATGTGATAGATCATAGAACAAACAGCGTCAAGTATCGCTGGCATATATAAATAGTGCCATCAACTTTACTCATAGAAAAGATTTAAAATCTACAGAAGCTGAAATAATGTGGCTTCAGCTAGATCAAGCCCCCCTAGAACTAAACTGTTCACATCCAAGTAAAGCAGAAACAAATCATTTGATCCAATCCACCTTTGAGAATGCCATCAATCTCGACATGGACATGTTTATTATACTGAGGGCGTTGTTCTGCAGTGACCAGTCGGTTGTATTTTAGCTCCGTTAATTTTCATTAGGTATTCTGGTTGTAAATGTTGGTGGAAGAAAATTTGTTATATTTATGTATACTCAGTAAAAAATTTTTATGTTTGTCTGTTTTTGTTTGTCTGAATATTTTTATTTGTGTGTTTGTTGTTTTAAATGTGTTAGTTTGTCTAGGTCTACTCGGTTTTTGTTGTTTATCGAGTGAGTTTTAAATTTCATGTTCTGTGTCAAATTGTTTATAATACTAAATAAGCCCTTCACTTTTTTGTATTCTGGGTGTGCTTTTTAAAATGTTCACATACATTTATGCTTTGATCTTTTCAAACCTTGTTTGTATTTTGTAAGAGTATTTAATCATCTAAGTTTTAGTTCTTTATGTATTGTGTGTGGTTTTATACATATGAAATGTATACAGTGTTTTTAAACTGAAATACAACTGACAAAATAATTTTCTATTTTGAGTTACAAACTTGGACAAATAAATTGAAATTGAATTGATCTACGCAAGTCTTCAGTTACACATATACAAACAAGACCCCAAGTCAAAGGCCGGAGTCTACAGAATCCTTTGTGAATGTGGCAAAGTCTACATAGGGGAGACTAGTAGAGACATATCTGCAATACTGAAGGAAAATATCGCCCACGGCTGCCGAGAGGACGAGGATAAGTCAGCCAAGACAACACCATTAACTGGAAAGATGCACAACTCATCACATGAGTCAACCGATGTCATACAAGATGCATCAGAGAAGCTATAGAAATATACAAACATGATACAGTTCCCCAGGACACCGGCTTCTTCATCAGTACTTAACATTTGGTGCCCCCTACTCCCAACCAATGGATCATCTGCATGTAAAGTATATCCATGGTCCCCACTCCCACCCCTTAGGCATGGGTCACCTTGTGGAAGGGGTAGGGAGGGGTCTGTATTTGCCGTGAGTGCTTTGCTGGTATGGGTAATTTCATAAACGAAGGAGTAGGGAGGGGTCTGCATTTGCCGCGAGTGCTTTGCTGGTATGGGTAATTTCATAAACGAAGGGGTAGGGAGGGGTCTGCATTTGCCGTGAGTGCTTTGCTGGTATGGGTAATTTCATAAACGAAGGGGTAGGGAGGGGTCTGCATTTGCCGCGAGTGCTTTGCTGGTATGGGTAATTTCATAAACGAAGGGGTAGGGAGGGGTCTGCATTTGCCGCGAGTGCTTTGCTGGTATGGGTAATTTCATAAACGAAGGGGTAGGGAGGGGTCTGCATTTGCCGCGAGTGCTTTGCTGGTATGGGTAATTTCATAAACGAAGGGGTAGGGAGGGGTCTGCATTTGCCGTGAGTGCTTTGCTGGTATGGGTAATTTCATAAACGAACAAATACTTCAAAAGGTTAATTGGATTGTCTAGTGGGTTTAGTAGACTCACCTTGGTGATGAGTACAGTACAATAGCTTCATGTGCTGTACTTTATTTATTTTTGATTAACGTATTGGTAGTGTGTGTCTATACTGACATGTATTTTGCTAGTTACAGCCATACAATGTTCTTGTGTTTTAACTCATCATGTTTTAAATGTATCAATGTTCAGTGTATCTTTATCTTTTGTCATATCATCATCCCCCTCCCTCTCTCCCTTTTATCCCCTACACCCACCTCTCCCCCTCCCTTATTAATCCAATTACCTTCCCCCTTTTACCTCTGAATCACCTCTTGTATGTATTTCAAGATGTATCTTTGCATATCATACTGAATCAGGGGAAGACAGAATTACTTCATCTATCACCACATTTCAGAAACAAGAATTCACTTCCACCCATAACCACTACATCTCTTCATCCAATTCAGCATGCAAAGGACCTTGGTATCATTATTGATGACAATCTCACAATGAAAACTCACATCAGTAACATTTGTTGGGCGTCTTCAATTGGCCTTCACAAAATAGGGCATATTAGACAATATCTGGATCAGTCAACAACAGAAAGATTGATTCATGCATTTGTGATGAGTTAAATCTACATGTACCACTGCAATAGCTTCCTCTATGAGTTACCACAATTATAGCTCAACAAACTACAACGTATACAGGATATGAATCCATTTCTCCAGTCCTGCATATTAATTTACATTGGCTCCCTTTTAAATCCTGGATAGCTTTCAAAGTCTTAATACTGACATACAAATGCACACATGGATTAGCACCTGAGGATTAATCAATCTCCAAGGATTAATCAAGGAGTATCATCCCCCAAAAAATCTTCACTCCGTCTCGAAGGGTCTTCAGTCAACATGCCTTCCAGTTTGCATGACCAATACTATGGAACAATCTTCCCAACCATATCAAAAACTGTACCACACTAGAACAATTTAAAACACTACTTAAAACTGTTTACTTCCAGAAGTGCATGTAGACTTATGGATGATGTGCTATATACACTACACATGTAATAACATTATTTTTTATTATTATAATAGTAATAGTAGTCGTATTACTATTATTATTATGTCCTTTTGTCAGCTACCTCTGTTTTTATGCATGATGTATTGTGTGTAATATATTCATTCTTTTAATCATCTTGTTATTTTCTAAATAAATTAGACCGTTTTTCATATTAATAAGTGTCTATACTTTATTTTGATGTATTGATATGTCCACAATACAGTCTATGGCTGACAAGTAGTATTTTGTTTAAAGAAACAAACCATGAATAAATGATGAATGAATGATTTGATACATAAGTCACCTTGTACATACCCACATCAGATCCACCACGTCTCTCAGTCATCCATTGACCTGATGTCCAAAATTGATTCCCATCCCTTGAGGTTAAGTGACCAAATGCTTTCTTCTTAATAGATGGGTATTTGTCTCCTTCAGTCTGAAACAAAATACACTTATTTAATTGAATAATGAAGCACTGTGTTATCTAGCTTCCCTTAATTGTATGAAGTTCAAGGATGTTCCATAACTTCTAGCCATTAGTCACTCCAGTCTGTGTTTTATTTCTAGTTTAATAACCACTACCATACACACTTGGTAATTATACTTGAAAGAGTGAAATAATCTCACTTTAACATAAAAACAAACCTAATGTAAAGTCGGCAAACAAAACAAATATTTTTTTTCTCCAAGATAAAAGCACTTGAGACGGAATAATTTGACAGGATGATTGTACTTACTTCTAGTTAGCCTTGTTGTAGAGATGATCTCTCACCGTGCATTTTGTGAGGTTTATAATGTACATGGTACCCTTTGTTTGTCTTACCTGAAAGAATTTGGCTGCTCCATCAGTCATAGCCAGAGGGCAGGAATACAAGCCAGATGAAGGTGAATACATTAACATCTTAGCTGCACTGTACACTCGACTATTAAAGATAAATCAATCACCTTCATTAATAATACTCAGCTGCTGAGAGAACCAACCCCCCCCCCAAAAAAAAATCAAATCAAAAATCAAATGGTTAACATGTTTGTCTCGTGTTCTTGAAGCATAGTCTACATAATGTGGGTTAGAATCCAGCAAGAGGATCACGGTGCTTGTGTCCTTGAGCAAGAGAAACTCCACTACATGATCTGTCTTTCCAATGGGAGGTTAAGTTGAAGGTTCTGTGTACAATAAACATTGGTGTACATACTATACAGGACCCATAATAACACTTATCATGCAAGAATAAGGGTGTCTCTGATAGCTAATCACTAAATAAAGCTATTAATAGTATCCCAGCAAGAATATTCTGATATGCCAGAAAAAACTTGTATGTATGGCTGAGGCAGTCTGAATTGGACACTAAAAGTGCTCAGTCGAAGGCCCTACTAAGGGATTGCCAAAAAGAGTCAGAGGCCACAGGACAAGACACCCAGTTGCTGTATGTAAAGAAGATAAAGCTGCAACAAATTATTAACAATCAGCAGAACATGAACACCACATCACCCACCTCACCCTCATTACATCATACCCCTGTCACACCCTACACATATAGAAGAACAGGTCATCAAATATTTGAAGCAAATTCTTTATTTAAAGTGATTGTTGTTTCTTGACTGACAAAGACCAGTAAAATCGGCAAACCGGCTCTAGTGTGGTGCTTTCCAAGCATCCTCCTTCAACAACATCCATAAGTTATCCAAGTGCCTGATGAGTGCAACAAGATCCATCAGCAAGAACAAAATATATTTTGTTATCTGCTCATCATTTGTTGCATTCTGTTGTGTTCAGCTAGGTTAGAATTAAATAAATAGTAAAGGATGGCAAACAATAGACTAAACTAACCTGAAAGGTCCATATTCTTGTTCATATGGGATTGCTATGATACCTTCTTGTGCAGAAATGACTTTCTGTTGTTTCCAGGCAGTACAAGTTCGAAGCTTGTCAATTCGATTACCCCAAGCATCCAATGTTTCTATTGTTGGTGGATTTAGTTCACATTGTCTGCCAAGCTCATCAATCTCATTGCTGATTCGATTACCGAATCGCTGCAAGTCTGGTGTTATTTGTGTGAGGGTCTGAAATGCAACATAACATTAACAGTAATTATTTGTTAAACACAATATAAACTTACATGTACATGTAATAACAGTTAAGAAAAAAAATCAATCAAATCCAAAGTCTGCATTAACTATAATGAATATTAATTTCTTTGTTGTGAAGCACGGATAAATACAACGTATAGTGCGTCTGAGTCCCACATGCCACTTGCGTTTGAGGGATATTAACTTATAGTATAACTAACATGACAAGTCACTCATTTTCATTAAGAAAAGACTGTAATATGTAGTTGAGGTAATTTAAATTTACTAATTTTCAATGTTAAGTGAATATTTTCAGGTCTGGCTCAAACGTAGCACTTCTGTTTTCCACTGAGTGCTATTTGGACCAATTACGACAGTGGAATCTTACTGTGCCTGCAAGCTTTACAATTATTATTTTTATTATTATTGCATTATTAAGGGATTTTGACTGAGATTTTCATTATAAAGGCCTTGCCATTCAGCTTGTTGATTGCTTAACAATCCTTGTCACAGTCCTTTTCCTTTTTCATAGTCCTCAATCCTTTTTCATGACTGTTCATGTTTAAGAAAAGTTATTAAAATTAAGTCAGTGCTGGCCAAAATAATGATCACAAACTGTTCATTTTGAAACTGTGAATACAAGATTGTTTTTATCCTTCATAAACAAAATTAAGTAAGACTAATTGCGGTGACACAATGTGTAGTAATTAGTTCTGAAAAGAACTGGAGGTACAACTCGACGTTTCGATCAGTATGCTCTGATCGTCCTCAGGAGAGCATACTGATCGAAACGTCGAGTTGTACCTCCAGTTCTTTTCAGAACTAATTACTACTCAATTGAGATTCCACATGGTGTCACCGCAATTAGTCTTACTTATCATCCTCAACATGCAAAGCTACAAGTTTTACCTATAAACAAAATTGAAAATTTGAGAAGTCAGCACATGCATCTTTAACAAAACCTTGCACATTACACTTGATACACTTTAAATACGAAATCTTTGTTGACAAATATATAAGTATTCACACATTCCATTTGAGCTCATTTTGCTTTATGTGCAATTTCACTTTTGGTTTTGTCTGTTTCTCAGCATTATAGGGCAATATTTCATTGTGGCTGGCCACAAATCCATTTAGAAACAAACGAATCATTTATTCTAGCTCCAGATTTTTCCAGACAATGTACATAGTTACCTTTGTAGGTACCAATCTCTGGAGGTAGTCCCTCAGAGATGAATCTTCATCATACACATTGTTCAGACATGGTTTGTCTTGAAAGAATACACCACGGATTGCTTTTGAGAAAGGTACATTCAATGTCTGGCAGGTCTGTACTGCTTCTGCCTCAGATGTGCCATCTTTGAGTTCATTTTTCTTCCATTCATGGGATGACGATGTCTTCATTCGTTTAGGAGTAAACATGTATGGAATGCGGGTATTACGCATCTGCAACATCATAGTAGAATGTCTGTCAACATGGTGAAAATAGTGAAACATACATGTATCATAAGTATTTATTCATGAACATGTAGGCTATAAATGTGAGCAGTCAATATTTTAATCTGACAGTCCATTAAAGGGTCTATGAAGTGTTTTTGTCTTAATTTATTAGTTATTGTTATTTTATCAGTTGATATGAATAAAAAACAATTTTAAGTTTGTTTTGTGTCTTGAGTGGATTTTTTTATTTTAATTAAATTAAAAAAAAAAGTTTAAAATTTTGCACGACACGAGGTGGTGCTATTCGTGACGTACTCCTGGGCAGAGAATAAAGCAAATAAAGGTTTTCATCGTTTGCTAGCATGCCTTTTTAACCCATTATTGTTGGCCATCATTGTTGCCACTAGGTAATAAAACAGTCATGAACTGCAGTAGTATGTCAGATGAGGGAGGGAAAACACTACTCAAAAAAAAGATATTTTTGATCAAAAAAGATATTTTTTACCCAAAACCGCCCTATACCTATAGGGGAGGTTTTATGGATCAAAAAACCCGATTTCAAAAAAGATATTTTGATTCAAAATATCTACCCAAAAACACCAAAAATATCTTTTTTACCCAAAATTCTCTGTATACCTATAGGGGGTTATTTTGGGTAAGATGTCATATCTTGATTTTGAATCATGAAAACTTCACTAGGAACAGCTACCCCACCAAAGATATTTCAAATCAAATTCGCTCCCCAGCGCATACTCAAAATGATTTGACCTCATCAAAAAATCGATGAGGCTAAATCTGTACCTTAAAAAATGTTACTTTAAAAAGTGACATAATGAATTAATATTATATTGTTTAATAATAAAGATGTCAACTAAATATTTATCGAAATGGACATTGGATGAATTGAAAATTTTTGCACGACAACACATTTATCAAATAATTCACATTATCGTGCCAAACAGCAAAAATAAATTTGATAAACGTTCTTATTACAACGCAATTAAAAGTTATATAAATCACCAAAAACCATTATTAGAATTACCATTATATGAATCAAATTTAATTCAATTACGAGATCGCGTACAAAATGAAAATATTGAACTACCGCTACACGGCTCGGGGAAAAAAGGGCAATTGATTAGAAAAGATTATGTAACCGCTATTAAAAGGTTTAACGATAGAGATGCGATGAGCTTTACGCGCTCATCATTTTTAACTAATGAGGGCGTTGATGGAACCAGCGCATCCTAAAATCACCTCTATAGATTTTTATAAATATATGAAAATGACCCTATATTCAAAAATCACTTTATAAATACTTTAATGTAGTTTAAAAAGTGACATAATGAATTAATATTATATTGTTTAATAGTAAAGATGAATAGAACGATGATTTTGTGTGAATGGCTTTTAGTTGGTAAAAACTGCAAGTGTTGTAGAATGAGTATTCGTGATGATGTCTATTGCCCGATGCATCGATACCGTATTCGGCTAGGAAAAAGTATTCCACTTCCTTGTTATAGATGTAAAAATGGCACAAAAGCAAAGGTGGGCTTTTGTACGAAATGCACGAAGATATTATATGTAGCGAGAGGAAAAACTAAACGATCGTTTAATTTAGTGATGAAAGAATTGTTGGAAAGAAATTTCTTTATAGATTATAAATTATAATTACAGCGTTTGCGCCGCTGGGGCGTACGGAGGAGGTCTATCGAACGTTTTTACACGCTCCGCTACTCGCGAAGCGTGTTTTTGCTGACACGAAGCGTAATAGTTTTTATTTATCGTCAAAGCTACTTTAAACTCAAAAGTTTTTCTATAAGAATTTTTTTTTTCTGCATTTACAACATCAGAGTTTGCCTTTTTTAACCTCTGGTTCACTCTTTGCGACGGTGAAACGGATTTTTTCTTTCATTTTATAATATTTTTCTCGCTCTTCACGCACGAGTACAAATTCTTCTTGGTTGATGTAACCGTCTTCTAAAGCTTTACTAACGTGGTTTTCGATCGTGTTGAGTTTACTCAACGCTAAAATTCGTATTTCATCGTGTTTTTTAGCTTTTTTATACAATTTATTTTTAGCGTAAATAAGAGCTAAAGCTGTGACGCCCAACCCCGAAGCTAAACCTTCTAAAGCTAATCCAACGGGCGATGATACGACCGTGGCGATACTGGCTATTCCGATGGCTCCCGCTCCAATACAGCCCAATTCTGCGATAGTTTCTACGACGTTACAAGCGTTGATGATTTTATTATATTTTTTATATACACTCTCGCGTTCGTTTATTTCGATTCGTAATTCTTTTTGAATATCGTAAATTGTTTGCAATCGAAATGATTTAGCGTCATTCGTCAAAGGGGGTAAGTTTGGATAAAGTACATTCGTTGATTCTATAGGCATGCTCATTTGTTTTATTAATAAAAAACAAAAAAACAAAATATATAATTTGACGGCTAAATGATAACTTTTATATCGCGCCCGGTGACAACTTTTATATCGTAACAGATTCCAACATTTAAAGAGCCGAAAAAGGTTGCTTGTACAAAAGCGTTAAAGTTGATGCGTTTAAATTTAAAACACATCCCAGATTCTAAAAGCCGTGAATACTCATTGAAATAAATTAAATCACTACCTGCGTGATCTAATAAATCTAATATATACACATCATTAGATATAATTGTATTATTTTTATAAAAAACATGGTTTTGTTGGTCAGTTTCATCATCGTATGAAGAGCCAGAGTATATTTTAACATACATTGAACTGATTATTGGACCAAGAACATGAACCATCGGACGATTCTCAGTATGCCATATAATTTTTATTATATTGTTAAAATTGTACAAGGTTATATTTTGTTGTAAATCATCTGTATTGATATGTCCACTAGTTTCAAAAATATCGTTGCTACCACCGTTTCTACCACCGTTTCTACCACCGTTTAGTTCTTTAGATAAAACTCGCTCACTCGTTTTTCGACTCGGTCCGTAAATGCTAGCCATATTTATATTATAAATTATTTAATTCGATGGTAAACTTGCAATTTTTATATTGAAACAGATTTTTGAATTTAGCGAACCAAAAAAACTCGCTTCAACAAAAACTTTTCTAACGTTTCGTATTTTAAAACACATTTCGTATTTTAAATGTTGAATTTCATCATCGAGAAAATGAAATTTTTCATCTCGTTGCGGAGAAGGAATATAATAAATGTTGGGAGCGTAATCGCGCGTCGTTGAATGTGTGACGAAACTATCGGTTTTAATAAACTGCGTGAAAATACTACAGTACGTGGGCGCGGTCGTAAACAAGAAAAAGGGTTGTTTAAACGTATCGTGCCATCCTAGAATAATATCGACTTTTTCGATTAAAACTAATCGCTGTAAAATTTCATCTCTGTTTAGATATCCGTGATGTTCGTAAATTTCACCTTTCGATTCATCGCTAGCGATCGTTCTAATATTCGTTGTACGCTTCGCATCAGCGCGACTCGGACCGTAAATACTCGCCATATTTATATTATTTCTACATTTAAAATAATGGGGAAACCGTGATTATGTATATCTCTACTTTTGCTATCTCTAACTCGAAAACTCAACTCGTTAAAAGTTCCGAGTCGTAATTTTTTTGCTAACGGATTTGTATATTGCATGTACATGCTTTCACCAAACGACGCGTCTCGCAAAGGCAGCGAGTTTAAAATTGTGCAAGCTTTTCCGTTGAAATAATTATCGGTCGTAGAAATTTGATCGCAATGAATGTAAAAAAAATTAAAAAGTTGTACGTCAATTTTGTTGTTGTATTCTCCCGCGGTTAGAGATTCGCTATGCAACCCCAATAAATTAGCTAACCCAGATGTAAATTTAACGCTCTTGTTCGCTTGAGCTAATATTAACGTGTATTCACCCTTGGATTTATCGATTCTATACGTTATCCAAGGCTCATTTTTCGTTATAATCTCGATAATTTCGACAATGTTGTAAAGGCCCGCTTCGATAAATTTTACTTCACCTTCCGATTCACCAACCGTACGAATTAGTATTCTTTCTTTTTTACGAATGTTGTAATATCCCACCCAAAATGTTTACTGTGTAATATAATCGAGAGATTGCCTCGCCGATTATCGATAACGTTTTCTAAAGAAATCGATCCACCTTCTTTACCAATTTCGATTTCAAACGTATGATACATTTTATTATTAAACATTATATATAACTTTTCTAATAATAAATGACGCTACCGCGAAGCACGTTTCCATTAGCATTCGAGAGTAATTTTACGTATTCGTACGAGCAATCTGGAAATTTTAAAGCGCCTCTCGATTTTAACGATGGCGATTTAACGAGTATAAACATTTACGTAAACAAGAACGAGTTTTTTAACGTTCGTTTTAATAATGTTTTCAACGACTACAAGCTGCCTCGCGTTAAAAGCGACGACGTTGTCGACGATTGGTATTCTAACCCACTCTTATTTTATCAAAATCAAATAAATTTTGTGACGTACTGCGCCACGACGAGATGCGGCGTGAGTTATCAACATTTAAACCATTTAAACCCGATGATTCGTAGTTTTTTTAGATTTCACGTCTATTATCAAATTAGACGATTGCTCAAAGAAATGAGCTGCCCCGCATCTTTCCAAAATTTTTATAACGCGTTTGCCAATAATATAGACGTGAGCGCGTACAAAAAAATATGTAAAGAATTTCACCTTTCGCAAAACAACAATTGGAAACAACGAGTCGATTTAAATTCAAACGGATTAGGAACTGCTTATTATTACGATAACGGTATCAAAGCGGTACCCAATAACAACTACGATAAAAGTAGTTTGAACGTTATTTCTACCGAGGTGACCGATTACGATTATTACAAAACCGCGACTAAAATGAGTTTTGGAGACCATCCTTCGACCTATACGATCGCATTCATTACACAATCTTCAACAGAGCTCGCTTGGTTAAAATTTATAATCAGCGAGTCTAGAGGTTTTACGGATGTTGGTACGCAACGAATAAACGACTCGTTAAGAACGTACGTTTACGCGATTTTACGAGCTCAAGCGCAAGCAAAAAGCTCATTTTTAGCGGGTGGTACGGGTTTAGACGCGCAACGCGAATTTATAAATATAGTCGAAGCAGAGATTGACTCTCCGGTTGATTTACGAGCTAGCATTCAACGATATCAAGATGTTTTACAATACGCTCGCAGTCGTTTAAACTTTTGTCTAGGAGAAAATTTATACATGATGCCTAGCGATATGAATTTACGAATAGGTAATTATGCGGGATACAACAATAATCTATTAATCGCGACGAGCGATTTATCTTTAGGTTCAAATTTAGATACAAATTCAACGCCCGTTGTTTTTCCTATTTTACCGCTAGAACGAACGCAACTACCAACGATTGCAAAGCACGTAGAAGACGCCTACGCAGAGAATATGAGCGACAGTTTATCACACCCGTTGGAAACTACATTAAAAAAAGACTCGGTTGAGGGCATAGCACCTTCTTTAAAACAAGACAACCATCAAGATGAAACAAATTCTTTAATACTCGGTTTTGCGATTTTAACTGGTGTAGGTATTATGATTTACGAATTGTTTTAAAATCGCTTCACGTTTTCTGCGTATAAGCTAGAAATAACACCCCGACTCCGCTTATCACCAACCATAAATGTTCCGCCGCTAACGTAACGACGCTCGAAGCTATTTTAAATAACCAACTTACTATCGTTCCGATAATAGCCGGTAAAGCAGCTAAAGCTTTCGCTCCTAGTTTAGATAATACATTCGCTAAATTTTTTAATGTTTTTTGTATCCACTCTTTTACACCGTCAGCTCGTGATGGTGGAGTTGGTTCTGGCGCAGGAGTTGGTTTTGGAATAACTGAACTTACAACATTACCGATCGATTTGACGATAAAAGCAATGGTCATACTAAAAGCTGTTAATATACTGATAATCGTTACACCTTGTTCTCTAAATAAAGTTTTAATTCTTTCACCCAACGTAACGTCTATGGTTTTTATTCTATATAACGTTTCTTTAATTCTATTGAGTTGGCTACTATTCTTATAATCAAACTTGTTAATTTGTTCTTTAATCGTATCAATTTCATCTAATAATTCTTGTTCTCGTTGCGCAAGTTGATCTATTGCATTTTCATCTCCTACGTCGTTGTTAGCAATTCTAGTTCTAATTTCGGTTCATTCTTTGTTACGTGTGTATAATTCAGCTTCAAATTTTAATTTTTGTCCTTGCACCGTTTTCATAAGATCTGCGTAACCCCTTAGTTCGCGGAGTATATTTCTTTCATCTCGAGTTTCTGCGTTTTGCGTATAAAAATTAATAAATCCTTCAATCGTGTCTATTTTTTTTTTACCTCTTAGATCATCCATTTCGATATCACCATTAACATTGAATTCTTCGGGCGTTGGTGACGATGGTGGTGTTGTTGGTAACTTTCGACTTGGTTTTTTCCTAACTGATAGACTTTCTAGTTCTTTTAAAGTTTCATCTACATTTTTTTGTATCTTAACTTTTCTAATACTTTTCCAGTCTTTTATACCCAATTGTTCTCTCATGAATCTAACCTGGCTATAGCCAGCTTTAGCCCTTCATTGGCTATTGAATTTAACGTAAGAAAGGTTTTGTTTTGTTTAGCAATCGTCAGCCTTACTTTTCCTCGTTCACTAAAGTATAAAATATACCCTCTTTCGTTACTTGAAAATTTTCCCAATCTGGTATTTTGTTTAGTTTCCAGCCTTGTTCTTTTACTATTCTATAAAAGTCATCAACTCGTGCACTATTCGATGATCTTACAGCATCGGGTGATTTTTCTAATGCACCTAAACTTTTTTGTTTGTTTTGTTCTCTAATAAGAGACGTATTATAAGCTTCATCACTTAATTCATATTCTTCCGCATTATCGTCAAACATTTCATCCTCTTCAAGATTTTGTAATAACGGGTCCGCTTCCATAAGATCGTGCCCTCCTTCTGCCATTTACAATTACTTTACATCTTTTATTTTAATAGTTTATAACTCGCGTAACCAACTACACTCATACCAATAATGATAAATAACATTTCACCCGTTTTTTGATCTTCGCTAACATCGTAAAAATCTTCTAATCGCGGTTCTTTACGTAAATCGAGAGGCAAATTTACTCGTGTATTTGAAACTCGCGAATATTCTTGCATCGCTTCGTTAATGTTATTAAACGTTCTTATCGCGCCCGATTCTTTTTGTATTTTCTCATTTAAATAATCTATATATTTTAAACGCTTTTTACTAAATTCGTCTCTAGCTTTCGAAAGATGTTCCAACGCTAAATCGTGTCGCTCGCGTTCTCGTTCCGCGTCATTACCACGTAAATTACTAAATAAAAAATTCGATCCGGTAAACGCTAACGCGTTAATTACAGCGCCTCCAACCATCATCGCTACAGACACCATTTTCTTTTACAGTTGTTAAATATAGTTTTACGCAGCTTATATAAAAAAATATTATATTTAACAACATTAAATATGACGAGTAATACGTACGGAGATACGCTAGATCCATACAGAAGACTAAGAGAACCTCGAGGCGTAAAAGGAATGCGCCAAAAAGTCGTCATTACAAACAATCCGAGTACCATAAACGAAAATCAATTGTTGACGGTTCGTTTTCCAAATTTAGGAATGAACGACGTCATCGTTCCGAATACAACGCGATTAGCTTTCAACATTGAACTCGTTAGCGTCAACGATGAAAATAGAACGATGGTACAAAACATCGGTAGAGCTATCGTAAAACACATAATCATTAAAATGGAAGGAAATGAAATATTTAGTTTAGATGATGCTGATGTGTTCAATTGTTACAAAGACGAATGGTTGACCAAAGATCAGCGCGAAAATTTAGTGTATCAAGGAATCGAAACTGAAAACGTAACTAAAATGAGAATAGACGCTAGCGATAAAGTTCCCGCGGGCAACGGTGGAGCGGATAAAGCTATCGCGGATGCGTATAAAAATAGGTATTACATTCCGCTGGATTTTGAATTGTTAACCGATCATCAACCTTACTATCAGTCGGGCATAGGAGATCGATTGACTTACGAACTCGTGTTTAATAAATTTGAAAATGTGATCAAAAGCACCGACGATAATGCAAAATATGTTATAAGTGGAATTTCTTTAGAATTTGAGGTTGTTCATATGCCGGAACTCGCTAGAACAATTAGAAATCAATACAGCGATAGAACGAGTATATTGTTTGATCGCGTACTGAGACAGAGCGTAACTACGTACAACAAAAAAGATACAATGTGGAATATAAATTTAAATACCCCAGCAAAAAGTATGAAAGGAATATTGTTTCTATTCAAAGAACCCGACGTGAAAGAAAGCAACAAGTTTTATAATCCGAAAATAACAAAAGTTAGTATTACTATCGAAGGCGTTCCCAATCAACTATACGCGCATGGAATGAAAAGATATCAACAATGGGAAGAGATTTCAAAATATTTCGGTGATTCGAGAAAACAACACGCTATACGAGTTGTACAAGCTCTAGATTTATCAAACGTTAAACTATCGAATTATTTACTTAATCGATACGGTTTATTTTTAGATTTAAGAACGAGTACCGATAATGTATTACACGGAAGCGGAAGACGAGTGCAAAACTTGTCCGAAGGAATTACCATTCAAATTGAAAAAGAAGCCGAGAGTGCGGGTGAACTAAACATGTATACTTTTATTATCATGGACGCGCAACTAAATATTAGAAACTCGCGTTTCGAATCGGTCGATTATTAAACATCGAGTGATTATTAAAAAAAAACGTTTATATTAAAAAAGAAAATGTTACCTAAATATCCACACGCTGCGTTAATTTGCGGACAAACGGGATGCGGAAAAACTGAATTTGTTTTAAATTTATTACAAAATGAATATTTTAAATATTTTAAAAATATCGTTATATTATGCCCTACCATTTTCAACAATGATGCGTACAAAAATAGAAAATGGGTTCTAAACGACGATAACGTACACGTTAACGATTTAAACGACATATCGCTGAATAGGGCTATAGAAATTTATAGCGACTTTTTCAAAATGGAAGAAACGTTGTTTATTATAGACGATTGCAGCGCTAATAAACAGTTGCATTATAAAAAATACGACGAGAATAATAAATGTATGATCACGCAATTAGCTTTTAGCGGTAGGCATATTAAACATAGTTGTTGGATTCTTTCGCAAAAATACAATAGCGTATTGAAAGATTTTAGAGAACAACTCAAATGGATATGTTTATTTTATTGTAAAGATAGAGACTCGTACGAGAATTGTCTTAGAGAAAATGATGTTGTACCTACTCGCGAGTTGAGAATGGAAATTCATGAAAAATTAAAACGAGTTAAACGTCGTAAATTAATTTTAAAAACGGATCAACCTACCGGTTATGAAATACGTGACTAGTCCATTAAGAGCGATCCCCCCACTAGGTTGAGAGTAATTAGCCACAGGTTACTCAGCGATCCCCCCACTAGGTTGAGAGTAATTAGCCACAGGTTACTCAGCGATCCCCCCACAGGTTACTCAGCGATCCCCCCAGGTTGAGAGTAATTACCCACAGGTTACTCAGCGATCCCCCCAGGTTGTTTAGTAATTACCCACAGGTTACTCAGCGATCCCCCCCCAGGTTGTTTAATAAATATTATAAAGCATATTTATAAATATGAATGCTGAACGAGTATTTACGAATATATCCGTTGAACGAGTAAATGATTTTATATATAATCTTAACCAACTCGTAAATACCGCGAAAGAAAGACAAGAATTAGTACAAGTATTAAACGATAATACTGAAAAAGTAAAAGGTATATTTAATAGTATAGATGCTGAACGAGTAAAAGATCTATTGTTGAATCTTAACGAGCTTTTAAACGTCGATGGGTTATCTAAAACTAATTATTGGTTCTTATATTTTTTTATAAATTTAATAGATTATTCTTCGAGTACGTATAATAAATGGAAGAAGTACGTAAGATATTAAACGAAAATATACAGACGCCACTCGTTAACGACGTTAGCGTCAACGACGTTAGCGTCAACGATGATAGCTTATTGTTGAAAAAAAAATTACGTCTTTTATCGGTCGTAATAGGAGGAGACTCGACCAAGTTTTTCGGTAAAGAACTAAGCGTTGGTGATATTGAAGCTTTAAGCGAGCAAGAGCGAGAAGTATTACACGCGCAATACGAAACTAAATTAGGTCGCGATATTACTCAGTCTTTAGGTAGCACCATTATAACGCTATACGCTAAACTATTGGGGCTTAGTTTAAATCGTATTGATTTGTATGGCCATAAATTTCAAATTGATGATGAAGGTAAATTAATTTCAGATTTAGAAAAAGATCCGTTCATTAATAGCATGCTTAATACAGTGTTGTGTGAAATATACTACAAGTACGGTATGTTTCTCGCTCCGATCAGCGTTTCGCTGATTACGGCAAAACATTTAAAAAGAAAAGAAGAAACATTATCTTCAATTGATAATAAAAGCGATGGAAACCAACGAGCAAACGACTGTGCCGAAGGAGATTGCGCAACCAGAACCAACGCCAAAGACAGTGACGAAACCAGCGACTAAGTTAAAAAACCCAAACAGAGTTGCGGCTGGAAAAAAACTAGCCGAAATTAACAAAAAGAAAAAACTACAACTCGCTAAACCCGCGAAAAGCGTTAAACTCGATAGCGAAGGTTATAAAGAAAACAACTCGATGAGCGATGAAACGAGTTACAATTATTTTTATATTGCTATTGGAGGTATTGCTATTGGAGCTTATTTCTTGTTTAGAAGCAACTCTGAACCAACATTTAAAAACGAACCCGCTAGAGTACCCGTTAAACTCGCTACACCACCACCCACCGCGCTAGAGAATGTTTTTGAAATGGAATAAAAAGTTTTTTTTATATTTAACGATTATAAACATGTCTTCAATGCCTATAAATACGAAAACGATCGCCGATACAATTTATCACAGCTCAGTTATGACTCTTTTAGTAATTTGCTACAGCATGCTCGGTGAAAAAATATTTAAAATGAAACCAGCCGATTTAGGAAAATTGGATATAAAAGACGGGTTAAAACTAACCGCGACGATTACGTTAAGCGGTGCGACGCAAATGTGGTTAGTTAAACAAGGAATTTTACCAAATTCACTCATGCCCGCCGAATAATGTTAAGAATAATATTTATAAATATTAAATGGATGAACGAAAACTATCCAACGCTTATTATAGTCCGAGAGGATACTACAAAGGTCAATCAGCAATCAGCAAGCTGGCTAAAGAAACGAAAGTAAATGTAAAATTCGTTCGACGATGGATAAAAAAGCAAGCGCTATGGCAAATTTATTTACCCTATCCTAAATATATTCCGAGACCAACCTCATCAAATAGCTCGCTCGAAAAACCAAACGAGGTTCATCAAGCAGACTTGTTGTTTCTTCCGCACGACAAAGTCGGTAGAATTACGTACAAGTACGCGTTAACGGTCGTAGATGAAGCCAGCAGATATAAAGCTGCAGTACCTTTAATCGATAAAACAGCCGCGCGAGTAAGCGATGCTTTTGAAAAAATTTACGCTCCGCGACAGCGCAAACGATCGCCGTTGGTTTGGCCTAAAATTATAAAAGTCGACCCCGGAAAAGAATTCATGAGCAGCGTTAATGCTTTGATGAGTGAGCATAATGTAAAAATTCAGCGAGGAGAGGTTGGAAATCACAGAGCTCAGGGTATCGTTGAGAGATTTAATAGAACTTTGAGCGAAAGATTATTTTCGCATCAATACGGTCAAGAAATTGTTACCGAAGCGAGAAATAGAGAATGGGTTAAAAGATTACCGGCGGTCGTAAAAGCGTTAAACAACGAGACGACGCGGTTGATTAACTCGAAACCAAAAGACGCTATTAAGAAAAGTAGCGTTGAGCAAAATCCAGCATCACCGGGTAAAAAGAATGAAAAAAGAATTCCATTAAACTCGCTAGTTCGGTATTTATACGCGCCCGGTGAAGCTGAAAAAGATACGAGACGTAGAGCGACCGATCCTATATGGAGTTTAAACATTTATAGAATATCTAAAACGATGAAGGCTGCGAATCAACCCATATTGTATTATGTAGAAGGAGGCCCCGCTCGTAGTTTTGTAAGAGAAGAAATACAAATTATTCCTAGAGATACGATGAATCCACCGATCGTTAAACGTTAATCAATCGTAATCGTTCGTTCAAAATCAACCATTCAATCATGTAATGATCGTAAGCAAGAGTGTCTATTCCGTTTTCTAAAATGTATCTCTTTGTGTCTAGAGGAGATAGCGATATTTTATTTACTAGAGTTGTATATAGTCTATGGCTTACGTGCCTAATAAAATTCATGGGGTGATGTAGAGTATTTTTAGATGATAAAACTTGTTTATATCCCTCGTGATTAATTTGTTGTTGTAAAACTTGTCTTTTAACTCCTTTAGCTTTTCTTATTTCAGCTTTGTCCGAAGTAAGTATCGAATACATTTTGGGTCTTAAACAAACAACTTCAGATATTACAGTTTTCGCGCACTCATCTTTCATTTTACCGATCACTTTTTTGTTTTTTTCAGAATGTAAAAAATGACTCGAGTCGTAATTACTAAAATCGTACAATCGTTTATCTTTTTTCATATCTTTGTAAACATCTTTCGTTTTAATTTCCAAGAGGAGGCTATCTGTATCCGTGTAAATCAACTCACAATCGTCACCATATTTTTGCTTTAAATGATTGTAATAAAAATCGTACATGAAAACCTTGGATAAATCTAGTATGCTCATTCCTACGTAAATCGGGCGGTTGAGTACGAGTTTTATTTTGTGCATGTGAATCGCCACTAGATCGTTATCGAAAATCCTAGCCTCTGCAAAATTTGGTTGAGCGATGAGCTTGCGAATTTGATTTTTCGATTTTGGATCGTTTAATCGCTTCAAATTTACGTTGACGCGATTTCGTACATTTTCCATCGTCTTTCCAAAAACCGAATTGTTCATGAGTTTGTACAAATCTTTTTCAAAATCACTCTTGGCATTTTTTCTGAGTAGAGTGTTTTTATCAATGTACGATTTCATCCAACACGATTCGTTAAATTCTAAAACTTTGTGAATTTTAGTCAGTTTCATGCCGAGTTGTAAATACAATAGTAAATTACGATAATGAAGCACGTAGTTTTTCTTGTTGGATAAATTTGGTACTAATTTAGCGACGTTTGGAGCGGGTTTATCTTTTAGTAAATTCTTTTGATACGACGACATCCATTCTTTCGGTACAATCAACGACTCTGGCGCTAGTGGAAACGCGTTGTGAGAATCGTGTAAAATGGTTGGATATTCTAAATCAACCTCTAAAATGTATCCTTGCTTGTTTTTAAATCCCTCGCTCTCGAGTTTGTTAACTCGTTTTTCACTCAACCATTTAAAATTACCGGTCGGTAAAGGTTGACTCATGGCATAGCCGTATAAATTATTAGCGTCCAAGTACGTAATGTAACTCGATGGTTTCGTTTTATCGTAATCGTCTAAATATACATTATTTGCTTTAGCGTATCGTTTACTCACCATGCACGTTCCTCCGCGCGTACCTTTTTCTATAAACAAATGCATGTCAATATCGGTCAACAAATCTAAAGTTTGATTCGAATGTTTCAACAAAGCGTCCCAACTTAGCCCAGGACTCGTATAATAATTAGCAGGATCTAAACCGTACTGTTTTAAACAAGTATTACGAAAGTTTTCAAATACGTCCGCCAACAAACAAGTATCGGTACGCACGTACAAATCGTGATAATCACCCAAATTTTTACAATCAAACTCGCTGTAAACGTTTTTAGCGTGCTCGTATTGAGAGGTGGTAATGTGACTATCGTTTAGACTACTGTAAAAAGATTCTATAGAAGGAAGTTGCGTTTCTTTGAAACGCTCGAAAGAGTCCATGTACTCGTAAGGATAAATGCCCTTGCTTTTAATGAGATTGAATTTTTCTAAATTGGGTTCGAGTTTTAATGTAATCGGAAAAGAATCGTTTGATTTTACGAGTTTGTCCAACGGAGCTAGTAAAAATTGAGCGCTGTCTATAAATCGTAGTTGATTAATACTAAAAGAAATATACTTTTCGATATTGTTTGGAATACACTTTAGATTTCCCTCGATGAGACCGGCGACCTGTATAATGAGATGAGAGTCGTAACCTCGCAAATTATGAAATACGACCGGAATAAAAGTTTTCTTTGGTTTTAAACTGAGTTTAAAATTACAACAATTATGTGCCGCGCCTCGATACTTTCCGGTAATGTGACAATGATCTCTAACTCGAGTAAACTTGTTGTCATGCTCCGCCGCGCAAGCGTAAGTTTTAAAAAACTTCTTTTCACATATCCAACACTCGCTAGCGTTCTTGTAATCTTGCTCATTTTCTTTAGTCATGTTTAATTTTTTAGGGTTTTTAAATATCTCGTTGATGTTTTCTTCTTCTTTTTGTAATGCATCTAAACATTTTTTAGACGCGTCTTTTCCCCTGTACGTAACGGGGGAACTACTTGTACCATCGCAACAAACAACAACGTACGAATAACCGCAAACAACGTGTTCTTGTAGTTTTTTAGTATTGGTAGAGTTTTCGTCTTGAATTGGATTAATAACACTCTCAAAGTCGGCGTATATTACGAATGGAACTTTCATCTTTTTATGAAAATTTATAAACTTTAACTTGTCGTTTTTACCCTTTTCGGGCATTTCGATAGTCGTCGGTCTGCCGTTTATTCCCTTACACATTTTTACGTGGTTTTCTAGATATGCTTCTGTCGAGAAACCCTGTATACATCTAAAACAAAAATGTTTGCGGTTGTGATGGTTCGTTTGATCGTAAAGTAATCTGTTTAAATCTTTAATGTAAACGTAGTGAGATCTAGTTCCTTCTTCTTCTTCTTTATGAATCAATAATACATTTATGCGATCCATCTCTGCGGGTTGATCACTAACTCGATAAACTATTATCGTTTTTGACTCGCAACCGAAAACGTTTATCGCTAAATTGTTTTGTTTTTCTACTCGCTTAATTTGGTTGATTGGTGTAGGAGCGTCAATGTTGTTAAAATTTAAACCGTCCACTATTGGGTACTTGCTCGTTCTTTGTCCATTATTGCTAGCTGGAAAAAGAGCGCTACGCAATGCCCACCGCAAACAATCGTCGTCTTCATTTTTAACGTTAATGCACGCGTTTTTATTTCTTATATAGTCGCATAGCTCGATATAAGAACCACCTTTCAGAAGCTTTAAGTTGGCAACTAAAACGTTCATTCCAACGATGCGATCTATTACCCATCCACTACCTTCTCGCGTATATTTTTCTAAAGTCTCTTGAATTTGTGAAAAAACACCATCTAATACATTTTTGATATCATACAAATTAAATAAAACAATTTGCCCACCATTATGAATAACTGGGTTAGCTTCATCCACGCTGTTTGGTTTTACTTTAAGTAATTTAAAAAGTACGTATATCATAAACTTTAACGATTTAAAATCTTTCAAGTCTTTAGTCAACACGGCGATAATCTTTGTTTCTACAGCTCTCCAAAAAACATGAAAATCTTTTTCTTTGCTATGATTCAACGGAACAATCATTAAATGTTTGCGAAAATCACCGTCACTACTGTTGATCGGTGGGTTAAATCTCAACTTGGTTTCTCGGTTGTTAAACCTTTTAATAGCGTTAATGTAGTCTTTTTTAATCAACCGCGATCTCTTTCCAGAGCCGTGTGACGGTGTTGTAATATTTTTGAGAGCTATGCGCCTTTTCAGTTGAGCTAAATTTAATTCGTACAATGGTTTTTGTTTATGAGTTTTTTTATATAATTTTACAGCTTTGTAATAAGAACGTTTATCAACTATACTCGTGCCGTTTGAAATTATACGAATTTGTTTCTGTCGTGCAAAAATTTTCAATTCATCCAATGTCCATTTCGATAAATATTTAGTAGACATCTTTATTATTAAACAATATAATATTAATTCATTATGTCACTTTTTAAAGTAACATTTTTTAAGGTACAGATTTAGCCTCATCGATTTTTTGATGAGGTCAAATCATTTTGAGTATGCGCTGGGGAGCGAATTTGATTTGAAATATCTTTGGTGGGGTAGCTGTTCCTAGTGAAGTTTTCATGATTCAAAATCAAGATATGACATCTTACCCAAAATAACCCCCTATAGGTATACAGAGAATTTTGGGTAAAAAATATATTTTTGGTGTTTTTGGGTAGATATTTTGAATCAAAATATCTTTTTTGAAATCGGGTTTTTTGATCCATAAAACCTCCCCTATAGGTATAGGGCGGTTTTGGGTAAAAAATATCTTTTTTGATCAAAAAATACCCCTGTGTACACATTTGGGTCAACAGTTGAAACAGGCAGATGACTGGTTTTGACCTCTAGAGCAACTTCCCACTAACGTGCAGCTATAGTAGGAGGGTTAATGAATACTTTTATAAATTAACCATTCTGTTACTGTATATGCCAAAACCTGCCAAATTTGCACTGTGTAATAAGTATCTAAGGGTCCCACAGCATTAACCTGTCAATACATGTCATAACACTTGTATATTAAGTACGGGTACATCCACATGCCAAAACCCTTTGGAGGGTTTGGAGGGTTTTGAAAGGTGCTGATACTACAATGTACATGTAAGTCATAAAGTAAGCTAAGTCTGTAGCAAGTACACCTACATGCCAAAACATGTTGGAAGGTTTTGAAAGGTACTGGCACTAAGTCTTAAAGTAAAGCTAAGTAATCCTCAGTAAAGTTCATCCAACTGTCAAAACCTTTCAGAAGGTGCCTGAGCTACCCTGTACATAAACAGTAATCCCTAAGATATACACATCTATCAGTCTATTACTTGCCAAATTAAGGGATTTGAAATGTGCAGTGACTAACAGTAAACAGTTACATGTATACACACCCGCTATGTATAGTACATATGGTAGTATACTGAGACGCAAGAGAAACTTACCACTTTTTCGACCTTAAATTATCAGTAATCACAATGCACAAATGTAATATGTGCAGTTTTTTTTGTGCACTTATTTTGGCAAGTCAGTGTACCCCCTACAGACAAATCGGTCACACATGGTCAAGTGACCTTTGAGTCGTTCTCTTCATGGCCCAGGTGCGTAACACCTGGTTTGACCATCAGTGATTGCTCAAGGGGTATGTGATGATTTTAATTAGCAGCACGTGATGTCTTATGTTGAACCATTACAATTTTATGCTATTCCAAAACAAGTGGTAAGTTTCTATTGCGTCTCAGTATATATCTACACCACCTTTCAAAACCTGCCAGTGTAGTGCTTAGTGAAGCAACTACATAACCTTTCAAAACCCTCCGGCTGACAGGTTTTGAAAGGTGCAGTTTCAAGGCCCAAAAGTGCAATTTTTGGGTAGAATGTCGTGTCCGACCACCACTTTTTCTCATTAAATATAACCAATAATGTAATCTTACCTACCTAGTAAAGGTGGAGAACATATGGATGATGATGGACATATACTTCAGATTATTCCAGGATATTTATTTCATGAAAAATCAGGCATTTTTGGTATACATGTACGATGACTTCCTCAGTCATGTCAGTCTGATCTTGTCAACTCCATAAGTAACCAACACGGTCATTGTACATTGTACATGCGCAGTGGCAACTATAATAGGATCCTTCTATTTTTTGAAGGGGAGGATTTTTTTAGAAGGGAAATCAAATCCGAAAACCATCACAGAAGTGGATTTTAAAGATAGTTTTCGCTTTCTGTACCCCCAAAAATCGATGGAATCATTTTTTAACTGGTTAGTGGTTGTAAAACATTTTCCAAAAAACCCTTAAAAAGTGGCGGTCGGATACGACATTCTTTCCCAATTTTTATAGGAGGGTTAATGAAGAATTCACGATGTTATACTGACGTCAGTGCAGTGTGGAGCTTGTTTTTTGTACAGGGAAATCCAATGGCAGGACATAATGGTGGTGGGGTGTATTGGTGGTGGGGTGTATTGGTGGTGGGGTGTATTGGTGGTGGGGTGTATTGGCGATGGGGCGTAACTGCAATGGGGCATTTTTGCAGTGGGGCGTAATGGCGACAGGGTGTTTTTGTCACGGGCGTTATGACGATGGGGTGTTATGGTAAGGGGCATCATGGCAATGTGGCATAATGACTGGAAACCCCACAGACAACAGCTCGCTGACAGCATAGAACAATAAAATCACAGATGTTCATGAAAAAAAATCAAGGTCATGTACGTTAGGCCCTACATCCCTTAACCCTTTCAATACCATTGTCGACTTTCGTCGACGGCGCACCTACCTACGCTTCTTTACCATTGTCGACTTTCGTCGACGAGAGCAGGGCCGGTGTTCAAGAGGGCCACTAAATTTATTTGCTGACCTCTGCCGTTAATTTTTATACAGTTGAAAAGAACATGTCATAAGCTTTCCAATGATGTATAGAACAATAGGGGTCACCATTATGACCTTTTGAGAAAACTCTGCTCAAAGTTTTTCACATGTTCTAATTTTCCGAAAGTTTTTCCCAACATTTTGTCACGATGGATGAGCGAAATGTATAGTTACTGGATGAGCTTTTTGCTGAATAGTGATTCTGAGAATGAATCAAATGATTCTGAGAAAGATTCTAGCCAAGAATCCGAAGATTTGACATCGGAATCTGACGACAATTTGCCCGGGCCAAGCAGTGCAAGACAGGCTACCGCGCTGGGAATGGCATGCCGGGGGACGCGTGGTGTGCGAGTTCGTGTTGGTTGGCGTGGCCCAGCGTGGAGGTTGTGATCGTCGGGTCCCAACTCATCCTCCTCGAAGGCAAAACAAGCCAAACTTCCGTACTGGATGGAAGGAGACAGCAGACTTCGTCCCTCAATTTTGTTTTCCATATTTATCTTTACACTAAATGTTCTTTTTCGGAATTTATGACAATTGCCAATATCAAATTTTGAATCAGAAGTTGCCTGGATACTTATTTAACGGGATTCTTATGCGTGGTTGAATATAGTACCAACTCATAAATTTATAAGGTTATGTTTCTGTAACAAATTCAAGGACTGTAACTTTGTGTCATTTACATTATCAAAAGCATTTTCTCAACATGCAAAAGAAACAAATCGAAACATTTGCCAATTTTGTCATGTAGTAGTTGTCTGAAAGAAACTTTTCACTCGATTAAAAAGCGCTGTAGTCTAAATGAGTTTGGTAGTATATCATGAATTGTATGTGTGCCCTAGAATAAATCTGATTTTTGATGTATTCATGTTCTATTCTTGTGAAAGAAAAATCTTGTCTTTGCCAAAGAAAAAACAATAAATTGAGTATTCATATTATGAGCAAAGTGTCTTGTGTTCATATTTTTTTTATAACCTTTACATTTGAAAGTACACAGAATATGGATACGTTATGTTTTATCCATTATTTGGATTTTGTAACTATAAGCTTCTGACAGGAAATACTTGTTTGACAAACAGATGAAAGAAGGCTGAGATTCCACACATTGTGTATGCAATCTGCATGGGCCTGCGACATGTAGTTTATCCACTATACAATGTAACATGTACTGTGTGTATTAGCTGTGCATGTACAGTATGTGTGTGTAATCTCACATGCATCAATGAACACACACATACACACAGCGTATTACAATGGCAGGTCTATGCAGTGCATTTTACATGGTGTAATGGAGTCCTGTTGGAAGTCCGTTAGGCTCATCAGATAGGAAACTGCAGCTCTCTGGAAAAATTGTAATAAGTTGCTTGTTTTATACCAAAAACAATTGATTTTGATGTATACAATGAGTGAAAAATGTCACACACAAACCTGTTTCATTTATCTAAGTCTTCATAGTGAAAATTAAGTTTGAAAGTGCATGAGTAGTCAAGTTATAACGTAAAAATTCTAGATTCAAATATTTTTAAACTTCAAATTTAGAGAAATTTTAATATAATCAACCAAAATTGCATTGAAATATATTTTTGTTGTAACCATTTGAAAGGTAATTATATATGTAACAACGTGCATGCACAAATTTTTTCTCTACGACACTGTCTTCACTGTGAAAACTGAGCTTGAAAAGTGGGGTCTTCAGAAGCTGCCGTGGTTGCAAAACAATTCGGTTCTGGGCTGGGGTAGAATGTCGTATCTGGCCGCCACTATTTTTCATTAAATATAACCAATAATGTAATCTTACCTACCTGGTAAGGTTGAGAACATATGGATGATGATGGACATATACTTCAAATTATTCCAGGATATTTATTTCATGAAAAATCAGGCATTTTTGGTATACGATGATCGACTTCCTAAGTCATGTCAGTTTGATCTTGTAAACTCCACAATTACTGATTAGTGACCAACACAGTCATTGTACATGCGTAGTGGCAACTATAATTAATAGGATCCTTCTACTTTCTGAAGGGGAGGATTTTTTAGAAGGGAAATCAAGTCCGAAAACCATCATAAAAGTGGATTTCAAAGATAGTTTTCGCTTTCTGTACCACCAAAAATCAATAGAATGATTTTTTAACTGGTTAGTGGTTGCAAAAAAAATCCAAAAAAGCCCTTAAAAAGTGGCGGCCGGATACGACATTCTTTCCCTGGGCTGTACACTCCGTACAAACTGTGGTCCTCAGTAGGCTGCCTGGTCAAAACAATTCGGTATTGAAAGGGTTAATATTTGCCTACTCTAGCTCTAGACTAGTAAAATCAGTGGTTAAAAGTAAACAACTTTTTCCACTTTCACAAGCACAACCTTCCAGTAAATCATACAATTTCACTATGATTTTTATTTTTGTATCCATCATGACTTAGATAAGTTTATGCAACCAGTAATACGCCATAGTTTTGTAAGTTTTCCGAGAAATGCTAAGCCAAAGCCAAGGGCAAGGTTACAGGTAATGCGTCATTTCACGAGTGCGGCGAGCGAATTATGTACATGTAGCCTACATCATGGACGCACGCTCGCGGCAATTCCGATGGCTTATTTAAAAACTTCCAGTTTATGCCTTCGCTACAGTAATCACTGTTAGTGTTACGACTTACCTGACCCATACGGTTAGTGATGACATTGTCGCCATCATTGAGGGTATTAGTATTACATTTAAGGACTATTCACGATCACAGTCATTGCAGTTTCAACACTGGTTCTCTTATAATTACTCGATTCTCGGGAATTTGTCACTATAGAACAGCGCCCTCTCTTGCCCTAACGTAATCGGGGTGGTCGGAAAGAGCGCAGTGCACCACCACACAATTTGAAATCCATTGGCTGTGCATACGCTTGACGGCAAACTATGGCAATTTTATTATTTTTGTTTCCACAGGTTCATTTGTTTGAAGTACTTGGAGCTAGCTTTACTTGAGGGTTTGATGCAAATACATTTAGGATAAGGGATATCAAGGACCCCACACCATGAACTCGCTTTGCTCACTGGTTGGTAAAACTTGTAGCTTTGCATGGTGAGGATGATAAGTATAAGACTAATTGCATGCGGTGACACCATGTGGAATCTCAATTGAGTAGTAATTAGTTCTGAAAAGAACTGGAGGTACAACTCGACATTTCGATCAGTGTGCTCTGATCGTCCTCAGGAGAATGCCGGACTCTGGGGAATGCTGCTGCTTAAGTATAGGCTGCTGGAGATATCATCCCTCAAACTTGAATTGCAGAACTTTTTTTGAGGGGTTTAGTTGCATTGCTGCTGTACAGTTTTCAACTCGTTCAGGCAGAAATGATGCATGTTTCATATAATTTAGGAATATCTTATGTTCATGTTGCCAATATTGAACCATCTGTGTTAGTTCTGCAGTATTTATAAGCAAATTTTCTACAACTAATTCACGCAAGTTGAAATGCTTACAACATTTGAACAGCAATTAAACATAGTTCTACATTGTGATGTCGGAATTCACTTATATCTTTCATTTGGGCAAGCTGTAATCTTGGTTCCAAGACCTTGGTGTTTTCACGTCCATAAAACCATCATACACTTATGTCATGAATCAAACATAGAGGGCGCTGTTTCAAGTTTAAGTTTGATTCGTCTAGGCAGGATCCAAAACTTAAACTTGAAACAAGAAGGTCTTGGAACCAAGACTAGGCAAGCTGCTGCACAATAGCTGTAATAAATACCATTACCAATATCCGTCCCTTCATCGTCCAGGCGGCCGTCCACATTCAGAATAATGTGAAATTATTTTAATAATTGACCTTCCAAATGTATGTTTTCAGATGATGTTGTGATTCACAACAACTTTTACAAAGAAACTACTTAGTTTTGTAAATAAGGCATGTAATACCTCTCTGCATTTTATACGGCTGCTCTCCTATCTTAGTGAACACTAACAATTTACTTCAAACAAATGTTTGAAATTACACATTAATTGTGAACAAATTTTATATTGTGCTCACCTGTATAATTTATATGTAAATTCTGTAATTTTATGCATTCATTAATTCTGTAATTTTATGCATTCATTATATTCCTTTAAAAAAACACAAGGTCTACAAATTCTAGTTTCATTTGTTATTTAATAAATAAATAAATAAAACGAAACATCATATAAATGTACAGTAATGGATTTATTTATTTGTTTATTTCTTTTCATTTGTCTCGTCTGTTTTCAAAAGTAAGTTGCCTTACTCATTTCAAAGAAATAGCTTTTCGGTATTGGCTTTTCAACAGCCCTTTCCATTCGTACAAAAATGACACTGCAGTATTAAGTTAATACGATCTATGGTTTTAGAAATATTGTAGCGCATCCGTTATTGGCTTAAACGCCCAACCACATCTATAAAATATATTTTATCCTGCAAGAGCTTTAGCCTGTGAAACCGCAAACGTCCCCGTGAAGACCGCCAGCTGTTTTCCAGTAGATAACGATCTCAGTCTCTGCGGTTTGTAAACAATGGGCCCCAGAACCACGAGTGTCTGGTGTGTGTTAAGTCAATGGGATTTTGGCCCAGAAAAGGAATTTTGAAGAAAAAACAAATCAAAACTTTGACCTTCCGGTACGACCGGAAGCAAATGTCAGACGATTTTGACGTTAACTTTTCAAATGTTGCCTAAGCCTTGATCTATCAGATCCCAGATTATGAACATCATAGCTTTAGTATATTTTGATATACAGTCGATAGCAAATGGTCATTTTTAAAACTTAAATGGCTTGTAATTTGATACCTGATGACGTGATCATGACGTAACTAGATTCATCTACATGATAAGGTCTTTATATGTGTGAAGTTTCAAGGTTGTGTGATATTGTTAACTTGCACTTTCGATGTAGAGAAGAGTTAAGGAGAAGAAGGAGAAGTAAAAAAAACAAAAAAACAGAACAATAACAGTAGTTGTTCGGCTGAAAAGCCGAACACCTAATAAAGTCATGCAAGTCGCAAGTCACAAAAATTGGCGACTCGAGTCAACAACATACAGTGTATCTAGATTGCGAGTTGTAATAGTGTCTTGGTTTTGTCAAGTACCATTTGTTTGACTACTCAACGTTTGGATCAGTGTGTGTCTGACTTTTACACTAAATATGTCCCCAAAATAATTGATAGTGGGTCCCATCATAAAATCATGTTATTCAAGTTTCTAACAATTATTTTGTGAATTATCTTCTTTCAAATTAGTTGTTTTCCTCAATTGTATCGTCGTATCATCAGTGCAAAAACGTTGTATGTACGCAATGCAATACGAAGGTCGTATGTACAGCGCGTCGTCAATCTGCATGAATTTGCATACATTAAAAAATGTTTGTGCAAAAACGTCGTATCCCAGCCATTGTTTTTGTGCATTCATCCGGGAACTAGTTACATACGACCTTTTTGCACTGACACAAATTGGTTTTGTGCAAAAACTCGGAGATACGACGTTGTTGCACTGACACGACGGTATGCACTATCCTGTCACTAAAATAAAATACCTTTATTAAAGCTACAGCCATCTTCATCTGAACAGTATGGTTGAGAACATCATATATAGCCATTATTAATATAATGCATGTTGTAGTGTAGTCACTTTAAGTTGCGTCTGCCCCTTTAAGACATTGTGCACGCGCATTCAACATGTTATGACGTATCGTTTGTTCAGGTGAGATATTGTCACAATGGAGTTCCACATTGGTGGATCAGAGTTGGGACAATAAATGTGTAGAAACGTACTTTTGTGTCGCCTTGTTCATTTTGGGATTGTATACAACAATTTGGCGACGAGGACGGGATCTCAAAATGACATTTTGTTGCTGGCTACGATTCTAAGAAAACACCGAAAAACAACGTCTAGTTTCGACATAGTTTCAGGAGCCTGCCCCGCCAGCAGCGCAGAACAACGCCGAGGCACACACCGTACGTACGTATACACGCTCGCGCATAGTCCACACAACGCTAGCCTCGCCTAGTCAGCCATAGCCAGACCAGCCCGCGCCTATATCCCCGGCCCCAAGAGGACGCTCATTGATATTCACTAGTGCCGTTACAACAATGAACTTACACAGCCCTGTTGCCTAGGCATAGCCGTCATTGCCTGAGCGCGAGCGCCAGTATAGGCAGGAGTTCCAGAGGGTGAGCGTAATAAATTGTAACGGTTGCGACCGGACAATCCTGATGTTCTGATTGGTCAACTCCAGACTGCCGAAGACGATGGTAACTGGAATAGCCTTGCTAGTGGATTGGCGTCTTCGTTGCAAGTTCGCCCAACCATATAAACGTATGTAACGTTAAACAATTTATGAACAGACAAACACTAGAAAACGGGAAAGTTTTGCCCCAAATCTTTAGCGCATAGAGTGAGTTCACTCAAAATTAACTTGTGTGCTAAATGGAGAGGATTAGGAAAGCTAAGTCACGGGACGACATGAAAGGATTTGTGATTAAATATGGACCTTTTTGACACGATAAACTTTATGGAATTGATGAAACATTTGTCATTGCCCGATGCCCCGCCAGCGTACTGTGGATGCAAAATTCCAGCCCCGATGCCCCAATGTCCCGCCAGCCTAGCTGTGGATGCAAAGTTCCAGCCCTGATGATCGATTGACGTTTTTGGAACAATGCCCTGCACCACTACAGTGAAGTTCATCGGATGCAACATGACTTTCACAGGAACATGAATTGTTGAACAGGATCGTCATCATATGCCATAGCGGAAATTGAAGCTGAACTGTTGTGAATTGACACCAGGATAATCAAATGACTATGGACAATATAGGGCCTGAAAAGGACTCTTTATAACATTGCATTATATATCATGAATATTCTATATGCATATGTGTCCATTTTAAATGCCTGATTTATCATATTCATAATGCCAAAATTATAGACAGTTAATTATATCTTGTCTTGATTAGGAAGTACTGCCCTAAAACTGTTTTTATGGTAAAGCAAAATTTATGCTAAATTGTTTCGCACGTATTTAAAAAAATTATGTTGCGCCCTCAGTTGCATTGCCGTACAATTGAGTTGGTGTTTATTGCTCGCTGCCAAAAAATTACTTCCGATAAAAGACATAACTGATCTACGGTGTTCTTGAAATGCCAATATTTTATTTGTGAAATATTGATTGTATTATTGCTGATATATCTTTATTTCCATACAATGGCAAGCCCAACTAGTGGTACCGTAGGTGTCATCCCCCCTGTTCGATTCAACGCAAATCGAAGAATGGATCGAGTTGCTAGAAGTGTGGTATCAAGCCAATACTGTTACTACCGACGAAAAGAAACGTTCAGTGTTGTTGACAAGCCTTGGGAGTAAGGGTTACCATACACTGAGAGCCCTTCTGCAGCCCCATAAGCTGACAGACAAATCGTATGATGATTGTGTTGACTTGTTGAAACGTCACTTCGCACCAAAGCCAAGTGAAACTGTATTGCGCTATCGCTTTTATACACGCTCTCAAAAGCCAAATGAAACTGTTGCAGAGTTTGTTGCTGGTCTTCGTCAGCTTAGTGAAAATTGCAATTTCAAAGAGCTAAATAATATACTGAGAGATCGTCTAGTGGTTGGATGTCGAGAGCCAGCCATTCAACGAAAACTTCTCGGTGAGACCAGTTTGACGTTCGAGAGAGCACTACAGTTAGCCACAGCCCTGGAAATGGCTAACAAGGATGTGGAACAAATCAAGAAGATAAACAACCCACCTGAGAGCACTACAGTCAACAAAATGCAACTTCAGAGGAAGCCAAAGCCAAGCAAGTCAAACACCAAGTCTCAAGGTGACCACCTACCCAGACGTAATAGTACTGAGGTCACTAGTAGAGACACTAATGACGCTAGCACCCGCAAATGTTGGCGCTGCGGTGGAGCACATGCCCCAGAATCTTGCCAATTCAAAACAGAGCAATGTCACAAGTGCCAACGTACAGGCCATACGAAAAGCCAATGTGAAAAAGTTGCTGCCTACATCAGCAGAAGAAAGTCCAAGTCAAAAGCTCATCACTTGCATGAAGATGAAGACCAGGTGGAAGAAATGGAGCTTGCTGCTTTAAGCCACCTGGAGGGTTGCACGCTCAACAAGTTGACGAAGTCGAAACCCTATTGCCTAATGATGAAAATAAATGGTCAAGAAGTCAGCATGGAGTTGGACACAGGAAGCCCCTGGACTATTATTTCATCGAAGACCTACAGTAAGGTTGGGAAGATGAGTGATCTGAAGCCTTGCAAAGCCGGACTTAAGACGTATACAGGAAACAAAGTGCCTATTGTAGGTGAAGCCATGGTTTCTGTTATGCATGCATCTCAACCACTCAAGAAATCACCCCTGCTCGTTGTAGAGGAAGGTGTAAGCCTTATAGGAAGAGAGGGGATAGAAAATCTACCAATATCCCTAGATGAGGTATTACCAGCGCCCAGCAGTCAGAAGTTGGTCAGCGAAGACGGCATACAGCACCAACTAGCTAAAATGGTGGAAGAACATGCCGACGTGTTCGATATGGAGGCCCCAGGAAAACTTAAGGGTTTCCAAGCCAAGGTGTATCCGGTTGAAGAAAAGTTGTTATTTTACAAAGCTGCCCCGGTACCTTATACAGCCAAGCCGAAGATTGACGAAAGCCTAGATGACCTGCTTGAGAAAGGAGTCATCGAACCAGTCAAATTTGCTGACTATGCCTGCCCTATAGTAGTCGCAAATAAGCCAGACGGAAGCGTCCGGGTTTGTGGAAACTACAAACTTACAGCCAACAAGATTCTCCGTCTTGAGCAGTACCCAATACCAACGCTAGAAGATCTGATGCAAGATTTGCAAGGTGGACAACGGTTTTCCAAACTTGATTTGTCACATGCATATCATCAGATAGAGTTAGACGAAGCAGCCAGAAAGTATACTACGATAAATACTCACAGAGGTCTATTCCAGTACGCTCGATTGCCATTTGGATTGGCATAAGCACCTGTTATTTTCCAAAGAACTATCGAGTCTGTCCTTGGAGATATTCCGATGTGCCGCCCATATCTGGATGACATCATCATCAGCGGTTGAGACGACAAAGAGCATCTTGCCAACCTGAAAGCTGTCTTGGACAGGTTGCAAGAAAACGGGATGAAACTGAAGAAGTCAAAGTGTGAATTCTTCAAAGAGTCAGTAGAATATCTTGGACATCATCTGGATGAAGATGGTTTGCGCCCCCTTGAATCCAAGATAAAAGCCATACAGGAAGCCCCCGAGTCACAAAATCAGGAAGAACTTCAAGCGTACCTCGGACTGTTAGGTTATTATCGGAAGTTTATTCCAAATCTGTCTAAGCACATTGCACCGTTAACAGAATTGTTGAAGGCAGAGTTCAAGTCAACTAAGAAGACTTCAAAGAAAGCACGACGTGATGTGCAGAGGTCAAGCAGATCAACTGAAGAGCCTAAATTCAAATGGGGACCAGAGCAGAGGATTGCCTTTGCAGATTCGAAGAAGTTTCTTCAAAGTGAAAGCCTCCTGGTTCACCTTGACCCCAAGAAGCCACTGTTCCTGCAAACAGATGCTAGTCCTTACGGACTCGGAGCAGTAATCAGCCATGCTATGCCCGATGGAAGTGAAAGGCCAATATCCTTTGCTTCAAGAACCTTGACACCAAGTGAGAACTACGCCCAATACGAGAAAGGACTCTCCATCATATTCGGTCTCAAGAAGTTCCACAAGTATTTGCATGGTCGTAAGTTCACAATCGTGACAGATCACAAGCCACTAGTCTCTTTATTTGGAGACCAGAAGCCATCAAGCCCAATGTCATCAGCTCGAGTCACTCGCTGGCACCAGATATTATCGGCGTACCAGTACGACATCGTCCATAAAGAAGGCAAGAAGCACTGCAATGCCGACGCCTTATCACGCCTACCGGTCGGAGAAGAGAAAGACGACCTATGGGTGTACGATGACATAGCCAAGGAACCAACCGAATTCCAAGCCAATCTACTAACAGATGTAGACTCGTGACCAGTCGACGCACAAGAAATCAAGTGTCTAACAGACAAAGATCCCGTACTGGCAACAGTGAGGTCATACATACTGCGTGGATGGCCAAGCCAGAAGAATCTAGGAGAAGAGTTTGTACCATATTTGCAGAAGAGAGAAGAATTGAGTACAGAAGATGGTGTGGACATGTGGGGACACCGGGTAGTGATCCCTCAAAATCAAGCCTTGAGAAGTCGCCTCATGGATGAACTTCATGCAACACACCCAGGAATTGTCAAAATGAAAGCCCTTGCCAGATCCTACCTGTGGTGGCCAGCAATCGACAAGATGTTGGAGAGAAAAGTTCAGAGCTGTATCATTTGCCAAGAGCATCAGAATAAGCCACAGCCAACGCCTATCCATCCATGGGAATTTCCAGACCAGCCCTGGTTAAGACTTCATATTGACTATGCATCAATAGACGGACAAGATGTTCTCATCGTAGTAGATGCCCACAGCAAGTGGATTGAAGCCGTGAGATTGAATAATGCTACAGCAACATCAACTGTCAGAGCTCTTCGCAGGATTTTCGCAACTCACGGAATCCCTGAAACCATTGTCAGTGACAATGGCACCCAGTTCGTGTCGGAAGAATTTTACCAATTCTTAACCAGTAATGGAGTACAGCATCTCCAAACAGCCCCGAAACATCCAGCTAGTAATGGACTAGCGGAACGAGCAGTACAGACCGTGAAGAGTGGTGTGAAGAAGATCGAGATTTAGATAGTAGGATTCAGAAATTCCTCCTACTTTATAGAGTTACACCCCAGGCGACAACAGGGAAGAGTCCCAGTGAGCTGCTCTACCGACGCCAACTGCGCACAAAACTTGATCTACTTCGGCCTAACTTGGCCAGGAAAGTCAAGATGAAACAGAGTCAGGTGAAGGACTCGGAAAAGAAGTACAAAGTACGAAGTCTTCATCCCCAAGACACGGTTCTTGTCAAGAACTTTGCAGCAGGACCAACTTGGCTACATGGTCAAGTGCATCACCCCATATGCGATTCGATGTATGAAGTAACCTTGGAGGATGGGAGGACTGTTCGTCGTCATGTAGATCATATTCGCATGTGTTTACCCAGAGTGCATCAAAATGACTCAGCTAAGCCAAAGCTGGACTTAACCATTGATGTGCCCGAGTTCAATCTCTTGCCTAAAGAGGCAACCGAGACAGATATTGTTGAGGTGGAACCAGTAAATCCAACAGAACCCGTAAAACCAATAGAAAACCCAGCAACCAATCCTGCACCCTTGCGAACCTCAAACCGAGAAAGACAAATGCCAAAGCAGTATGATGACTACGTACTTTTCAAGCCTTAATTAAGTGTTATACGCATTAAGTAGTTCCACTAGATATTAGTATTAATTTAGTTGATCAGAAGCAGTTGCTAAAAAACAGAAATTGTTTTTGGTTGGATTGGTTCTCGTTTGAAGTAGTTAGCAGTTTCATGTTATACATGTATTATGGTTATAGTTATGCGCATTTTCCTTGCCTTTAAAGAATTAATTTACTGCGGTTAAAAGTTTGGTAGTTGACCTGGTTTCATCTAAAAAGGGAGGAATGTAGTGTAGTCACTTTAAGTTGTGTCTGCCCCTTTAAGACTTTGTGCCCGCGCATTCAACATGTTATGAAGTATCGTTTGTTCAGATGAGATATTGTCACAATGGAGTTAGGTCCATATTGGTGGATCAGAGTTGGGACAATAAATATGTAGAAACGTACTTTTGTGTCGCCTTGTTCATTTTGGGATTGTATACAACACATGTACTACTGGTACAATTGGAAACATTTTCACTTTCCATCTTCCACTGCAAATACAATATCAGCATTGACCAAAATACAATGGGATAATCTTTTGGATCCACTCTGTTTAGAAATTGTGTTAGAATTCTTAAAGGTTAAAAATCATGAAAAAATGGGGGTATATACACTCTTTCAATGAACAGTCAGAACATTGTGGATGTTGTAAGCTTGATTTTAATGAATCACAATACAATCAATGACAAAGGTAGTATCTTAACAACTTTCTAGTCCAGAAAATAATTAGGTATGATGGCCAATTGTTCATGACAAACAAAACTTTGCATATACACAATTTTAACACACATAAAAATGCATAGACTATATTGCAATTATTGTGCGGGTTGCATCTTGGTCTAGTCATTGATCTATGTTCAGTGTGGATGTAACATGGCTTACCGTGGTTGCAACATGGCTTACTGTGTAATTCAGTGTGGTTGTAACACGGCTTACTGTTAATGTTCAGTGTGGATGTAACATGGCTTACTATGTTCAGTGTGGATGTAACATGGCTTTCTGTTGATGTTCGGTGTGGTTGTAACATGGCTTACCGTGTTCAGTGTGGTTGTAACACAACTTACTGTGTTCAGTGTGGTTGTAACATGGCTTACTATGTTCAGTATGGTTGTAACATTTTTGTCAACTAGACAGCATACATTATGCAAATCAGCTTGTGTGACACACTTGTATTTGCAATGAGGTCTACTAGAATACATGTGTAAGTCAGCCAGTTTGAAACCAGTACACTAGCCTGATGTGCTAATAATAGATCAACCACAGATGTGTTATAATGGCAGACGCAATGTTTATGATATTATAAGCGATCTGTACAATGAACTACACTACTTGTAGGTTGATGAATATTACATGGTAAAGGTGTGTCAAATGCTTGCTTACCAATCTTCTCAATGATATTTTGTTTAAAGGCAGTGATTGATATTTAGAAACAAATTATACAATTTATGAAAAAGAAATAAAGCTGCTAGCCAATCAGATTGCTTTGTAACATTTTGAAAACCCAAGTACATGTAGAGTCATTTTATCCACAGAAATAAACATGATAATTGTGATCACATTGAAATTAATGTTAGGAAAAGCAAAATTCTGTATTGACAGTGTGTTCACATTGTAAAGATGTTCCCATCCTGCTAAGTTAAAATAACTATGAAAGATCATAATGCCAACTGTCTTGACTAATTCTGAGTGTACAAATGATACCAGGAACAATGCAGTAAGCCTGTAGGCTCTGGGGGAGGAGGTTGGACAAGGGAGTTCTGTTTGCTATATATGAATGTAAAAGAAATAACAAATATGCATGAACATTTTTCTATCTGAATTTGAGTTTCACTAATAATAATAATAATAATAATAATGTGTGGACTTATATAGCACACGTATCCACCCCTGCTCATAAGGCTCATAAATCATTCCTGAAACCATCTCAGCTCCCTGGGGAGTATACAGCTCAATTGCTGCCATTACAGCACATATAGGGCTAATCAACCAACTCTGCCCTCACAGGTACCCATTTAACCCCTGGGTGGAGAGAAGCAATTATGGTTAAGTGTCTTGCTCAAGGACACAAGTGTCACGGCCGGGATTCGAACCCACATTCTGCTGCTAACACCAGAACTTGAGTCCGGTAAGCTAGACCGCTCGGACATGACACTCCACGAGTCAAAAAAAAAAAAAAAAAAATCTTCCGTTTTTTTTAAACCAGACTTTTGGCTTGTTGCACTTCATATTCATAAATGCTGAAAAGAAATTATTACTCAACCATAATACAATATATAACCATAAATACAAAGTAATGACTTATGTACATGTACCAATCAGTAACGGGGTCTATGCAAGGCTTAAATCAATTCTTGATGGTTGCTCATGTCTTATGTACATGTACCAATCAGTAACGGGGTCTATGCAAGGCTTAAATAGGATGCTATTTATGCAAGCAGCAATCTTCTATCTTTGGGGTATATTATTCTACTGTGTTGTTTAATATTAAATGGTTTACCTTGTGAAGTATTCTGAAGAATTTTGTTGTTGTGATGTACATGTACATAGACCGATGTTATTACATCATAGTTCACTGATACTGTGTAGCATAATACTTGAATAATCATATTGCAATAAAGAGAGTGCTTGACCTACTGTAGAATATGATCCTATGGGGGATGGCAGCCTGCTGTTTTATTCTACGTTGTATACTGTCTTCAGGTGATAATGGAATGAAATGGGAATACGATGTGCATGCTCCAATCCAGATGACATTCTGTCACCAAGCCATTCAGTTTTACGCAGTGTCTTTTTCGAGAAACAGACTTTTAGTTGACAGTGTCGATGACGTATGATACAAACGCACAAAAAGGCAGCAAGATTTATGCCAAATCAAGTCAAATCAACTCCACATGACATACGCAGCAATTCTGGTGAGCAATCATATTGCAAAGGGAAGGTTGCATAATATATGATTCTTTCTCATATGATCCTGAAGAGCATGCATCCAGTTGTTCATTCAATGGGATGGCAATCTTGTACATCTGTCTCCTCACTATGACTGTAGGCCTCACCACCACTATCACTGGTGTTGCCTGGCAACAAAAGATAAACAGCTAACTTGAAACAAAACTTCCCTGAGGTTTAAAAATAATTTCAGCAATACCAGAAAGATCTAGAGTGGTATCAACCAAATGCTACAATGTAAACATTGATTGAAAGTTGATTTACCCATGAACCTCCAGATCTCTTATCATCTTGAAATCAAAAGCCAATATACATTTTTGGTAAAATATCTGTTAATACATCCATACTTTATTAGAATCAAGAGATATATGTATGTATAAAAACCAACCTGTGAAATTTTAAGCATATTCCATTATGTTATTAACAAGAAAATAGTGAAAATGTTTTCAAAATTTTTGTATGTTCATTCCAATGTGAAATTTACCTCTCCAGAAGACAAAGATTATTATGCAAAATATGATAAATTCAATGGTAGCACCTAATAATAATAATAATAATGTGTGGACTTATATAGCGCACGTATCCACCAACTGAGTGGTGCTCAAGGCGCATTATATTATTACCCCTGCTCATAAGGCTCATAAATCATTCCTGAAACCATCTCAGCTCCCTAGGGAGTATACAGCTCAATTGCTGCCATTACAGCGCATATAGGGCTAATCAACCAACTCTGCCCTCACAGGTACCCATTTAACCCCTGGGTAGAGAGAAGCAATTATGGTTAAGTGTCTTGCTCAAGGACACAAGTGTCACGGCCGGGATTCGAACCCACATTCTGCTGCTAACACCAGAACTTGAGTCCGTTAAGCTAGACCGCTCGGCCACGACACACAGTATTTCTGAGGCAGAAATACTTCCATGCATGGTTGGTAAGTTTTGTGAATAAAATGATAATTGATGTTTTGTTGAGATTACCAATAGTGTATAGAGACTTTAATAAGAGGCAGTGAATTTGAGGCCCAGGATTATTAAAAAAAGTTAATACAAGCATGATTTATAATTCTACCATAAAATAGATATCATGTTCAATTTAATATATCCACACCTTAAACCTTAACTATGGCTGTGATGTAGAAAGTTAGCATATCACCGGTTTGTGTGCACTACTGGTTCCATTCTAGTATTAACGGTTACCAGGGAAAAGTTTGTTCACTTAAACCAACAAATATGGCTGCTGAAATCTCTTATCAGGTAGAAAAACTCCTCACACTTAATGATACATGTAAGTGCAGCAAGAGGTTAAAAAACAAAGGAAAAGGTATGGTATTTGGGAGGTAGTGGATAAAAGGGTGGAATTCTGCAGTGAGAATTTCCGGTGGCATATAAAATTACTCTATTTAATCATTTAAGTGACACCGTGACCGTTCTTTTGTGATATATGTTTGTACAGTAAAAAGACTGTAAATGGAAACTCATAAAGCTCGCAACTGAAGTGCATTTCACTGCTAGAGGGCGACAATATGCACAAGGCAAATATACATTTGTAAGTATTAGAGATTGAATAACTACTGACCTGGTGTATTCAATCGTGTGTTAGTAGCCTTCTTTCTAGTCATCATTAATGGTCTACATGTATGTGATTCATCATCGTGTGACAAGACTTCTTGACTTTCTCTACCTTCAAGTGTATCACTTTTCTCCCCAGCGGATGAGGAGTGGCAGGATGCTGGCAATTTGTTGGCTGGGTGGGTTTCTGTGCTTCTTGATTCTACAGAGATATAAATCATGGAAAAAATTTTGATACAAAGACCAAGAGAGATTCTTAGCATTTGAAGGAAGACCTTTTTCTAGGCTCAATGTATACATAATGTTTTTGAATGAAGACAACACTTATCATAATATGCCATAAATGATTTGAAAAAATAGTGTATTTCTTGAATGATCAAACCCAGAACAAAGTACTACAAGACATCTCTATAAATTGACATTTCATTTTTACTCTTACAGCTTGCCAAACTTAACTCTCATATGTCAAAACTTTATCAAATGCTACAACATGCCTGGTCCTTCAAGAGAAAGACATATTGTAATCTCCACTCATCAAATTCAAAATTCTTCTCGTATAGTATACATTGCTTCATACATTACATTGGTGTAAGGGCATCAATCAAATCAATCAAGATTCTTCTGACATTCAAAACAAAAAAAGCCATGCTACATACATACACACACACACACACACCCCTCATATATTATAAACACTCATTCAATTCTTTATTATAAACTTATATGATAGTTGTAGCACTAAGAAACATGTCTTATGAATATTGTGTAGTATTGACTTAATATCAAGAAGGGTATTGTCAGCTCATGATCATTCTCTTTACAATGATCCTCCATTTTCAGCATCTACATGTATGACTTAAACAAAACACAACATAGAAATGTATAGAGCCAATTAACATGTATCAATATCAGAAGTCTGTTGCTAACATGAATTGTGCCAGCCTGCTTTAATGCATACCACTGCATTGTACTCCAAATGCGTGCAGGTACAACATGCTTGGCTATAGGTTTCCTGCCCCAGCCCAGCCTGCTGTAGGGCATCATGGGATAGGTGTTTCCACATGAAGCCAGTTCCTAGAGAACTAGAATGCGATCTTAAACTAGACGTGGGTGAACCACCTGTTGGAAGAACAATGGGCGAACACAATAAACGCTAAGATGTGCGCATGAGATAAAATTCTCTCACACGCTGGGTAAGTCTCCCAGACTGCACTGCTTCTTTTTGAGACCTTGTGCGTCAGTTTGTGGAACAAAACGTCATGAATGGGCCAAATCCATTGTTCTTGGAGTACTACGCCGTGGACTATAGATTAGTACATGAGTGGCACACTTTATGTAGGTAATAAACTTCCCATGGTATTCAACACATACCGGAGTCTGAAGCTTGACTATCTGAACTGCGATCCTCTGGACTTGTTCTCAACTGCAGAGCCAGAGCACTATGGATTAATAACAAAACAAAAATACAGATATGCACAGCTCTAAACATATTAAGCGTTTCTAAAATAGAGAGAACTGTTGACACACCCTTCAAAGAATAAACAAAGAAATCAATCAGTGTATCGGTCAATCTGTCCATCCAGCTGTCTATCTACTGAGCCACTGAGTCAGTCAATCGGCCAGTCTGTCCATCCAGCTGTCAATCCACTGAGTCATTGAGTCAGTCAATCGGCCAGTCTGTCCATCCAGCTGTCAATCCACTGAGTCATTGAGTCAGTCAATCGGCCAGCCTGTCCATCCAGCTGTCAATCCACTGAGTCGTTGGCCAGTCTGTCCATCCAGCTGTCAATCCACTGAGTCATTGAGCCAGTCTGTCCATCCATTGAGTCAGTCAATCGGCCAGTCTGTCCATCCAGCTGTCAATCCACTGAGTCATTGAGTCAGTCAATCGGCCAGTCTGTCAATCCAGCTGTCAATCCACTGAGTCATTGAGTCAGTCAGTTGGCCAGTCTGTCCATCCAGCTGTCAATCCACTGAGTCATTGAGTCAGTCAGTTGGCCAGTCTGTCCATCCAGCTGTCAATCCACTGAGTCATTGAGTCAGTCAGTTGGCCAGTCTGTCCATCCAGCTGTCAATCCACTGAGTCATTGAGTCAGTCAGTTGGCCAGTCTGTCCATCCAGCTGTCAATCCACTGAGTCATTGAGTCAGTCAATCGGCCAGTCTGTCCATCCAGCTGTCAATCCACTGAGTCATTGAGTCAGTCAATCGGCCAGTCTGTCCATCCAGCTGTCAATCCACTGAGTCATTGAGTCAGTCAGTTGGCCAGTCTGTCCATCCTGTAGTCAATTTATTGAGTCATTGAGTCAGTCAGTTGGCCAGTCTGTCCATCCAGCTGTCAATCCACTGAGTCATTGAGTCAGTCAGTTGGCCAGTCTGTCCATCCTGTAGTCAATTTATTGAGTCATTGAGTCAGTCAATCGGCCAGTCTGTCAATCCAGCAGTCAATCTGTTGTGCAGGCCACACTTACTCAATTCTTGCAGTAAGTCTAGCTGAATTTGAAAGCACTGGTATGGCAGCTGCTGCAGTCCCCTCTCTGTCACTAAGTTGGGCATAGTATCCTTCTAGCTGACCATCATTACAGTGCTTATCTGGAGAGCTTTTGCTGTTGGCTGAAAATTGCAAAAACTAGTATCATTCTTAATTCAGTACAATAGTTCTCATGAAACATATATCCTGATGGGTAGCGAGTATACAATCGTTGATTATATCACGATTCACTGCACAAATACAAGTACATATACCTAGTATATGGAAGAGTCCTGAAATCACAATCAATTAAAATGATTCCTTATTAGTGGACAATATTAACCCAATAGTCTGATGATCAGGTCTCACAGTGTTTTTAATAAGTACACTTCTATGTTCATTGTGATAAAAAAGAAAAGTAAGTTCAAAAGGACATATTTACAAAATAATTAACAGAACCATTGCTTTATAAATATACATGTAGGTGGCATAATTTGACAAAGAATAAATTTCTCATGCCACATCATAAATTCATTAATTAACTTAATTACTCATTATCCATTCCATCATCAATTACTAAGGTCATTTTACTCTCTTATTACTAGATAAGGAGCAATCTGCAGATTAAACAAAATAAAGATTCACATGAAGTACAATGTACATGTATCTTTAAGCATAACAATATAAAACATGAAATAAACCAGTGATTTGTTGCTTACCTCCATGATCTCCCCGTTCTGCCTCCTGTCCTTTGCTAGTAGTAGGTCCAACCTCTTGAGCTAACTGTAGTGAGATACTAGGAACAGCTCGCTGATTGTGCTTGGTACCACTTGAAGTCTTGCGTAGCAATGAGTGGGCTGCTCAATATAAATTAACATTACAGATCAACACTTCCCTCAAAGTCTAATTGATAATATTAATAGGGAACACATAACATTGGTAACCAAACTTTTACAGAAATCTTTTCAATGTGAAATGCATATAGTGCCCACGTGCAATAGCAATTATTTGTAATAATCCATTGGAACTTATAACTGATATGCAGAAGCATGGTGTAACGTACAACGTTTTTGTGTTATATGGATTTGTTACCAGATTTTAATTCATTTCAAGTATAATTTAAAAATATATAATTTTGGAAGGCGTGGTGAAGGAATGAGTTTGAAAATTTGTGAAACAAAAATGTAAATTATTGGTTTTTTAATGAAAAGTTTTAGCAGAACCAATTTGTTTTGTTCACGATCAAAACCAATTCACCAAAAAAATGTACTGTATGTTTTTAAAGATGTCCTGTACACAGTGTTTACTCATAATTTACATGTACATGTACATGTACATGTACATAATATAGGAGGCATAGTACTGCAGATCAAGTGTGAGCGTATTCAGATACATGTATGTAATGGCGGTTTAATGGATTTGATCCCCAACAGGTATCTATCACAGTTTTGTGTAAAATCACATAACTCAAGTACCGGAGGCTGCCATGTTGGTAAAATGTTATGCAATGCAGTGTATGTGTTTTCTCAAAGGTCTCTCTCTGATTGTTCACTTCCACCAAACCATATTTTAATCACACTATACACTTTGCTGTCTGTTCACATCCCTATAATGTTTCTGACCCAAAGGCCAATACTGTGACGTACATGTATGATTCCAGTTTCTTCCCTCTCTTCCTGGAACTCCTTGCCTGTATCCTGTTTCCCTACCATCAGTAATCTCCATCAGTTCAATAGTGACTTGTAATTGTTTATTTCTCTTTTATAGCCCCACCTTGAGTGGTCTATTTGGCTTTGTAATGGGCGATCTTCGTAGTAATTTGGTTTTTGATTAACCAATTGCAATATTACAAAAAATCAATAACTACAGCATAATACAATTCTAAATCAGTGGTTGCTAGGTACATGTAACAGTCATATAAACACTGTTTTTGCTACACTAGGGCTACGTGACTTGTGTAAACACCAAAACTCCTTGGAAATATTACTGCTTACCATCATCCAAACAAGACCAGTGCACGAAAATAAAGTGTGAAATTGAATGCTTTCACACGACCATACATTAACATACAGGAATAGCTCTAATTTCCACCCAATTTGCAAACTCAATCATGCCATTTGTCTGGAGTCATGACGTTTGTGAGGAATTTGTTTCCACTATGTGATGAATGGGTACACAATAATCCTTTTTATAAACCTAAGAAAAATTATGGTATCGAATGCTTAATTTCTTTAATTTCTTCATTGGAAAATTCAACAATACTTGAATGAAAAATTATCTATTCCAACAAAACAATTGTAAATGTAAAACAAATGAAAAAACAGATATGTTTTGTAAAAGTAAAAATAAACTAGAGCTCAAGTGTTTGTTGGAACAAACACACGGTGTTCGTGTGAACTATCGATGATGTCACAATCATATTTTGCAAAGGTGTATCATCTTTTATTATAACAATATCAATTTCATATTCAAAAGAGTAGACATATCAATTTTGCGTTAGAATGTGTTGAAATTGAACTTCCTATTTGGACCGGAATTTGAAGGTCATATATGACACAATAAAACTTGCTCATGATCATGAAAAAATAATGTTAGTACCTGCTTTGGTTCAATTTCTGAGATTGGAAAATAATTCTATTTTTGAAAATGTCTGACGTCTTTTATCATGACAATATCAATTTCATTTTCAAAAGACCTATAAATTTTGTGTTAGAATGTCTTAAATTTTAACTTCCTGTTTGGAACGGAAGTAAAGGTCAGATCAGGTAATTTGAAGGCCATATATATGACACAATTATTCTTCCTCATGATCATGAAAAAATAACATTAATAGTTTGGTTCAATTTCTGAGATGGAGTCGCTGTGATCTGTGATGATGTCATGAAACATTTTTTGGAAAAGTCACTAGTCACTTTATGAATGAAGAAAAACCTTACTTTTACAAAAAACACAATAATGCTTAAAATGTTTAGGCCTTAATCTTTTTTTATATTTATTTATGTATTTTTTTGCTGTTTTTAGATATCAAAGACCAAAAATATAATTAAACATATCATTTGGTTATGTAATGCATAAATTAAAATGAAAAAACTGCCCTAACCATTTAGAAATTTGATAACCGGCGAACCAAAACCAATATTTAAAAATAAGCACCCAACACTGAAAATCTGGATCACAATACCTCCATACCATTCAAATTATTCCGGAATTAATTATACATGCATGTACAATGTACCTTTTTAAAATAATCTTATATAATATGTCAACTCGATACTGCAGAAACAGTTAATATTGTGTACGTACCATACACTTTATAGTGTATTGTGATTGGGTTATGTACATGTAAAGGACACATACTGGTGTAATACTGCTGGACATGAACTGTACCAGTGTACATGTACGCTGTATACATTATATGTATGATGCTGCGTTCAATTGTATATATACAGTATGAGAATATGGTTTAAATTATCACATATTTTCCCAGAGAAAGACCCAATGTCATACCTTAACCTGTAGGAATTCTTCAAGTTTGATATCTTGAGAGATGATGACTTGAGGGAAGGAACGTTTGTGGATGATTCAATGTCATGTAAAAAAGAGAAATTTTCTACGCTCATTTCTTTCCACTGCTGACTTTCTGTATAGACAATCACGAATGCCAGAACTCGCCATGCCAGCTAGAATCCGACATGAATATATACGTCATGAATCTGACATGAATTTCCTGTTTGGACAAGTCGTCAGATCAGCTTTATTTTCAAAGAAGAAATTTCAGATAATTCAATATCTTTACAAATCATGAAAAAAAAAAAAATGTTTATAAAATGAATCAGGACATACAAATTTTCGAAATATTTGATTGAATTACATATAATTTAAATTTTTTCCAACTGTAAGTACCGGTTCAATCATGTGACGTCATTCATAAAATTATTCCTCATAATATGGGTGTCAATTGTGCCAAATTTGGTAAAATTCTGTCTCATGTTTTCTTAAGATAGCAAAAAGTGACTTTTTAAAACCTGCTGTAATAGGGCGATGACATCACCAAATATATTTTTGAAAAGAGCAGATCTCACTTAACATATAAACCCAGAGTGGGAGAGGGCGAGGGAGAGGGGGGGCGAGGGGAGGGGGTGGTGGAGGGAGGGGGTGGAGTGGGAGTGGGAGGGGGAGGGGGAGAGGGAGGGGAGGGGAGGGGAGAGGGGAAGGGAGTGGGGTAACATGAACACCTAATTATATCAACTGGTTCCAATGACATGAAATAAACTGAGTGATAGAAAGACTGAATAATTGTTTGTGTATGCGGGACTTTAAATAAATATCCAGCTTTTTCTTGAGGATTTTATAAAAGGTTTATTTCTAGCATGGTATATCTAGATTATGGTCTATCAATGTATCCTGTATTATAATTACCCAATTACAAAATATAAAATAACTTGCCATGTATATGTACCAAATTTATAATTGAAATACATGTACGTGTCAAATCAATAACTTCAGCTAGCTACATGTATATGCTCAATGCCTGACAATGCAGCTACACGTACAGTAAGTGACTGTATCAACACTCAGAATCCTTGGGAAATTAATTAATATTCAAAAGATGATTCCAAGCATTATGAAATTGACCTCTTGATGCAAGCACACAGTGTACATGTAACTTTGCTTAAATTTCCGTCCTCATTGAAAACTCCCCAGTCACGCCATTAGTCTTGAGTCAAGACATTTGTGAGGGATTTGTTTGCAATGCATAATAGTTACACAGACTACACACAGTAACGTTTTTCTAAACCTCTTGTCTGAAGACTACTGCATTACCTATTGTACATGCACAGACAGGTTCACGCATATATATTCATACTGTATACAGTCACTATACAGTGTATACACTCATCAGTTCAACCAATCAGAGAGAAGGTCTTCCTCCATGTGCTGACCAATCACAAATCATCTCATCACGTTTCTCTACAAGTTCATTGTATCATCCAACAATCTTATCGGGTTACAGATTTACATGTAAACGTTGATTCTGTATAGAATTCAATGACCAATCAGCATCTCACACATCTCTTCCTTGGAATGTCAGAAAGAGAAACCAGCCACAGAATCTAGTGCCGTCAGATCTCAGTTCTTACGCTGTGTTGTAAACATGCAGTTTTAAGTCAGCCAATCTAACTGTAGTGGTGGCAAGAAATACACGTTTTGTGGACTTACAAATCTATTATACATGTCTTTAGTCATCTCCGACATCACGATCATTTCAGTCCAAATCTGTAGAATTACTTTTACAAAGATTTGGGTACAAGTCTGGTTTCAAAGATCTGAAAACAGTTTTAAAACTGATCAGTAACAAGGATGCAGAATTTATCCTGGAAGATGTTTGTTCACAATAACAAAATGTTCATAGCACTTTTTATAGTGTTCAGCCTCATGATCATACAAGTGGTGAGTTTTGGAGGTCAGTGTGGTGGGCTGCAGCTCAAGTTGTTCAGTGCAGAGAACAGAATCCTCAAGAACTTTGTGTACAAGAAGATAACCTCACCCCATCATGTCATGTGTGGAGGAGACTGCAGCATGGACAAGGATTGTAAGTCATTTAACTTCAACAAACATGATAAACTGTGTGAAATGAATAATGTTACAAGGGCTGAGCATCCTGAAGACTTCTTTGAAGATCAAGGAAGTGTTTACTTTGATACAGATGAGGGCACCCCTCTCTTTGCATTGCAAGATAGCTATAGCAGTTGTAAGAAGCTTTTGGAGGCCGGCAACCATGCAAGTGGAGTGTCGTGGCCGAGCGGTCTAGCGCACCGAACTCAAGTTCTGGTGTTGCCAGCAGCAGGGTGTGGGTTCGAGCCCCGGTCGTGACACTTGTATCCTTGAGCAAGGTACTTAACCATAATTGCTTCGTCCTTCGGATGGGACGTAAAACCGTAGGGTCCCGTGTGTTGTATAATGCACGTCAAGTGGATTGTCGTGGCCGAGCGGTCTAGCGCACCGAACTCAAGTTCTGGTGTTGCCAGCAGCAGAGTGTGGGTTCGAGCCCCAGCCGTGACACCTGTGTCCTTGAGCAAGACACTTAACCATAATTGCTTCTCTCCACCCAGGGGTTAAATGGGTACCTGTGAAGGCAGAGATGGTTTGCTCTCTATGCGCTAGAAATGGCAGCAATTGAGCTGTATACTCCCCAGGGAGCTGAGATGGTTTCAGGAATGATTTATGAGCCTTATGAGCCTTATGAGCAGGGATAATAATATAATGCGCCTTGAGCGCCACTTAGTTGGTGGATACGTGCGCTATATAAATCTATACATTATTATTATTATTATTATTATTACATGATCCACCCAGATGGATTCTCTGATGGAATGCAGGTCTACTGTGATATGGACACAGATGGAGGGGGTTGGATTGTGTTCCAGAGACGACAGGATGGCAGTGTTTATTTCTACCAGGAATGGAACTTATATAAGTCCGGCTTTGGTGATCTTTCAGGGGAATTTTGGCTTGGCAATGACAATTTGGTGAATCTGACCTCTGACATTTCACAAGGAAAATGGGAGCTATGGGTCAACCTTGAAGATGGGAGGGATGGCAGCACAGCATGGGCAAAATACAAAGATTTCAAAATTGAGGGGGAGAAGTACACTCTACATTTTGGTGAATACGATATCAGCAGCACTGCTGGTGACTCTCTCAGTAGTCACAATGGAATGGCATTTACAACTAAGGATAATGACAATGATCAATATGCAGAAGTTAACTGTGCTCAAGAAAATGAAGAAGCATGGTGGTTTAACAGATGTTATCGGTGCCACTTGAATGGTGTATACAATGGGCTTGTAGAGGGGACAAAGGGCATTAACTGGAAGGAATGGCAAGGAACCACTTCTCTCAAAAAAAGCAGCATGAAAATACGTGAAACTTAATTGTAAATTCATAGCTGTATTAAAAAATGTTTAAGAAGAACCAATTTTTCTTTAAACAGTTAAAATTGATGGGTTGTAAAATCAACAAATTATGATACTGGAGCCTGTAATTTTGGTAAATTCACCGGTAATCCTCAACTTCTCAACAAGCGCTGCACCATGACTGTTTGTAATGAACTGAACAGTAGCATAGCCACTCTGCTGTGAAGTCCACCAGTGGACAGCAATATGGACAAAAATCAGGCCTGTGAAGCTCTATCCTAAGGCTTACAGGTACAGTGACTCAAAGTCTCATTGTACCAAATAGGTTCAGTATAATCATCAAAGTACAGTGGGCTGTTATTGCAGCACTGTACACAGATCACACCAACATACCACAACACTCTGGGGACTTCATGCGGGCACCAGCCTAACCCAGATGAGTGGCCATAATTATTATTATTATTATTATTATTATTATTATTATTATTATTATTATTATTATTATTATTATTATTATTATTATTATTATTATTATTATTATTATTATTATTATTATTATTATTATTATTATTATTATTATTATTATTATTATTATTATTATTATTATTATTATTATTATTATTATTATTATTATTATTATTATTATTATTATTATTATTATTATTATTATTATTATTATTATTATTATTATTATTATTATTATTATTATTATTATTATTATTATTATTATTATTATTATTATTATTATTATTTATTCGGCCATATATCAAAGTACAAACAACATACGTATACAAGCACTTTCCATAAATAAAAATGAAACACAATGTAACACATTAATAATACAAGTACACAAATGTAATGGAATCAAGTTGGAATGATGATGGGGGATGGTGCAGGGGGATGGTGATGAATTGGATGGGGATGGAAGGGAAGAGAGGAATGGGGATATAGGGTAGGTATTGGGTAGGGATGGATGGAAGGAGAGAGAGGAATGGGGATATAGGGTAGGTATTGGGTAGGGATGGATGGAAGGAGAGAGGAATGGGGATAGGAAGGAGGGAGAGGAATGGGGATAGGGTAGGGATGGAAGGGGAGAGAGGAATGGGGATAGGGTAGGTATTGGGTAGGGATGAATGGAAGGGGAGAAAGGAATGGGGACAAGGACAAACAAAGGCAACCCATTCTAAGCTGGCCAGGATAGACAAAAGTGTACTCAAACACTGTGGCTTGAAAGCCTGTCTATCCAAGCTTGAAATGGAACATAAAACAATTATAATATATATTTTCAAGAATAGATACATGTATAAATATTAATAAAAATTATTTCTATAATGAAAACAAATTTAAAAACTATAAGGCAAGTTGGTGAGGGATAACAAGGGATAACAAGAGATATTACAGATAAGTTGTTCCCACATTCTTTTTAATAAGATTTAAAACAATATTAACTTTTTAACTTGATTTTTACAATGTAGCTCAGCATATTATCAGAAGTCTATTACCTACATGAATAGGGGTGTAACGATTCACCAATGTATCGATTATCGCGATACAAAAATGTTGCGATATGACAACACAATACAAAACCGCACATCACAATACTGATGACTTTTGGGTACACACAAAATTTCATAAAAATATACAAACAATACTGAATTTTATCCAAAACCAATTTGGCCCACAAAATGTTAGTGAAGTTTTCCCTGACAAAAATGCCTGGGCACCGTCAAAAATGCTGACAATAAAATCTGTTTTGCATGTGGCACATTACCGTTAGTCAGAACGACTCCCCTTATTCCCCATATTTTATTTCAACAAACGATATTATAGTGCCCTGTATTTATCAAGTTCTACATGATATTTCAATGTGATAGCCAGTTGAGGGTGCTATACTATTTTTGATGAAGTTAATACAGGAAATTTGGGGATTCTGAATGAATGAATGGGGATTTCTGAATGAATGAATGGGGATTCCTGAATGATGACGGTCTTCATCGTGAGTTTTCCCACAAAACAGACTTTGGTGGGCTAAATAATAAAAGTAAGAATTTCTTATTTGTAAACTAGATTTGGTGTGCATACGTAATAGTCAGTATTGTGTGTATTATGCTGATGAAATTCTGTTATAGCATTTTGGACTCAAAATTTTACACATGATTGAACTTCTGTCAGTATCTTTATTTTTGCTGAAATTAAGTTTATGCTATTTTCTTGAACATAAAACATAACAACACATTAAAAATTTTGTTTAAGAGAACAAATTCTGGACAAACATTTTGTTTATGATTATAAATTATACCAAGCCTAATTTATACAAAGCCTAATTTATAGCAGGCCATAGCCTCTTTTCAAGGGAAGGGGGAATAAAATAACCACATGAAACTGTGCATATATGTGTTGTTGTATATTGTGTCTTAGTCTCTCTACAACATTGTCGGACACTTTTTTAAAGCATTTTTAGTATTTACAATAATTATCGTGATATGTATCGTATCGCGACCAAGTGTCGCGATACATATCATATCGCAAAAAATTTGTATCGCTATACACCACAGCATTGTTGGAGTGTCGTGGCCGAGCGGTCTAGCGCACCGAACTCAAGTTCTGGTGTTAGCAGCAGGGTGTGGGTTCGAGCCCCGGTCATGACACTTGTGTCCTTGAGCAAGGTACTTAACCATAATTGCTTCGTCCTTCGGATGGGACGTAAAGCCGTAGGTCCTGTGTGTTGTGTAATGCACATAAAAAAGAATGCGCCTTGAGCACCACTTAGTTGGTGGATACGTGCGCTATATAAGTCCACATTATTATTATTATTATTATTATTATTATTATTGTACTCCAAATGGGGGCTTGCATAACAAGCATGATAATGAGTTTTGCTTCCCTGCCGGCCTCCTGTAAAGCATCATGGGATTAGGCGCTTGATGCACGAAGCTACACTGAACAAAATTATAAACGCCCCATGTGGCACTTTGAAACTTTTATTAGCCTTAGGGGTTGCAAAATCATACAAAATTCATTTTGTTGTTCAATATGCTACAGATTACTGTCCGTTAGAACATGATAGTGGCGTCTGGCAATCATTTAGGGTCGCCCATTACATGTTACATAAATAATTTACATGGGGCGTTTATATTTTTGCTCAGTATAGTTCCTAGAACTAGACGCAATCTTAAATACATCATAAATGGCCCAAATCCATTAGGCCCCCCAAACAAATTCCGGTTTCTGGTCTCCGCATGCATCGCCTCAGACCCACATGTCTGCATTTTTAATTTTCTTTTTTGTGTGCTATGAAACGATGTCCAATTGCAGCTAAAATTGTTGGATTCGATTGGATTTCTGCCGTGCTGTACTTTAAATGACTTTTTCACATAGGGGTATGAACGTTTGCCCGACATGTGAGGCCTCTCTGAGCCACACCATACTTTGTATATAATATGGGAAATTTGGTCCTCACATATAAAATGCATCATGTATTTCCCTGTTGGCAAAAAAAAGATGGCCGAAAAAACAAAACAAAACAAAAAACGCATCACCGTATCAATTTTGAAGTTTGCCGATGACCAGAAACCCAAGACTTTTTGGGGGGCCTTATTCTTGGATTACTATGCCATACATGAGTGGCACACTTCATGTACATGTAGGTAATACACTTGTGATATTATGTAGTGTACATGTATGTATGCTACCACACTTAATAATCCTGTTAGGCCAGGGAGGGCAATAATGTGCCCCCCAAAAAAAACAAAAAAACAAAAAAACAATAAATAAATAATAAAAAAATAATAATAAATAAATAAATAAATAAATAAATAAATAAATAAATTAATTAATTAAAAAAATTAATACAAAAAATTAATCTTGTTGAAATCAACATCCAAACCAGGTTTTGTGCTCATCATGCACATGGTATTTAAAGATTGAACTATTATATTAATGTTATCAATTGTTTTTTAAAGAAGAAATAAAAATATTAATAATTACAAAATATATACACGTACATGTACAAATATGCACATGTAAATATAATTAAACCATTTTAAGATATATAAATAAAAGGTAATGTTTCAATAATCTTTTATTTAATGTTTGAAGATTATAAACTATTCATGTTTGTGCAATTTATCATTTGGTGTTTTAATATTTAAAAAAAATTAAAGTGACTGCAATTTATCACTTGGTATTCAAGAAAGAAAACCAATTTCTCTTGGTGTTTTTAAAACAATTATTCATGTGATTGCAATCTATCCCTTGATATTTTCAGAAAAAATACAAATTATAACACAACAAATTAAACTATTATTTTGATTTAGCCCTTAATGTTTAAGATTATAAAACATACATAAATGTATTTGGAATTTTTCTGAAATGTATCACTTGGTGTTTCAAAAAATATAAAATTATGTGACTACAATTTATCACCTTGAGCTTTAAGGGGAAAAGTATTAAAGTTACTGCAATGTTTTATTTGGTGTTTTTAAATTGAAAAAAATTGTATTTTAACTGCAAGAAATTGTTCACTTCATGTTTAATGAGAATTAGTAAGACTAACATTTATCACTTGGTGTTTTAAGATTTAAATAAAAAATAAAAAAAATAACATGAATTCAATTTAGCACTTTGAGTTTTAGATTTAAGAGTATTTAAGATTTAATGTTATTGCAATCTGTCACTTTTCATAATAATGAATCATTTGGTGTTTTAAGGTTTAGATTTAATGTTACTGCAATCTGTCACTTTTCATAATAATGAATCATTTGGTGTTTTAAGGTTTAGATTTAATGTTACTGCAATCTGTCACTTTTCATAATAATGAATCATTTGGTGTTTTAAGGTTTAGATTTAATGTTACTGCAATCTGTCACTTTTCATAATAATGAATCATTTGGTGTTTTAAGGTTTAAAAAAATATTTCTGCAATATATCACTTGGTATTTAGAAAATGAATTAAACAAATGATTGTGACTAATATTTATCACTTGGTGGTTTAAGACTTAAACATTAGTTACTACATATCTTTCATAATCAAATAATCAGTTTATAAGACAACACAAACAATGAAGAAAACTAACTTTTGAAAAGTCAAGAATTCAGTCATATATTTTATGCATAAATCAACTATGACGTTGCATCTGATTTTGCAGTGACATCACAGATGTGCTCATGAATATGCAAAATGCTAATAGTATACAAACCAATAAGTGTCAAAAAAATACCCAAACACCCGTGATTTAACAATGTACAGGTAGTAAAGTGATGTCACCAATGATACAGAGTTATGCATAATGTTTGAAGTCAGACAAATTCTATTTCATAGGCTCATTAACCCTAACTCCCCAGACAACAAAGCCAGTTGGAGGATTTTGAAGGATTTTTATTGTTTTAGTACAATGCCTAGGGAGTTAGGGTTAATGATGTTTGCATTTTATTATGTGTTAGTCATTATTTAGAAGTAAATTTTTGCTTAAAGTGTGCTGTAAATATTAATAACTGACCTTTCCCCATAATGAGAGGTTGTGTCCTAACTAAACAACATACATTTAAAAAAATCTGAACTCCTTTTAACTTGAATTCAGAAAAGACTAAGGTAAACTGTGGGAAAACAAATGGTCCTTTAATGTCTAAAAATCACCTTCCTGATGTCACCCTTGCAAAATAATACAATTATTAAACAAAATCACCCAAGCATTGTCCACAAATTATGTTAAAAACACTGAAAATATCGGCCCTGTTGCACGTGTAAATGTAAGAGGGCCATTTGTTTTCCTCCAGTGGACCTGGGGATTTTCTGAATTCGTGACAAAAGGATTTTACAATATTTTACTTGGGTTGTGATAATAAATGCTGTTTAGTTTCCTTATGACATAAACCTCTCTAAAAATGATGAAAGGTCAATTATTGATATTTGTGACTGGCTCTGGCAAAACCCTAAACTTGGACCCAACTTTTCGGAGTGACCTCCTAAATTTATCGTGAAAATTAACAATGTTCCCAACAGCGTTTCAGGATTTGTCTTTTTCCATCAAAATCTAGAGAAAATTCTTTAACTCTGTATGATGACATGAAACTCTCAAACTGGTCCCTGGGGTCAGTTTTTGACCTTTTCATGGCTGTTACGCATTATGGTAAATGCCAAAAAGTTTTGGGTTTTGCCAGAGCGGGTCACATTTGCTTAAGAGTAGTTCTTTGAATTTACACTTGTCTTTTCTTAGTAGAAAGCAGGTCAAATAGTCAGGGACTTGCTCGCAAAATGTATTGAAAGTTGAAAAATTAAAAGGAGTGTACACCTTTACCCAATTACAAAATTACTGAATTATTATCTAAAACTTATTTGATGTGATGGTATCAAATCATTCTTGTAGGGGTAAGGCCCCTTTTCCTGAGTAAAGGTCACTTTATTAGAATATCAGAATGTCAGAATAGAATATCAGAATGTCAGAATAGAATATCAGAATGTCTATGGGAACATTTTAAATGGGCACCAAGGCCAAAACCAGGGCAATGGAGGACATGGGCTCTGTCAAATTCCAGACCTGTCTAACGTTATTCTGCCTATTGTCATTTACTAGAAAATGTGAAATGTATTACAAATTTAAAATGGCGGTTATCCATTTTCTGTACATAACTCTTGATTCTTATTATGGGTTCTTTATTCTTAAGTATGGATGCATTTACAAGAATCTTACCTATAGTACACTCCCTGTAAAATGCTGTAAATGGATGGTGTTAACCAGTTCGCGTCGGAGACACAGAATTTTTTTTTGCACCACGGATCGGGGATCGGAGATCGTCTATACACGCCAGAGGAAACTCCGGAATATTTGTATGCATGCTCGGTTGACGTGGCAACGAGCCGAGTGTACAGTGACATGCTCGGTAGACGTGGCCACGCGCTGTGGAAGCTTCCATTAACGTGTTTGTGTGGGGAAAAGAAACCCGCACAGGGGCCCAGAAAAACTTTTTTATTCCCGACGCGAACTGGTTAATCAACATGTAATACCTATAGTACACTCCCTGTAAAATGCTGTAAATGGATGGTGTTAATCAACATGTTCTGATGACCAATGAGGTAAAATAAACAAAGAACCAATCAAACACTGAATATTTTACGGTGTTTACAACTGTCTAATAAGTAACAACATTAACTGGATCAATACAAATTGTGACATGCACACATAATCATTCAAAACAATTACACAACCTAGGCTTGGGCGGTTTTTTGGTAAAACCGAGTAGTCAAATTTTTTAAACCAACAAGGAACCGAGGGATTTTTACTAAATGGAAATACCGCCAAATTCAGTTTTCAAAAATAAACCTGTGGTTTTATAAAATCATCTATTTTTGAGCCCCAGAGCAGGGCAATTTATCCCTACAGTCAAAGGCTTACTTTTACTGGTCCTATTGTATCCTTGTTCTTCGGCGATGATTATTAAAGCAATGCATTTCCCATGGAGTGTCGTGGCCGAGCAGTCTAGTGCACCGAACTCAAGTTCTGGTGTTGCCAGCAGCAGGGTGTGAGTTCGAGCCCCGGTCGTGACACTTGTGTCCTTGAGCAAGGTACTTAACCATAATTGCTTCGTCCTTCGGATGGGACGTAAAGCCGTAGGTCCCGTGTGTTGTGTAATGCACGTAAAAAAGAATGCGCCTTGAGCACCACTTAGTTGGTGGATACGTGCGCTATATAAGTCCACACATTATTATTATTATTATTATTATGATCATTAGGAACCCCAATGAATGAATTGTTATTTAAAATCATATTTTTTAGCACCCGTTTGGCCCGTAATACCTCGGTTCGGCACAGTCAATACATTATACAGTCCATTTTCAAAGTTTACAGAGCACCTACTGTACATTCGTACAATATAAATTTGCTACTATGTAAATCTATCCAATCACAAAGTGCAGAAACAGGAACGTGATCCTCAAACATTACCTGTGCACATTGCCCACACAGCCATCAGCAACTACTCGGTCACACCATGGTTGCACGTGATATGTAATTATGTATAAATGTACATGTAATGTGTATGTACAATACATGCATTTTTTGTGTACTGTGTGGTGTACTGCATTCTCGTGGGGAATTCCCTTTCAAGTTTTTGCATGTTTATAAATCTTTATAAGTTAAATTTTCCGATGCTAGTATATTTAAAAATTAAAAACTTAAGGCTCAGTAGAATAAGATTTGTAATTATAAAGTAAAAATAACTAGGATTTAGTAGTCTTTATGATTGTGACTAGCCCGCCAGACTACTTTGAAAGGCATTTTAATTCGTCCTCCACCATTTTAAATTATATTTGGCTAGGCCAGAGGACTACCGTAATATGTTGAACCCTAATTTATGTTTCCTAACAAAAACAAAACAAAAATAGAAATTTATTCATACAAATTAATAAGTAACAGTGCAATAAATATAGTAGATAAAAATAGTATATTTGTATTGCCCTCTGATTATACTGTGAAAAAAAAATCAGTAGCATTTAACGTTTTTTTCCCGGCAGTAAACCGGCTAGCCGAAAATTGAAAACCGCCCAAGCCTAACACAACCCCACAAGCCTAACACAACCCCTCAAGCCTAACACAACCCCACAAGCCTAACACAACCCCCCAAGCCTAACACAACCCCCCAAGCCGAACACAACCCCCCAAGCCAAACACAACCCCCCAAGCCAAACACAACCCCTCAAGCCTAAAACCAAACTATGGATTCTTATTTTAATCATACATAATAATTAAATGATGTATACTTGTTTACACATACGTTGCAGCTTTTCGATTTTCCTTTTGATGGAATTTTTAAGGTTTGAAAAGCGTTCTCGGCGATCTCGTAGAAGTTTCGGTCAATTCTGAAGCGGCAATAACCCGAAATGTACCGATGGCGTTCGTTTTTCCGATGATGACGTTGTCGTTGTTGTTCAGCCAATCAAAACCCAGCTATATTTAGATGAATGGGGGCGTCCCAAAATCGAGGGTCTTCAGTGCGTGATATCTGCGTGCCAACAGCATGACCCGGCCGGAAGTTGTGTGTGGCCATAGGTTTTTGTGCAGCGCTGTGTGTGTACACGTAGGAATGTTTACGAAATAAGATTTTGTCAACGGAAGTGGTAGCACCACTGAAGTGCCTAATTAAAGAGGATTGTACAGCATTCCTTTTAAAATATGTGTAATGAATTTCAAAAGTCTCTCACAATTATAAACATGACTATTGAAGATACAATTGGAAGGTGAGTGTCGTTCTATTTGCAGACACAATGAGAGTTTAATCGGAAGAATAACAAATGTGTTAGAGATACCAATGTTGACTGACAGACAGACAGACAGACAGAGAGGGACAGACAAGCTTACCATCCGTTTTGACTGCTCCTACTACCCCTACACCTTGCTCAGAGTTTTCTACTCCATCAACTGAAGGTACTACAGATGATACACAATGGCTACGTAGACTAATATCAGACATACAAGACTGCATCTTCTTCATCAGAGACTCACGCGTTGATAGTGACGAGTGATGACGTTTCTCCTTCTTTTCCTTATCCTTTCTTGGACCACTCCCTACAAAAAAAAACACAATTTGTAAACAAATCAACTGGTGAATAAGGTACAAAGTGACATTGATGTTAACTTAAAAAGTCCCTGTGCGAACAGGTGGACGGAATTGGAGGACCTACATAACCAACCTAAAATATGGTATAGAAAGCATTGTTACACACAAAATGACATGCTGAAACATAATGCTCTTCCAATTTGGTGAGTAAGGTATTAAGGAATACATAATTTAAAATGTATTGATATAGTCAAAAAGACTGACCACTTTTAATCTTGTATGGTGGCCTGGGTAAGAATCCCCATAAACTATCACCCGCTCCTGCTGGCCTGTCCTGTATGTCTAACAGTTGTAACAACATAGCTTCCTCATCTCTTAATGTCTGTAATATCTCCACCCCTCTCTGTCCATCAAGACTTGTCAAAACACCTTCACTGTTACTGCCAGCAGAGCTAGCCCCAGCTCCACCTTGAGTAGCTCTGTCTAGAAGGCCCTCCTCTAAGGTGCTGGACTCTAAAGCACTATTGTGCTCTACATCATTTTCTAAGGACATAGTTTCTTCATCAATGTCATTCTCTTCTAAGCTGTTTTCAGCATCTGACTGAACTTCATCATCGGATGATGTTGATGAGGAAGAACCACTAATGCTGATCTCACACTCTGATAACTTTATATTTATAAAAGACAAATAACAAGTCTTGGTTAGTGATCAAGCACAATATTGGTAATGATGGTAGAACTGTCACAACGAGTATAAGTAATAACTTATTGATTGATGAAATTTTTGCGTCGGGTGATAAACAATTGATTGATATGTGTATATAGCACTGCATACTCAGTGCTTTCCTAGTGTCTGTGAAAAAAACTTCACAGACGACTCGGGCGGGATTCGAACCCACGAATCGGTCCTTAATCACCTGTGACCATGCCCAAAACCGGTCGTTAACCTGCAGTAAAGACAGCCCGACAAACTGTTATTCCCTTAATATAAACCATCTCAACTAACTGGGGAGTATGCAGCCCATGCTGCATGTGTAACAAACTTTTAATTTCCATCTCTGCCCTCACAGATCACCATTTATACTAAGGGAATCAAAGTTTGTTGCATTGTCTTAACTGCAGGATAATGACCGATTTTGGGCATGGTCACAGGGCCACACACAAAACCGGTCATTATCCTGCAAACCAAGCATCAAAATTTTATTCACATTCATAAATGCCTGTATCGATTTTCGTTTTCATTTTTTCTAAATAAAGCTAAATAGAAATTGGCAAACAAAATGGACACACAAAACACTTTCACAGTACATTTACGTGGAACAATCTTCGTCACTTTGATTGATTCAAATCTACATTGTGCGTCTCATGTTGGCTAAATAAAACAGCTGGCGAACAGCTGGCACATACGCACTGCTCTGATTTTGATAAGCAATGTCTTTACTATCCGTTAATACCTCCCACGTGATTATGTTTCTAAACTGTCTTGGGCATTTAAAAATCCTAGGTATAAAGAGAAGCATTTATAATTAAAGGCAAGGTACAACATTGGTATTTACCAGATTATCCAATATTATCTAAAACCTTACTTGGTGTAAAGTGTTGGTGAAAAGTGTTGGTGTAAAGTGTTGGTGTAAAGTGTTGGTGTAAAGTGTTGGTGTAAAGTGTTGGTGTAAAGTGTTGGTGTAAAGTGTTGGTGTAAAGTGTTGGTGTAAAGTGTTGGTGTAAAGTGTTGGTGTAAAGTGTTGGTGTAAAGTGTTGGTGTAAAGTGTTGGTGTAAAGTGTTGGTGTAAAGTGTTGGTGTAAAGTGTTGGTGTAAAGTGTTGGTGTAAAGTGTTGGTGTAAAGTGTTGGTGTAAAGTGTTGGTACAGGAATTGTTCTGTTGAATTTACAAAATGTTGCTATCTGGGAACTTTTTGCAGAACAGAAAAATACGTAAGTTTTTTGTCCTTTTCTCAAAAACATGAGCATCTATTGTGATGAAACATGAGCATCTATTGTGATGAAACATGAGCATCTATTGTGATGAAACATGAGCATCTATTGTGATGAAACATGAGCATCTATTGTGATGAAACATGAGCATCTATTGTGATGAAACATGAGCATCTATTGTGATGAAACATGAGCATCTATTGTGATGAAACATTCAGAGCATCTATTGTGATGAAACATGAGCATCTATTGTGATGAAACATTCAGAGCATCTATTGTGATGAAACATTCAGAGCATCTATTGTGATGAAACATTCAGAGCATCTATTGTGATGAAACATGAGCATCTATTGTGATGAAACATTCACAAGTTAGTTTCATAATATATTTTTTTTAAACTAGAGCATTGAAATGAACGTATGTTATCAAATACCAATGTTGTACCTTCTGTTAAAGAATTTGCTCAAGGTTATGAATATTCATTACGATAACTTTTGGCTGGTGTGCAGGAAACAGTAAATTTGCTTGATTTTGAAACTATCAGTTATTTGAAAATCAAACATGGCATCAACCAGTAACGTACATGTCAGTACAAAAAAGAATTCCATCCATTTGGCCATGTTTCTGAGGTGAAATCTGTCATACTGTACATGTACTTTGGCTATGACACAGAGAAAATTAATGGGCATGAATACATTATAAAAAATAATGTGCAAAGCTTTTCAAGTGTTGAATCTAATTACAGTCAATGCTCCAAAACCTAGGATAGAGAGTTCTGAGGAAATGTGATTTTGTATGTCATGTGTAAAATCACACTGTCCTAAATCAGAACCCCTTTCTTTTAAATGGAAAATCATATACAGTTGTATGTAGGGGTAAACTACATATCATTATAGGTAAGACTTGTAGCTTTGCATGGTGAGGAGGATAAGTAGGAATAATTGCAGTGACACCATGTGAAATTCTCAATTGAGTAGTAATTAGTTCTGAAAAGAACTGGAGGTTACAACTCGACGTTTCGATCGTCCTCAGAGTGAGTGAGGGGCTGGTCTATACCAGAGTGAGGGTATAAGCGTCCTCTACCTCCCCAGCCGTCTTTCCTCTATCCCGCTGTTCTTGCTGTTCTTCTTAACTATTCTCCACCTCTTCTTCCCTTCCTCCCAAATCCCCCTTTCTAGGAACACCCTGTCAGCCTCAGTTTTTAAAAAATTCGCCCTTAGCTTAGGTAGGGTTAGAGGCGCCTGACCCCTGGAAAGGTCAAAACATCACTGATGTCACCAGGGGTACATATACACAGATCCCCTGGTGACGGTTTGGGTTCTGGCTTGGTGCTCTGTCTTTTTCTACATTGTACCTGTTTCTTTTTCCTTTCTGGGTAGGTAGAGCTCATAAGCCTTGGCTGGCTGTCTACCTAGGAGATGGACAACTTTGATTCAAAACCTGGGCAGGTGGAGCCCATTAGCCTTGGTTGGCAATCCTCCCAGAAGAAGGACAACTTTTATTTCAAACCTGGGCAGGCAGAGCTCGTCAGTCTTGGTTGACAGTCTACCTTCAATTGGGGTGGAGACAGTTCTTTCTGTCTTGATACGGCTTGTTTACCCCTCCCAGTCTTATTTGTGCTGTGAAGAGACCAGTGTAATACCTTGTCTTGTTTCAGTGCGAGGGGCTGGTTTTTCCGTATTTAAGTGCCTTAGTTTGCTCCTTTATTTCCTGTTCTCTATGCCTCTTGTTTCGACAACCTCTGACTTACCACTCTGAAGGGTACAGGTCAAAAACACGCTGCAGGTCGTGGCCGCCCGATAGTACAGGATCGCGAACTTGGTGGTAATTCATCAAGAGGCTGATCTATCAGCGGGTGTATAATGCTGGGGTAGCTGTACTGCCATGGACATGCATGAATGGCGGTCCGTGCATCTATTTCCAGTTGCTTTCACGAGGCCATCAGAGTGCCTCTGCTGTTTTGGCAGATGGGTTCGTTAAGTCTCTCGATGTCCTTCTTGGGGTATTGAACAGGTTTTGGAGATCAGCAAACTTGGGCCCTTTGCCCTTCTAAGTTTCAATCAATTATGTCAGTACAATCTAATGCAACACGTTTTCAACCTGCATATAAAACCCCGCCTTCTAGGGCTAAAAAAAAATCTAAAGCCCTACATTTAAGTTTTGCCAATGTAAGAGGGGTTAGGGGAAATTTCACCGTGATTCAATCTTTCCTGCAGCTGAATTCCCCAGACCTCCTTGCTTTATGTGAGTCTCGCCTAGACAACAGTATAATGTCTACATCACTGGCAGTGTTGTAGCTACGCCGGTCGGCGCCGGTCGGGTCTAACCGGCACTCCCGCTGGCCGACCGGCACCAAACGCAAATTGATGTCTTACCGACCGGCACAAAAATTGTGTGAATATTTCATTAAACAGTAATAAAAGTAAAAAAATTCATGTATTCTTCATTTCTTTGAGTTATTTGCCACTATTTTGAGGACTTTAGTCTATAGATCAATGAAAACTTAAATGCGATATTATAAAATAAATCTCAGTTTGTAGCGGTACAAACAAATACACTAATTAGCATTTATTTATGACGTCCAGGGAAAGACCTGGGAATCCCCATTATGATTAGTTGTTTGCGTCTGCACAATGAGCTAATGCCACTTGTCTCTACCGGCGTGCAAATGATGCGGCGTGCTTCAGAATGTCGATGCGTAAATTTCAGGTTGGATAAGCGTGACTTCATAAACGCCTAGCTTTCCCCCATGTGCTCAGCAAGGAAAATTATTCACGTGCGTCCCTCCGCCCATTCATGAAAAGTTTTGTGAACGTTTTTTGGAAGTGTTTTGATCAAAATAATTATGTCGCACTCACAGAAAAGTATCACCAGCTTTTTCTCTTCGGCCACTAAACGCAAGGGGCCGGCAGTGATACTGATAGATACGGCAGCCGGGTCAAGCGAGAAGCCTGCAAATTCGAGACATTCTTCTGCGACCACATCTTTGTGTTCGAGTACAACTGACCCAGGAACTGATCACACTACCGAGTCGCCGGCCATTGTGGATTTAGGCAAAAACTCGAGCTGCTATGACTGACGGCCCCGGTTGCTCTAGTGTTACCACCTGTTTTTATTACATCCTCTATACTCTATTACATTTACAATGTCACTGAATCACTGTCATTTCATAATTTCATAAAGCAATGTTGTCAATTGCATTGGAGGGCACTCCTTCACATCATCAATTCTTGTATAATACTATGAAAATATCATACTATTATACAACAAATTATGTGAAAGGTGAGCCTCAAACCATTCTTAAAAGCTAAAACCCAGGGAGCCGGGGGCCCTTCGCCCCAGCGGGCGTTGCCCTGGATCCCACCAGGGGCCCCTATGGGCCCTGACCCCGGGCCGTGAGGCTGCGTCTGCTCGCTCCCGCCACTATGCTCGCAATCGATAAAATTAGCCGGCACTCAATTTGGTCTGGTGACAACCCTGATCACTGGCTATGTCATACATAGACTTGACGCTCCACCGTGTCATGGACTTTGTGTTTTTGCAAAGGACACCCTTCCCCTTAGCCGTGAGATCTCGCTTGAGGATGTGACACATGAATACATGTGCTTTCGCCTTACACTTTTACATTCCACTGTGTATCTCTACTTTCTTTACCGCTCACCCTCATCACAAAATAGTGTTATCTTTGATGCTATATCCAACAGCATCGACCTGGCACTTTCTCGTCATCCTACTGCAGAAATCATGGTTTTCGGTGATTTTCATGTTCATCACAAGGAATGGCTGGTCCATTCCAACAGTACAAATGCTTCCGGTGTCAGTGCTTTCAATTTTGCTTTGTCTCATGACCTTACTCAGATCATCTCAGCACCTACCCGTATACCTGATCGTGTCACTGATAACAGGTATCTTCTTGATTTGTTTCTGTGCTCAAATCCTAATGTTTGTACACCCACAACCCTAGCCCCACTTGGAAACTCTGATCATGCTAACATTGAGGTTCAGGTTCGTTGTACCTCACCACCGACTTGTTCTCATCCATATCACCGGATTGTTTTCCAGCACGGCAGGGCTGACAGCGATGGATTTCATTCTTTTCTTGGTGACGTCCCTGGGAACTCGATTTTTTGCCTAAGTCTATCCGAGGCAGCCAATGAAGTGACGGACTGGATCCAGGTTGGAATGGATCTCTTTATACCCTCCGTACCTACCAAGTGAAATCACACTCTCAGCCATGGTTCACCCCTGCGTGTGCTGCCGCTATCTCCCATCGAAACCATTATTTCCATCAATTTAATAGAGATGGTTCAAGGGTGGCCCACCATCAATTTCGCCTTGCTAGAAACAACTGCAAAAAGGTTTTGGAAAATGCCAAGCGCCATTACGCAGAGTCTGTTCAGGAGTCCATCTCAACTCAACGTCTTGGCTGCAGAGATTTTTGGAGAATTGCAAACAGCATCCTTAATAGAAATAAGTCTACTATTCCAGTTCTTTTCAATGGTCCTGAAGTTCTCACATCTCCTACTGACAAAGTCAACCTTTTTGCTGATCGTTTTGCAGCCAACTCCACACTTGATGACCTAGGCCGAGACCTGCCTGAATGTCCTTCTCGTGTTGACAGCAGTTTATGTACGATCAACGTCACACCTAAGATGGTAGCTAAAGTCATCAGTCAATGTGGGTTCGAATCACGGCCGTGACACTTGTGTCCTTGAGCAAGACACTTAATCATAATTGCTTCTCTCCACCCAGGGGTTAAATGGGTACCTGTGAAGGCAGAGTTGGTTTGCTCTATATGCGCTAGAAATGGCAGCAATTGAGCTGTATACTCCCCAGGGAGCTGAGATGGTTTCAGGAATGATTTATGAGCCTTATGAGCAGGGATAATAATATAATGCGCCTTGAGCACCACTTAGTTGGTGGATACGTGCGCTATATAAATCCACACATTATTATTATTATTATTATTATCTTGACACTTCTAAAGCCTCAGGACCTGACCGAATTCCTGCAACTGTATTGAAGATGTGTTCACCAGAACTGTCCTCTATCCTCTCCAAACTGTATAATCTTTGCCTGTCACACTCAGTGTTTCCATCTAATTGGAAGCTGGCCTCTGTTGTTCCTGTGTTTAAAGGCTCGGGAACGAAAGCAGATCCCTCCAATTATCGACCCATAAGCCTTCTTCCTATTATGAGTAAGGTCTTTGAAAGCCTGATTAACCAGCAACTCATAGATTATCTCGAAGAACATGAGCTCCTGACTGATGTTCAGTATGGTTTCCGACATTCACGGTCAACAGGTGATATCCTATCCCTGATCACAGAACACATAAATAGAGCGTTAGATCGACGTGGTGAAGCAAGGCTTGCTGCCCTTGATATTTCAAAGGCCTTTGATAAAGTTTGGCACAGAGGGCTCATCCATAAATTGAAGTCATATGGCATCTCTGGTGAATTGCTAAATTTACTCTCTAGCTTTCTCAGTGAACGTCAGATCTCGGTTGTGCACGAGGGCCATTCCTCCTCCAGCCGTTGTATTAATGCAGGTGTCCCGCAGGGTTCTGTCCTGGGCCCGTCACTAATTTTACTATTTATCAATGACCTGCCTGACTGTCTCATCACAGTTGGCCATGTATGCAGATGACTCAACAGTGTATACTGCATACCCTGGTCCCTTGTCTGCCACATCCTGTGCTCAAGCCAGTACTGATCTCAACCTTGACCTAGAGAATGTCATTAACTGGGGTAACGACTGGCTTGTCACCTTCAATCAAAAGAAGACTCAATTGTTGTCTTTGTCCAGGTCCAGATCCCCACATTTTTCTACCTTGGCAATGAATTCAATACCATTGCAGGAGCTCACTGACATCCGGCTGCTTGGTCTTGATCTCACCTCCAACCTCTCCTGGGACAGGTACATTCGTAGTATTGCCAAAAGGGCCTCGCAGCGCGTAGGCTGCTTATATCGTGCGCAGCAATATCTTCCTCCATCTGTTATGCTCTACTTGTATAGGTGCACAATACGTCCTGTCATGGAATACTGCTCCCATATTTGGGCTGGTGCTCCAGCTTGTCATTTGGCCCTGCTTGACGGTATACAGCGACGTATTGCAAATTTAGTTGGACATGACTTGGCTTCATCTCTGGAACCCCTACCTTTGGCCGCACCACACATTTCTCTGCTCATTCTCATCCTTATACTGTATCTGTCCCCAAAGCAAATACCTGGCGGTACTCATCCAGTTTCTTCCCACGTACTGCCTTACTTTGGAATTCATTACCTGTATCCTGCTTCCCTGCCACCAATAACCTGTCTCAATTTAAACGCAACATCAATATTCATCTTTCTACTTTTCTTCTTCTCTTACCAACTTTCCCCTATTTAGCCTTCACCTTGAGTGGCCTGTAGGCCTTGTGATTGGCAACTACTCATTAAAAAAAAAAAGAAAAAAGGAGATCGTTCTCCTGAGGACAATCAGAGTATACTGATCGAAACGTCGAGTTGTAACCTCCAGTTCTTTTCAGAACTAATTACTACTCAATTGAGAATTTCACATAGTATCACCGCAATTATTCCTACTTATACATATCATTATGATAAAATAATGATAATAGCCATGTTTATCGCAACGATCGAACATGTACTCAGCACTGCACTGGTAGTCTTCAATTCAAGCCAGTAAATGGTCCTGTTTTGACCGTAGGTGCTACTGTTTATCGGCGTGGCGCTGCGCTGAGTGTGTCATATGTTAGGATTATTCATCGCTCATCAAGGATCAGAATCCCACTGACGTACTGCATGGCACGTATCGGCCTGTGTTGTACTGATAAGTCCCAACTAATTACCAACTTGAAATCAAGTCTACTTCACTGGTTATGCTAATAACCACCATCGTCCCCATGCACTCGATCTCCCCATCTATCTACCGTTGGAATGAGGTAGACTATCGGGACAAGGTTGACTCACAATGGAACGCCACCGACGATTAGAAAGAGACCGCCGCACCGGGTACTTTTTCCGTTTTATTTGTTGTTTTTTTGTTTCTGTTTTTAAATTGAAAATTAAATTTTGATTTTCAATTATTTTCTTTGATCCACACCCCACATTTTCAAAACAAAATTGAAATTTTAAAACATTGATAATTCTGAGTGGCCCCTTAGCTTGAGCATGAAATACAGAGAAGTTTCTACAACTATACATCTCTGTCATTGCCAGCAATATGAAGAACACTAACATAGGACGGCAAATTGCAAGAACTTCCAGAAATAGTTGGCTAACTCAATATGCTACAGGTATAATGTTAACTTACTACTGCATCATCCTCATTTCCTGTCACATGTTCATCTTCTCTCCTTGTTGGGGAATCCCTGTCTGTTGCTATGGCAACAGACGCATGAACTGATCTAAATCTACTTGATGATTGGTCGGTGCGACTGTCTCCTCTGTCATTATCTGGTAATATTATAAGAAACTCCATACAATCAATCATTTGAAATAATAGTTTTGACACATATTCGTGCAGCTTGTTTATGATGCTTTGATTATGTAGCAGGATAACTAATATATAAACATTTATCTAAAGACATATTTCCAGTTCACCTGTCAGGACATCATAGTACACATGTATACATGTACTGTATACACAACTTATGTAAAAACATTGAGAAAACTTATAGCTACAAATCCTTACAACACAGCTTACAAAATAAAAAAAATCACTGTTAACATTGATTCTACATGTATGTTACCAGGATATTAACATACATGTGTGGTATCTTTTGTTTGTTTACATACATGTGTGGTATCTTTTACATGTGTGGTATCTTTGTATGTTTACATACATGTGTGGTATCTTTTACATGTGTGGTATCTTTTGTTTGTTTACGTACATGTGTGGTATCTTTTACATGTGTGGTATCTTTTGTTTGTTTACGTACATGTGTGGTATCTTTTGTATGTTTACATACATGTGTGGTATCTTTTGTTTGTTTACATACATGTGTGGTATCTTTTACATGTGTGGTATCTTTTGTATGTTTACATACATGTGTGGTATCTTTTGTATGTTTACATACATGTGTGGTATCTTTTGTATGTTTACATACATGTGTGGTATCTTTTGTATGTTTACGTACATGTGTGGTATCTTTTGTTTGTTTACATACATGTGTGGTATCTTTTGTATGTTTACGTACATGTGTGGTATCTTTTGTATGTTTACATACATGTGTAGTATCTTTGTATGTTTACATACATGTGTGGTATCTTTTGTATGTTTACATACATGTGTGGTATCTTTTGTATGTTTACGTACATGTGTGGTATCTTTTGTATGTTTACGTACATGTGTGGTATCTTTTGTATGTTTACGTACATGTGTGGTATCTTTTGTATGTTTACGTACATGTGTGGTATCTTTTGTTTGTTTACATACATGTGTGGTATCTTTTGTATGTTTACGTACATGTGTGGTATCTTTTGTATGTTTACATACATGTGTGGTATCTTTTGTATGTTTACATACATGTGTGGTATCTTTTGTATGTTTACGTACATGTGTGGTATCTTTTGTATGTTTACGTACATGTGTGGTATCTTTTGTATGTTTACATTACATGTGTGGTATCTTTTGTATGTTTACGTACATGTGTGGTATCTTTTGTTTGTTTACTTACATGTGTGGTATCTTTTGTATGTTTACATACATGTGTGGTATCTTTTGTTTGTTTACCATTACATGTGTGGTATCTTTTGTATGTTTACATTACATGTGTGGTATCTTTTGTTTGTTTACATACATGTGTGGTATCTTTTGTATGTTTACATACATGTGTGGTATCTTTTGTTTGTTTACATACATGTGTGGTATCTTTTGTATGTTTACGTACATGTGTGGTATCTTTTGTTTGTTTACATACATGTGTGGTATCTTTTGTATGTTTACGTACATGTGTGGTATCTTTTGTATGTTTACATACATGTAGTAAAATCACAAATAAAATAATCACATCAAATAATCTCCATTAGAATTTGGTCTGTGTTTGTCTTAATACACAATACATGTATTATGATATCATTTACCAAAAATAGCAATGGTGTTTTTCTTATAAGAGTATTTTAAGCCATATTACCAAATTATAAGACATCAACTTATCACTTTCATTCACTTGATATCATCTGATTTACTAACATGTGAGTTATACAGAGTTGTAAATTGTTGACAACCCAAGATTGAGACAACTTAAAAAATGTTCACTTGAATCACTTCACTATATTAAGCCCAAGTCACCTTAATCACTTCATTTTGAGCTTTCCAGATAATTAATAAGATAATAGTTATTGACTAGCAAATACAAATAAATCAACAATTAATAATACAAAAAATGCAGTTTCACATGCTGTAAAACAACAAACCATGAGAAGGACAATTCAATGAAAGCCTACAGACACTTAACAAACACTCAATTAGTATCAAATTCTGCATCAATACGTCGGTGTAGGGCAAAAATTGTATTAATAAATTCAGTGAAAGTTTGTTAAATTGAGTCTTACTACCACAATATTTTCATTTTAACTGCAATAGTGGAGACCCAATTCTTTGAAAGTTTCAACTTGAATCTAGTCTGGTTATTAGGGCAGAAAATGAAGTGTTGCAATGATTCAATTAATCATTACAATTCTGGCCAATGTGTAAATTCAGTGTCTTAGTTTAAGATGAACACAATGACTTAAAATTACTGGCTCATTTATGCAGCAGCAATGGTAATATGACCTTATCATGTGGGATATTATTTTCAGTCACTGGGTTAATCTAAAACTAGCACTCCGATTCCATGCCCTGTTGATCATGACAATATTACCCCTTTAATGTGAAGCTTACCTGGTGACTTGCCACTCTTTGCTTGATGTCGTGATAACTCTATCGCTAGTCTCTGAAAAAAAAAAAACATGAAAGATTTGAGACTTTGCATGGTGGAGTATGATTATGGTTTGGTTTACGATTACATCATGTTGATGACTCAACTACATGTATCACTAAGTGAGATTGTACTTCTGTTGGTCTTCTCTAGGTTTGGACTAGCTGTTCCCCTGTCTTAATCCTATCAAGAATAGAGACAGGCTCTGGGCATACAATTCAAGGGATTTCATTGGATACATTGTTCCAACGATCTGCTGTCGCGCTTCCAGGCTCAAACGCGAATGTAAATGCTACTACGTGTGTGCATACTTCTGCCATCCAAATACGCTGAGATATTGCATGTGGACTCCCATCATCGTACGCAAGGTCAAAGTTGAATCTTCCCTAAACTGAGAGGCCGGTATCTAGCATAACTCACAAGCCTTGAATCACGACGTTAGATGTTCAGGCTATGGACTAGCCTGCTCTAGCCTGACTGAGCAGGCTAGTTAATATGTAGACCAATATGATTTTAATTTTGCCCTTATACACCGACGTGTGTATAGCACTGGATACTGAGTGCTTTCTGAGTGTCTGTGAAAAAAACTACACAGGCGACTCGGGCGGGATTCGAACCCACGACCTCCTGCTTACTAGTGCAGACGTCTTAACCTCTTGACCACCGAGCTTGCCCGATGACAATTGGCCGGCAATTGACAATTGGTCTTTTTCACAGACACTCGGAAAGCACCGAGTATACAGTGCTATACACACGTCGGTGTTGGGCAAAATTAAATCAATTGTTTATCTCCCGACGCAAGAATTTCACCAACCTATATAGACCAATATGGTTAATCTCAGATCCAACAATCTCAATTAGCTATAGTTGAGATACCCCACATGGTTACTTGTTAAATATCTAATAAAATTCAGTCAAAACTCAAGTTACAATTATACAAATCAAGAAAAAGGCTTCAAATTATAGCAATGGCATTAGCATAATGTAAACAAGTAAATACTGTTTGCGGTAACACCAAGTAAACATTGGTTTTTTGAGTAGTAAGTGGTTCCGAAAAGAACCAGTTGGTTACAACATCGTCTCAAATTCAGAAAAGCCTAACTTTTACTGGGGGAAACAAATGGTCCTATGTTTAAAAATCATTTTCCTGATGTCACCCTTGCAAAGTCATCCCATAAGTAGACAAAATCACCCAAGTATTGGCAACAAATTTTGTAAATATCACCAAAAATATCAGCCCTGTTGCATATTTAATTTCCTCTAAACATGAGGAAAGGTCAATTGATATTTGCTTAGATTAGCTCTTTAATTAAACCATGTGGCAAACACAAGTGTGATATACAGGACTACTAAATGGACCAAATCCAAGCACTTATGGCTAATTATATTAATTGTTTTAAAATCTTATTTTGGGATTAAAGTTATGAGTTACCTCTTTAAGGTCATTGACCTGTGTAATATATTGCCTTTGAGATGCCTCTAGTTGATTGATATACCACTGTTGGTCCCGGCATTTCTGATAGAAAGTTGGTGCTCTTACCTATGTACATGTAAGATTGTTAATGATGAGTACATGTATATATAAACTTATTAATTGTTATGTGAATTTAACTCAACTAAATGATGAAACATAGGCAAAGGGAACTGCCATGATCAAGCCTATCATCCCATGCGCGATAATTATGCGTAGCCTTAGCATGCGCACATTGCAAAGTACAGCGTGTTGAAACTGACGCAATGCCGCGTGATGAGAATGTTTTTGATATTGTTTTGTTATGGAAAATAAAGATAAATATTTCATTCTTCGGTTGGGGTCTGACTGAGAAGGAGACACACACATATCTATGCTGTAATGCTTTTATGAATCAATAAATGTTGAATCTATTTGATATTTATAATCAACTGGAAGTCTTGAAGTAATACTTCTTGTGAATGTTTGTAACCTCTACGGACGGCATCACGAATCCAGTTAACACTAATTCTTTTACTTGCAACTTCACGACAAAGTGAAGCAAGTTGAATTCTTTTACTTGCAACTTCACGATAAAGTGAAGCAAGTTAACATTATTTGTACGTCTCCGAAAGCTCACCTCTTAGTAATCCCACCGCTGCCACCATGTTGTGTTGGTGTCCTTAGTCAGGGTTACTAAGAGGTGAGCTTTCGGAGACGTACAAATAATGCTTCACGACAAAGTGAAGCAAGTTAACACGAATTCTTTTACTTGCAACTTCACGATAAAGTGAAGCAAGTTAACATTATTTGTACGTCTCCGAAAGCTCACCTCTTAGTAACCCCGACTAAGGACACCAACACAACAGGAACTATTAACCCTCCTACAATCAGTGCAATTTTTGAAACAACCCATTCAGGCCACTCCAATCCATTATTAGCTGTTGCCAGTGGCCTCCTATGGTTACCCTTCTGTGCACTGTTACACCACTGAGATTACAGGGTAAAGTGGTCTCCCATTGATACATTGCAGGCCATACTAATATGTTCAAACATTTACAGTGGCCTTGGGTGGCAACACAGTTGATTTTGTAAGATTACTTCGAAAGGACAGCAGGCTTGTACATATAGCATGTACTGAAGGTTGCTAAAGAACAGAATTTTGTGGATCGGAGTGGCCTCCATGTGTAGGAGGGTTAAAGGAAAGGTACAAATTGGTTTTTGGTAATGTTTGTAAATTTCAATGCTAGACCATGTGATCTGTTTAGACTATGCATGAACTTTAGAGTAGGGTAATTTCCCACTGGGTAAAAGTATGTGTATTTGTATGCAGAAATAAATCAAATAAAATATCTAAAAAAATCAGATGTGATGGTTTCTTGTCATAGACCAGTGTACATTTTTTGCCTGGCGGAGTTTGACCTTTGGGGCTTTTTTGTAAACATGTGATGTCATAGATCACATCATCTATAGTTTTCAAGATATATATTATAAAACTAACCTGTGAACGTTTCATCACAAAAAGGTGCTCACGTATTTGAGAATACAACGAAAAACTGTTAAATGTTTTCATCTATTTTTATGTTTTACAAAAATTTGCCAGATGGTAACTTGATTTAATTTGTCATAACAATTCCTGTTTTCTCGAAGATGTAAGCACTTCAGATTAAATCATTTCTAAGAGTTGATACAAGTACCAACATTACACCATGTAAGTGTTCAGATAGCAATTGGTAATTACCAATGTTGGTAGTATTAACAATTCCATGCTTAACCCTAACTCCCTAAGCATTGTTACTGAACAATAAAAATCCTTCAAAATCCTCCAACTGCCTTTGTTGTCTAGGGAGTTAGGGTTAATGGATAGGTGTAGCCATTCAACAATCCCACACGGCATATTGACTAGCTCTTGGAGATATCCTCTTAAGGTCAACCAAAGTTCATCTAGATCATATCATGCTTATAATACAGACATAACTCCATAAATCCTCTACAAATCACATAATCATTATTAAATTAATTATTTTATCAAGGCACTTCATTACTTATTGCCGATACAGATGCCTCTTATTCCAGCGATAATAGGTATGATCAGAAGTGTACACGAACATGAAGTGTGCCACTCGTGTACTAACCTAGTCCACGGCATACTACCAGAAGCGGTCTACGAGCGGTCTAGCGCACCGAACTCAAGTTCTGGTGTTGTTCTGGTGTGGGTTCGAGCCCCGGTCGTGACACTTGTATCCTTGAGCAAGGTACTTAACCATAATTGCTTCGTCCTTCGGATGGGACGTAAAGCCGTAGGTCCCGTGTGTTGTATAATGCACGAAAAGTGGATTGTCGTGGCCGAGTGGTCTAGCGCACTGAACTCAAGTTCTGGTGTTGCCAGCAGCAGAGTGTGGGTTCGAGCCCCGGCCGTGACACCTGTGTCCTTGAGCAAGACACTTAACCATAATTGCTTCTCTCCACCCAGGGGTTAAATGGGTACCTGTGAAGGCAGAGATGGTTTGCTCTCTATGCGCTAGAAATGGCAGCAATTGCGCTGTATACTCCCCAGGGAGCTGAGATGGTTTCAGGAATGATTTATGAGCCTTATGAGCCTTATGAGCAGGGATAATAATATAATGCGCCTTGAGCGCCACTTAGTTGGTGGATACGTGCGCTATATAAATCTATACATTATTATTATTATTATTATTACCTACATGAAGTGTGCCACTCGTGTAGTATCCTAGTCCAAGGCATAGTACTCCAAGAATGTAATGATTTGGCCCATTCATGACATATTGTTCCACAGACTGACGCACAAGGTCTCAAAAAGAAGCAGTGCAGTCTGGGAGACATAACCAGCGTGTGAGAGAACTGTATCTCGTGCGCACACCTTAGTTTAAGATTACGTCTACATTGAGGAACTAGATTCGTGTGTTAAGCGTCCAATCCCATGATGCCTTACTGCAGTCTGGGAAGGATAGTAAAACCCATAACCATGCTTCATGTGTGCATGCGTGCATTTAGAGTACAATGCCCTGGTCTAGATTACAGCAGACTGTCACGCTTCATGTGTGCATGCGTGTATTTGGAGTACAATGCCGTGGTCTAGATTACAGCAGACTGTCACGCTTCATGTGTGCATGCGTGTATTTGGAGTACAATGCCGTGGTCTAGATTACAGCAGACTGTCACGCTTCATGTGTGCATGCGTGTATTTGAGTACAATGCCGTGGTCTAGATTACAGCAGGCTGGCACGCTTCATGTGTGCATGCGTGCATTTGGAGTACAATGTCGAGGTCTAGATTACAGCAGACTGTCACGCTTCATGTGTGCATGCGTGTATTTGGAGTACAATGCTGTGGTCTAGATTACAGCGGGCTGGCACGCTTCATGTGTGCATGCGTGTATTTGGAGTACAATGTCGAGGTCTAGATTACAGCAGACTGTCACGCTTCATGTGTGCATGCGTGTATTTGGAGTACAATGTCGAGGTCTAGATTACAGCAGACTGTCACGCTTCATGTGTGCATGCGTGTATTTGGAGTACAAAGTCGAGGTCTAGATTACAGCAGACTGTCACACTTCATGTGTGCATGCGTGTATTTGGATTACAAAGTCGAGGTCTAGATTACAGCAGGCTGGCACGCTTCAAGTGTGATACAATATAACACAAGCTCATAATACTAACCTGAAACTGTAAAATGAGAGTGTTGTCTTTCAAATATCCCTCACTGGCCAAAAGGTCAAGTCTGAAGAATCGATTGTAGCCCCAGCACTCACCCACCTCAAAATCAGAGGCAAATTCTCTCACAATATTCTTGCTATTATCATGTGTCGCTTGGTGGATCATTTCTACTCGATACTCATATCTATAACGAACAGTGCATTTACTATGAGTCAGAGGACATGTTTGTCATAGGTTTATTTGACAAATATGTATTATTATATAACACCTGAGTAGATCCTTGTCATTTGATTGGAGGATTGTAGGTCACACGCCATTCATTAATCAAACCATTACATGGCCTACGTCATAAAGCGTGCATTTTGGTTCCATTCACTGTGCATTTGTGTTCCATCCCATTTGATCTATTGCACGCTAGACGACATCATGCGTTATATACACAGCAGTACAAAATGCTCTCTTTTGACAAGACACAACTATTCGAGCAAACCGTGCATCATAAGCCGAAAAATATAGTGGATACCAGAATACAATCTTGTATATTTTGTTTATTCTTATAGTTTTATCCTCCAATCAAATGACAAAGATCTACTTGAATGTTATATAAAACAAATAATGAATGTTTTGCATTCATGCATTGGAGAGAATATTTTCATTCAATGAAAGATGAAATGTTCCATTCAACTCGGCTCCGCCTCGTTGAATGGAACATCCCATATTTCAACTCATGAAAATATTCTCACCATTACACTCATAAACATTCCTTATTTGTATAATACACCACCTTTCAAGATTCTGGGAGAAACATATGGTCAATGATCATGTATAATAACAACAATGTGGGATACAACAGAGGATAGGAACATGCATAGGAGTATAGTGGTACCAGCAGGTAAAAATAGATTGTTGTTGTTGTTGTTGTTGTTGCTGCTGCTGCTGCTGTTATACATTTCTGGTAATGAAATGAAAGAATTTCTTGAAAGCATACTTAAGCACTGTAGCTCAGAAGCCTGAGGAAACCTGTAAACAAGGGCACTTGTTATGTGAACACCGGGGTAAAACCCCTACTCTTCCATGATAAGTGTTCTGGGTTCTTTAACATGCATAACTTTAATAATCTTGTACACAGGACCTACGGTTCAACGTCCCATCCGAAGGACGAAGCAATTATAGTAAAGTGTCTTGCTCAAGGATATATGTGATGCGGTATGTCAAAACGGAGGAACAGCTGCAAAAGCTGCAAAAGCTGCAAAAGCTGCAAAATGCCTTGGGGGTGATTTTTTCCGATTTTGAGATTTTTGGAAATTTATGAAGCTACAAATGTTTAAAATGTTCTGTAAAAGTTTCTAACTGAAATTTCATCAACAAATTATTTTTTAAATACTTTTAGAGAGGCATTATAATTTTTCACGAAATAAAATCTTACTTTCTTTGGTAAATAATGCAATTTCATAACTGAAAAGTTTGAAAATCAACTATAGACCAGTTTCTTTGCTCCTGCATGCCCGTTGCTAAGGTAACATTGTTGACCTACTTGTTTTGTTTAAACTCAAACCTTAAAGGGCTATTTCTCAAACTTTAAAGGGCTATTATCTCAGTTTCGATGTTTCGGACAGTCCGATTTCAAATCTTAATAACTTCGCTATGGAATATCCGATTTGAAAAAAGAAAGCGGCATTGTAAAGTGCAAGGTCTATATTTTACTAATATTTCAATAACTCAAAATTTACCAATTGTGCCTGGTTTTGACATACTTTAAGTGAGCCAAATATATACATATATATTTTTTCATGTTGTATCTATTATCAGAAGTCTGGACTCCATTCCTTTAAACAATTTACAGATTACCATGATGGCAACTTACTTTGACGTTTCTGGCAGACCAGCTGACAGTTCTAAGAACACAGATAGGTAGTTACCTCTGACCACACCATTCCCATCCTGTAGAAAATAACACAAGACCAAGCTGACAATAACTACATGGTAAAAGTCATTTTGTTTTATTATAATTGTTTTATGCCATTTAATTTCCTCAAAGAATGATTGAAAATCAAGGTCAAATTGCAAAAACAAAATCAGCTAAGTTAAAAATATTGTTCTGGGATGGTCTACAATTTTGGCAGCTAGACTTAAGGACTACAATAGGTCAACTTATAAGCAGTTCAGAGACAATAAGTTATTCCATGAGAGGTCAGACTTACTGGATACACTTTGAGTCTCCAGTTGAGGCCACAGACAGTCAATGGTGGGCTGTATACTGGATCAGCTTTATGCTGTAATGTCCTAATGAGGAATGTAACAAAACTATACAATAATAAATCATGTCTGAATAAACAATTCCTCTGTTACAATCCGCTAGCATTACAAACAATGGGGTCCACATGAAATGTTCACTATAGTGCTTGTTCATTAACCCTCCTACTACTACAAGAGTCTAAATCAGTTAAAATGCTGATATACTTCCCAGTGCACTTAAAAGTCAAACACTGTCAAACCCTACGTGTCGTAAGTACATTTACAGGTTAAAATGAGTCGACTGTTTTTGACTGGTAAAAGCATTGTCTGGTATTGTTGAGGGTGGTCAAAATGACAGTAAAAACCAGTCAAAAATGGCCCTGTGTGCACATTTGGGTCAACAGTCAAAACAGGCAGTTGACTGGTTTTGACCTCCATAGCTACTTGCCACTAAACTGCATCCATAGTAGGAGGGCTAATGTGAATCATGGCTGCAATGCAAATCCAGATAACGTTTTAAGAGTTGCATTACACTATTCTCTATTGAATGCAATCACAATTCTCTCGCTGTGTATGTTTGTGTCTTGGACAGTGGCAGCGATTTCTTGTTACGATTGGGGAAGATGACTCCGTGACCCCGACCCGACCCCCCCCCCCCCCGACCAAAAAATTCCAACATATTTTATAATACAAAAATTTGCATTTGAATTTGCATTTGAATTTATTTTGGTTTTGTATACATTAAAGAATAATGTGAATTTCGAAGCTGTTTCTTTAAATATTTTGTGCTATACACTTTTTGGGGTACATGGGTGCAAAGAGCAGAAGAATTTTTTTAGAAAAATAGGTATTAACAGGCTAATGGGTGTCTGTATAAGAAAAATACAAATAACAAATCATTTTTTGAATGGGGGTGATAATTACTGGGGGAAATGTTTCCCTGTGATCAATGTTCATGATCCTGGAGCTGCAGGACATATACATTGTTACTTGCAAACTTTGAGTATTTTGGTCAAGACTTATCACAGAATATTCAGAAATACAAGATCTTATTGAGCTATGTTTCTATACATGTTTCTATACATACATGTATCTCTTTATTCCCATGAGGTATCCATGGGGCAAAATCACATGTAAATTAAAACATTCAATAACTTGTCTAGGCTGTAATTATATTCAATACTAATGTTGAAATTACTTACGTAAAACCATTAAGTACGAATTTACTGCTATCATAAGAAGGTACCAATTCACTGCGATATAAAGAAAACAATATTCATTTAAATAATAGAATATAACTTAGCATGTTCATCAGCATCAAATAACAAGCAAAGTATTCCTAACATTCTTAACCTCATTTATTTCTTAATAACTCAGGGTGTTCAACAACACTGCATGTTTGTGCACCAAATATGTGTACATATATAGATGAGAGACAATGGAATAATCTCATGCATAAATAAAATAGTCCCATCTTCCAACCCAGGCTTTCAATTGTTTATCTTTCCATTTAAACTCAAATCAATTACCAACATTCAGAGTGCAGAAAGTAAAGCTATTTATATTGACACATAGACCATGAGTCATACTCACCTCATGAAATCTGCAGGTACAGGCGCCGTTACAAATGAGGCCATTGGCTTACGATGAACCTGTGTAAACATCTGTAAGAGTTCACCACTCTTAGCAATCAATTCACTCTTAGTGCAAGATCGTAGTTGGTGTTCTACCTCTTGGAGAAGGGACTCTAACAGCTCAGTCTCCTGGGTAAGTGAGTTTTTCTGACCTATTGCACAAAATATTCAACATATGTAAGCAAGTCATACACAGGTTATATTACGCCTGTGCTGGGTACCCGGGTTTGTGGGTACCCAACCGTTAAGTTCAATACCTGGTTCCTTTTTACCAGTTCGGGTATCTGAAACCCACTTTTTAAAATATTATGTAACATTTCAGAAACAGAATGCCAGTCTTTGATGAACACCGATCTTCCATATTTATAATAAGGTTTCAGATACTTTGTTTTATTTTATAAAATTCATAACAAAATAATAATTTTATTTATTTATTTATTTTGTGTGTTATTATTTTTCTTTATGAACATATGGTGTAATGGTTATGAACAAATGGCTGAATGTCACTGTCTTGTACTATGTTAAGTCTATGCATCATGCAAGCAATTATCAAGCACGTTTCCCCACATTTATTATGGGTACCCGGACCATTACAGCAGCTGGGTACCCAGTTCCAATATTACCTGTGGATGTACAGCACTAGGTTACATCGGTACTTACCCATGAGAGTGAGTAATTTCATTTTGAGTTGCGATTCTAGTCTTGCAATCATCATCTCTACAGCATTACGGATTTCACGTACACGCTCATCCTTTGCATTACGGACACTTTCAACATTGCGCTCCTGGAAATAAAACCAAGAAGTGATGGGCTTGTTTTGAATTTTATTTTTTAACCTTTTTGGAATTTGATAATTAGAGCAACAACTGATTGTTTAATTGGTGGAATTACTGCATCAAGATAATGAACAATTGACTTTTGTTTTGCTTTTTCCCTTCACTATACTGTATAGTGCTTTCAAATATCTGTGCACAATTTCTACATGTGACTGACAGGACTATGCAATGCTTTTAAGATACATCAGTGCAGGGCAACCAAAACATGATTCAAATTTATTGTTTTCCATCTCAATTTTAACACAAAATATTGTACATGAGTATGAGTGAAATGGTGACTGTTCCGTTTTACCAGGCAATATCCCACTCAAGATCTGACCAAGTCATGCTTTTTTTTAATTTTATTACATACTTCTGATAGCCAATGATCTTTGCTGGTTAAGTTACATTTATGCTTACACAACTGTGTCTATGCGCACTGTGATGCAATCAAAATAATTTGCTTGTTCCACGTTATGGCTGATATATTTACCACATCTTGGACTAGACTGATAAGTTCCATAATACGTCTTCGTAAAGCTGCTACCTCTTCAGTAATCTGAGAGACATGTTGTTCATATACCTCATCAAGTGGCTTAAAAGTATGTCCTGTGTGTTGCTATAAGATTCAAAGAATAAGATAATATGCTATCACATGTGGCAAGATTTGGAGTGCCATGGTCGAGCAGTTTAGTGCATCGGATTTGTGTTCTGGTGGCTGAGTCGTCAGAATGTGGGTTCGAATCCTGTCCGTGACCATGGTACTTGTGTCCTTGAGCAAGACACTGTACCATAATTGCTTCTCTCCACCCAGGAGTAAATGGGTACCTGTGAGGGCAGAGTTGGTTGTTGTGTTTTATTAGCCCATATGCGCCGAAATGGCAGCAATTGAGCTGTATACTCCCCAGGGAGCTGAGATGGTTTCAGGAATGATTTATGCGCCTGATGAGTAGGGGTAATAATGTACAGTGCTCTGATACCTTGTTTAAGAGCGCTTTAAAATGCCCAACATTATTATTATTATTATTAATTACTATTGTTAATCTATTTCAGTCTGTTTAATCCAAATCCAAATCATCTGCTTTCCTAGGCACTACTTACAAAACATTGCTGGTTTACTGAGAGTCTAGCCGCAAACTGAAAATATGTCAGCATGACCCACTAGTTGGTTCAAATTACAGTCTTTGGCTTTATACCTGATTTAGAGTGATGGCATAGTAATGGAAGTATATCTACTTCAACATGAAATACTATTATGAATGTTCCAAGCTTGAGAGTTTCATGACGTAGTAGGCAACTGTCTGTCTCTGGAGACAATGGACTTGTATTGTGGGATCATTCACTGTTGGGTAGGGGCAGGAGGAGGTCGGTACTTCCTACTGTGGTTGCAAGACCCTCCCTTTAGTGGCAAGTCACCAGACTTGAATGGGAGGCATTGGAACCAGATTGACATGGATAAGCAACGCCACCATCACAAGGAAAGACAGCACTTTCTCAGTTCCAGCTCAGCATTGTCTGACTGGTCGTACCCCTTAAGAGCCCGTTCCAGCTCAGCATTGTATGACTGGTCGTACCCATTATGAGCCCGTTCCAGCTCAGCATTGTATGACTGGTCGTACCCATTATGAGCCCGTTCCAGCTCAGCATTGTATGACTGGTCGTACCCATTATGAGCCCGTTCCAGCTCAGCATTGTATGACTGGTCGTACCCATTATGAGCCCGTTCCAGCTCAGCATTGTATGACTGGTCGTACCCATTATGAGCCCGTTCCAGCTCAGCATTGTATGACTGGTCGTACCCATTATGAGCCCGTTCCAGCTCAGCATTGTATGAGTCTTCCCTCTTGGTTTGAATAAAGCCAGGAATCACTGCTATATATGAGAATGTTAAAATGTATGTTCCAACTTTTGAGATGCTACCGTAAATGCCTTTATATATAGAACAATATGTACTTTGTAATCATATATGTTCAGTTGATATCCACAGTGTTCTGCCAATTACAGCATGACACAATTACATTAATGCCACAAAGTTTGCATAGTTACTCACTGTACCACCCCATAGAGCACATTGATGACATATACACTTGTGACATGTCCAACAATATACGCTTAATTTCTCATTGTGTGCCTCACATCTGTCAACAGAATCAAATATAAAACAAAATTAATATAAAAGCAACATGTTCTTATAGTCAATGCATGCAACAGTATGGCAAATTCAACAGCAAGTCAGACTATATTTAAAGATAGTGGAAACATATTCAGATTTGTTATATTTATACCACTGTGGAATTTGCATCTCTGGAAGTCAAACATTAATCTCAAAATTATTTGATTAATTGTACTAAGATGATATCACCTCGGATAGAAACATTTCAAGGGATGTTTGATATCATCAAGTTTTACACCAAGTAAGTTCTATGTAAAGTTAGTGATTATGTGTTTTGAGATGACCAATAGTGTAAAGGGCCTTAAATGTTGTATATATAGACTTACTTATCTCTATCTGGTTCATCATGTCTTGAGCGTGGTGTACATAGCTGAAGTGTATCTAACTGATTAGTTACTTCTTCGGCCCATCTGCAGTTTACTAATTCATGTAGTTGTAATGGAGCCCTAGAAAAGACGAAAATATACACCTTTACTAATATAGACCCATATATAGGTTTCTAATCAAAGGTCAACATGTTTGCATCTTCAATAAATTGTTTTTAGCACATTTTCTTGTCAGTCTTGTAACTTAATAATCAACAAATCTCATTAAATGAGGGAATATATGGTACTTTTTTTTAGTAATCATTGTAAATAAATTTGACTGTGGGGTGCCATGGTCGAGCGGTTTAGTGCATCGGATTTGTGTTCTGATGGCCGAGTCGTCAGAGTGTGTGGGTTCGAAGCCTTGCCGCGACCATGGTGCTTGTGTCCTTGAGCAAGACACTTTACCATAATTGCTGCGAGGGCCGAATTGAACCCAGCCACTGGGGATGTACAAGCCAGTGCATGCTTAGTGCCGGTCCCAAGCCCGGATAAATGGGAGGGTTGCGTCAGGAAGGGCATCCGGCGTAAAAACCTATGCCAAATCAAATATGCGGATCATGATCCGCTGTGGCGACCCCTAACGGGAGCAGCCGAAAGAGGACAACAATGTAAATAAATTTGACTGATTGAATGGCATTGCTTGGTTGATGAACATGTATGAGTTTGTGTAAATATGGCTTATTCACTACATCAAACCACAGAAGATTATCTACCATGTCCATTGCAGTTAAATGTGCGCTTGTTTACAAACAAAATTTCAGTATTAAATCATATGTGTAAAAAGAAGCACTAACTAATGAAGATGTACAAGCCTGCCTGATGCACAACAACTTTCTACACCGATTCCGCAACGTGCATTGCACAACAGTTAAGTAGACCAATTGACATATGATGTACATACATGTATGTACTCGTCAGATTTTAATAACCAATCTATATTTAGGGAATAAAAGTTTCACACACAGTCTTGACCATAGGATAATGACCAGTTTGGGTGTGGCCCTACATCAAAAACACTAATGCCCAAAAAACGGTCATGATTCTGCAGTAAAGACCAATTTGCAAACTTTTAATCCCATTCATAAATGGTCATTTCATTTTCATTTCCAAAATTGCAAAACTGAGTAATTTTTTGTTGAAAAATGCAAATAGAAATGGGCAAAGTCATGTGTTGGGGACATTGGAAACAATTACAAAGTGCGTACGATGCACATGCACAATGACGTTAATAAATACACACCTGCATTATCCTGTTTCATCCAGTCAAAATGTCTAAACTGTCTTTGGTTTTTACTTATGCCAATGATTGTATCCCAATAGGATCATGTGTCTCTTTACAAATGTTATCAAAAGAGTGACATGACGTAATGCTTAAGTCCATAATGTAAAAACACACATGGCCAAAAAGTAATTAAGATTAAAAGCAAGTTAATTGCAATACTTGAGTCAACTTACCGACAGTGGGGACACTGATATCTCTGTTCAGTCAACCATCTCTGCATTAAATACAAACACAACTCAGTATTTATTTTACATTCATGACTGTACCAAGCTAAATCTTATTCATGTTGTTTGTAATTTGTTTGTTTATTCTGGTGAATGTAACATTGCGAGTTATTGACGTATCTGGTGAATGTAACATTGCGAGTTACTGAAGTATCTGGTGAATGTAACATTGCGAGTTATTGACGTATCTGGTGAATGTAACATTGCGAGTTATTGACGTATCTGGTGAATGTAACATTGCGAGTTATTGAAATATCGGGTGAATGTAACCATTGTGAGTTATTGAAGTATCTGGTGAATGTAACATTGTGAGTTATTGAAATATCTGGTGAATGTAACATTGTGAGTTATTGAAATATCGGGTGATAGTAACATTGCGTGTTATTGAAGTATCTGGTGAATGTAACATTGCGAGTTATTGAAGTATCTGGTGAATGTAACATTGCGTGTTATTGAAGTATCTGGTGAATGTAACATTGTGAGATATTGAAGTATCTGGTGAATGTAACATTGCGAGCTCTTGAAATATCTGGTGAATGTAACGTGAGTTATTGAAGTATCAGGTGAATGTAACATTGCGAGTTATTGAAATATCTGGTGAATGTAACATTGTGAGTTATTGAAGTATCTGGTGAATGTAACATTGCGAGTTATTGAAATATCTGGTGAATGTGACATTGTGAGTTATTGACATATCTGGTGAATGTAACATTGTGAGTTATTGAAGTATCTGGTGAATGTAACATTGCGAGTTATTGAAATATCTGGTGAATGTAACATTGTGAGTTATTGAAGTATCTAGTGAATGTAACATTGCGAGTTATTGAAGTATCTGGTGAATGTAACATTGTGAGTTATTGAAGTATCTGGTGAATGCAACATTGCGAGTTATTGAAATATCTGGTGAATGTAACATTGCGAGTTATTGAAATATCTTGTAAATGTAACATTGTGAGTTATTGAAGTATCAGGTGAATGTAACATTGCGAGTTATTGAAATATCTGGTGAATGTAACATTGCGAGTTATTGAAGTATCTTGTGAATGTAACATTGCGAGTTATTGAAATATCTGGTGAATGTAACATTGCGAGTTATTGAAATATCTGGTGAATGTAACATTGCGAGTTATTGAAGTATCTGGTGAATGTAACATTGCGAGTTATTGAAGTATCTGGTGAATGTACCATTGCGAGTTATTGAAGTATCTGGTGAATGTAACATTGCGAGTTATTGAAATATCTGGTGAATGTAACATTGCGAGTTATTGAAGTATCTGGTGAATGTAACATTGCGAGTTATTGAAGTATCTGGTGAATGTAACATTGCGAGTTATTGAAATATCTGGTGAATGTAACATTGCGAGTTATTGAAGTATCTTGTGAATGTAACATTGCGAGTTATTGAAATATCTGGTGAATGTAACATTGCGAGTTATTGAAATATCTGGTGAATGTAACATTGCGAGTTATTGAAGTATCTGGTGAATGTAACATTGCGAGTTATTGAAGTATCTGGTGAATGTAACATTGCGAGTTATTGAAGTATCTGGTGAATGTAACATTGCGAGTTATTGAAGTATCTGGTGAATGTACCATTGCGAGTTATTGAAGTATCTGGTGAATGTAACATTGCGAGTTATTGAAATATCTGGTGAATGTAACATTGCGAGTTATTGAAGTATCTGGTGAATGTAACATTGCGAGTTATTGAAGTATCTGGTGAATGTAACATTGCGAGTTATTGAAATATCTGGTGAATGTAACATTGCGAGTTATTGAAGTATCTTGTGAATGTAACATTGCGAGTTATTGAAATATCTGGTGAATGTAACATTGCGAGTTATTGAAATATCTGGTGAATGTAACATTGCGAGTTATTGAAGTATCTGGTGAATGTAACATTGCGAGTTATTGAAGTATCTGGTGAATGTAACATTGCGAGTTATTGAAGTATCTGGTGAATGTAACATTGCGAGTTATTGAAGTATCTGGTGAATGTAACATTGCGAGTTATTGAAGTATCTGGTGAATGTAACATTGCGAGTTATTGAAGTATCTGGTGAATGTAACATTGCGAGTTATTGAACTATCTGGCGAATGTAACATTGCGAGTTATTGAAAGTACATGTAATGTATACAAATACTCGTATTTGTTATGACTAGATGAAACAATTGACCAAACTGTAACCTAGCCCATTGACATTATAAGGCTCTACCACTGTTACATTCACCAGATATTTCAATAACTCGCAATGTTACATTGCGAGTTATTGAAAGTACATGTAATGTATACAAATACTCGTATTTGTTATGACTAGATGAAACAATTGACCAAACTGTAACCTAGCCCATTGACATTATAAGGCTCTACCAATGTCATGTTCATTAACCCCTATATGGTATACCTGATTTGTTTGAATACATTTCAGGCTACGGTTAAATGAATACAAGTAATGTAATATCTTACATATTTGAATTGTATCCAAACAAATCTGTATTTGGCTTTGAACATATTTTCCATAAATTACCAAACAAATTACAGTTGATGCTCTATATACAGGGTTTCCCCCAAAAAGTGTCCCAATTTTGTGTTTAACAAAATTTTAATAATTTTAGGGTTCCCTCTAAAAAAGAAATGTCTTTGTAACATAATTAACGATTTTGCTATCTGAAGATACATTATGTTCTTGTCATTACTAGTCAATCATGTATTGGAGTTATTTCATTGAATGAGAACACTTTATAATTTGATTAATCTGTTCAGATTTTAAATGTTCAATAATCCATTACCTCATACTGTACATGGGGCTATGTTACAATTTGGTGAATTATTTCATCTAGTCATAACAAATACATGTAATTGTGTACATTACTCTCAATAACTCACAATGCTACATTCACCTCATGTGTATTATTCTGCAAGATCATAGTGTAGCCACAGATCACTACGGGTTATACAGTGTATACTGTGACATCTGATATACATGTAGATAGCTAGTAATAATGGACCAACACCATACCACTCACCCTAATACACAGAAAGCAACACAGCTTGGAGCAATGTGGACAAAGGCGAGCATCCCGTAGTTTTTCCATACAAATAAAACATCTAAAAACCTCAGCCAAACTCTGCAAACAGTCAAATTTAATAATAACTTGAAAAGTCAATTGGCATTATTAATATTCTACATACATGAAGAGGAAAGGTAGTTCACAATATCCATGTACAATAGAAATGACAGATGTAGAGTCTAGCCTGGGCTAGGCACTCTGACAGCACAGATTGACCAATAAGGTTCCAACGAAGCTAGTCAAATCACCCCTCACAAAGTTACACCTTACAAAGTAAGCCCTTCCAAAGTCGGCCCCTGTGAAGTAGTCCCCTAACAAAGCTGCTCCCTGCCATATTATTTGATGCATATGCATTTGAGACCGGCTTTAAGAAACAAATGAAACAAAAATTAGTATATCAAAGTTGAAATTCAATGAAAATGAATAAAACATGAATAAAATAAGGAAAATATTATACAAAATAAAATATTAAAAATAAATTAGTTAAAATAGATAAAATAAATACAATTAATCAAATTAAAACAAAGTTTACGAAGTGATTGGTGTATTTCCATTTGAGATTCACTTACCTCAACTGTTGCCTCTTCCATCTTGAATATGCTTCACTGATATACACAGAGCCAGTTGCTGATGAATTAAGCTGGTGACGGAAGAGATTTTTGAAATTAAACTACTATTAGCAACAATATTTAACAAGGTACAATGTTCCCATCAAGTGTTGCCCATCAAATGTTCATGAGCTACATGTATCTCAGTAGCTTACCGTCAGGTTTGATCATGGGGTTGCAGTCAGCAAAGGTGTTATTTAAAAACAGTTTTGCCAGTGAAACAAGATGTGAAAGATGTCATGCGTGATAATCCCCAATGATGAGGGAAAGGGTTTTGTCAACAACTGGTATGTGCATTTCACCAGGTCATAAGCCCCATTCTTGGGCCAATACACTGGACTCCTTCTGACATGTCTGACCAGAAATTATCATCTTTCCCCAGTCACTGAGTTTGCCTAAAAAAGTACATTGCAAATCCAGTGTTCATGACTAACAAAATAGAATAACTGCCATCCAGAAATCACCTGAGAATTCCTCCATTTGCGATGTTTCCGCAATAAAAAATAAATAAATAAAAAATTATTTTCCTAATTATACAAATATTCTGTATGTAATTTAACTGATTTTTAATACTTTTCTCCATAATGTTGCTATAACACGTAAAAAATCCCACTTTCTTGCCGATCACCTTTCTCCTCCATTGACTTTGTGCACAAACATCTGCATTTTTCCAAAAACCCAATTCCCATAACTCATTGCGTGCACAATTCCGATAAGGTATATATTTATATATCATATCTGAAGTCTAGTATTACCTACATGTATATGAAGTGTGCCAGCCTACTGTAATCCATACCACTCCAAATGCGCATACGTACAACAAGCTTGGTTACGGGTTTTGCTCCCCCTGCCCGGCTTGCCATGGGGTATCACAGGATAGGCATGCGAAGCTAGTTCCTAGGTGCAATCTTAAACTAGACACAGGCGAACCATAATGTGGGGCGAACAATGGGCGCATTTGATCAACGCTAACGTACGCATGAGATACAGTTCTCTCACACGCCGGGTAAGTCTCCCAGACTGCACTGCTTCTTTTTGAGATTTTGCGCTTCATTTTGTGGAACAAAACATCACAAATGGGCCAAATCCATTGTTCTTAGAATACTGTGCCGTGGACTAGGTTAGGATAGGAGTAGCACACTTCATGTAGGTAGACTTCTAATCATATGTTATGTACCTTGATTTGTCTTGATCCCACACCATGGAGGAAGGAAAATCTATTTTCCTTCCTCCATGGTTACACCAGTTGTGATAACATATTTTCTGTATATAATTGTTGTTACTCCATGGCGTGACAATAACAGGGGCGTGTCCAGGATTTTCAGCAGGGGGGGGTCTGGCCTGAGACTATCTAAGCGGAGCGCCACCATCGGTTGGCGCGGAGCGTGAAAGCGCGAGCAGGGGGTCGGACCCTGGACCCCCCTTGGACACGCGCCTGAATAACTGTATGCTGGGCCTGGCACAACAAGACAAGTCAATACAACAATAGCCTGTGGACTGTCTAACGTTAGTTACATTAACGTTAAATGTGACAGGTTTTTTTAAAACAGAAAACATACTCATAATAGCTTAGCCCCATTCTAGGGCCAATACACTGGACTCCGTCCGTATCCTTGGCCCTAACCCCACATGTACAAAAAAGGAGAGATTTTTTTTTTCTTTTCAACTTTTGATCTGCTAATTAACCTAAAACGTTGTGACTAGGTAACCTTGCCCAAGCAGACACTTTTGGCATAAAATCCATTATTCTGGGAGAGCTCACTTTCATGAAATTTTCTAAACATTTTTGAAATTTCAAAAACCAAAATGATAACATTAAAATTTCACCAAAATTACCGATCTCACAATAGTGAACTTTATGCCAAACGTGTCTGCTTGGGCAAGCTTACCTTATATCACACAATTTTAGATTGTAATAATTAGCAGATCAATAGTTGAACAATTTAAAATCGCCCCTTTTTTGTACATGTAGGGCTAGGGTCAAGGATTAAGGATACAGGGTTAAGACATCTTGACCCTTGTGACAACTTGACACGGACAACTCAACCCAATTTATCATTGCTTAGAAGTGGATCATCATTTTCCCTTGAAAAAAAGATTGATCACTAGGCTTATTCTAGCACCCTACGGCTCAAATTCATTCATTTCCAGTGTATTGGCACTAGAATCCTAGTCGATAAACTTTTTCGCTGTTGTGATATCCTCAATTTACCCTAAATGACGCACCTAAGGTTATATTACCAACTGGACGGTAACTTACAAATGAAATTAGAACTTTTGTGTTTCAATTTGTTTTAGTGAAGGATTCTCTTGTGAAATGCTGAATTTCAATGCGTGATCATACACGTGGACGTCTTGAGCGCCATTATTTGACATGCACAGAATTGTGGTCGTCATAAAATTGATGTTGGTATAATGACTCACCCCAAACTGTTAAAGTTGATAGGGGCACAAAAAATGCACCCAAGAAGAAAAACAGTTGAATCATGTTTCATCTTATTCCAGATGGTTGTAAAATTTAATTTTTAATCTTGAAAATAAAAATATCGTTTTAGATTTTTAAAATAAAATAGTATAATTTGGAGCTCTCAAAACTTTTAATCAATATTCTTGAACAACCAATAAAATGGAAGGTGGTTAAAATTTTTGCAGAAAGTACTTTAAAACTTTGAAATGTGTAAAAATGCTGTTAACATTTTGTCAAATAAAAGATTTCTTTTCATAACCATGATATTAATGTTTCATTTTCTCAACAATTTCCCACTGCCGACGAAATAAACACCAACGAATTAAGTAGTCTTCGTTCGCTTCTTCTATAAGGAATGTGTCCATTTTGAGGATCAGTATTTCTTTAAAAAAATCACTGCAAATGCAAAGCATTCATATCTTTTGGTTTCCACAGACAACAGCTCGTTGACAGCATAGAACAATAAAATCACAGATGTTCGTGAACAAAAAAATGAGGTCATGTCAATCCCTTACTATTTCAGTATTTGTATCTAGTAAAATCAGTGGTTAAACAACTTTGTCCACTTTCACAAGCACTAACTTTCCAGTAAATCATAGAATTTCACTATGATTTTTATTTTTGTAACAAGCATGACTTAGATAAGTTTATGCAACCATTAATACACCATAGTTTTGTTTGTTTTCCAATAAATGCTAAGCCAAAGGTAGGTGCGTCATTTCACAAGTGTGGCGAATTACGTACATGGACGATACATAAAATACAGAAATTATTACGGGTAGAATGTTGTATCCGACTGCCACTTTTAAGGGGTTTTTTTGAAATTTTTTTGCAACCACTAACCAGTTAAAAAACGATTCCAGCAATTTTGGGGGTACAGAAAGCGAAAATTATCTTTAAAATCCACTTGTATGAAGGTTTTCGGACTTGATTTCCTTTCTAAAAAAAATCCTCCCCTTCAGAAAATACAATGTAGAAGGATCCTATTATAGTTGCCACTACGCATGTACAATGACCGTGTTGGTCACTTATGGGGGAGTTGACAAGATCAGACTGACATGACTGAGGAAGTCATCGTATACCAAAAATGCCTGATTCTTCATGAAATAAATATCCTGGAATAATTTGAAGTATATGTCCATCATCATCCATATACCACCGTACTACTTGGTAGGTAAGATTACATTATTGGTTATATTGAATGAGAAAAGGTGGTGGTCGGATACGACATTCTACCCAACATTAATTAACTTAGTCATGGATATTTTGCACTGCGTTAATGAAGTATGCCAGTCAACTCGCCCCCTGGCAATCTCACCCCTTACAAATACAATCTCGCCCCTTGCAAGTTTGTCAGGGGGCAACTTTGTGAGGGGTGAGTTTGTTAGGGGGCGAGTTTGTACAAGCAGGGGGCGAGTTTGTCAGGAGGCGAGTTTGTCAGGAGGCGAGTTTGTAAGGGGCGAGATTGTAAGGGGCGAGTTTGCCAGGGGGCGAGTTGACTGGCATCCATGAAGTTTTGCCTGCTGTAGTGTTACTGTACTGTGTTAGTGTTACTGCAATTATATCACGAAGTTACTTCTCCCAAATTACCCATTTTCAGCTAGGAATTAATTCAACCCAAGTAGACCTATATTGTAGGCCTACAAACTTCACATCATTTCTCCATATTAACACACCCTGTATTCCTCACATTGACGATTATTCGTCAATTTGACGTCCATCCAGGTCGTATTACGACGTCCCAGCAGTCAGATTCATTGGATTCGACACAGACGCCCTCGGCCTCTCGATCGCATATGCTGCGGCAGCTCTAGGCTCGACGCGATAGATATCGCGATCAAAGCTAGCTAGCTAATTAAGGAGCTGAGAGAGAGAATCGACTGGACCGGCCCAGATAAAAATATCCAACTCCAAGCGCGATTTATTTCTCACGCAAGACCGCCCTCAAGCGGACAACGATGATGGCACTTTCTACCACTAGAGGGCAGTTGTGCGTCAGGCAGGAAATGCATGTAAACTTTCAATAATTTGTTCAATAAATAATTATTTATAAACAGTTGTTCAAACTTGTAAAGCAGAGTAGTTACCAAGGTAAGTCGACTGTATCACGTTCTTCTAGGGAAGATTGATACCATCACCAGCCAGGTTAGAGAATAAATTTCTTAAAATAAGTTAAATTCAAAGTATTAAAACTAGGGTTTTCAGGTGAAAATTTTTTCCTAAACCAATATGCTCAATATTTATATCAAATTAAAGGTCTTGATGAAAGAAATATGGTTTTTAAATCAAGAAAATCGGACGAGTAGTTTTTGAGGAATCCTGTTTTATTTAATCAAGTATACAGCATTCGATGAAGCCCGACTGTCCATACACTGTGTACCTACATGGCAACAAAACCGTTGAATCAGCCTACACACACAGTGATACACACGCACAGTGTTCGTGCTCGTTTCCCTCATTAACCCTAACTCCCTATACAACAAAAGCAGTTGGAGTATTTTGAAGGATTTTTATTGTTCAGTACTAACAATGCTTAGGGAGTTAGGGTTAAGAGCTTTTGAGAGGATGTAAAAAATACACTCTCCGCTCAAAACTAAACACAATTACGGCTCAAAACTTTCACATATGATAGAAAAGAGGTGTAAAATTCATTCAGACATCGCTCTTACCTTTCAACTTAAAAATTTCACCTCGAAAAATGGTGTTTAATTTTTTATCTCTTCATAACTTCGGTTGTAGAGTAGCTGTGGAGATCGAGCAAGCATGGGTATGTAAAGGAGTCCTTTGACTCAATAGGGAAACCCGTTTTCATGTCAGTCACAATGTACTCGGGCGCGGAGACAGCTCCGAAGTGGATGCCCTCAGCAGAGCGCGGCAAATTTTATGGGCCGAATGCACCCAATCTCGGAACACTTCGCAAAAGGCTGGGCGGTACGAGAGTGGTTCATTCATAAAAACCTAGCCTTTCGCATGTACTTCCGATCGCTATTTTATGTACATTGTTGGATAGCTGAGACTAGCTTTCCAATGAGCGATTACATGTAAGATTTCGACAGGTAAAAGTAATATTTTTTGATTTAAAATTTTGTTGTTTTTTGTTGCGGGCGATGCGCTGTGCATGTGGAGGGCTTCGGTCAAGCACGTACAAACTGAAAACCCTATTAACCCTCCTATGGTTTGACCTTTCAAAACCTTTCAAAATCTGCTTACGGGCCAAAATGGCTATCAATTATTATGAACCCTTTAAAACCCTCCAGAATTTGTTGCTACTACACCTTTCAATACCCTTTGAAAGGTATTGAAACATTTCAACACCAGTTTGTTCAGAGAGTTGTTACACCTTTCGAAACCTTTCATAGGTCCCTTTTGTCAGACAGTTTTCTCACCTTTCAAAACCCTTCAGTACAGCAAACTTGAAAGGTTTTGAAAGGTCTGACAATTCTATGGCAACTGCACTGTACATAGGAGGGTTAAAACAATGTATAGGCCTATTATAAATTTATAAACCTCTAGGCTAGTAGTACTTAGTCTAACTTAACGCATGGCTTAACGTTTGCCCCGAAAGTGTGGCACGGACTTGCCCCACCAGTGTGGCACGGACTTGCCCCACCAGTGTGGCACGAACCTGTATCCTGAGCCACACGTTGGTCTAATTTCCGCAAACGGCGGTGTTTTCTTAATTTTCTAAATTCTAGGCGCTGAAATTGACGATATTTGCAACTGTTTTGACGTTCCTTACATGTTTAACTATCTCGGCACCACCCCCACAAAAAAATGAAAAATGGTGATTTTACTGACATTTATATTTCGTGACATATAGGCCCGAAAATATTACAAGACGATCGCTCGGCATTGTGTTTCAACCATAGAGTTATATTTTTAAGAACTAGAGGGCGCAGTCGCTATGTCGTGTACGTTACGGAGCCGTGCCACTGTGGAGACACGGCCGCCATTTTCAAAGTGGGCAAAATGAATGTGAAATGCCTGGATGTGCCCACAAAACAGCGCGTTATGCTATGGTCTCTGAAAAACGGGCGGCCGTTTAAAGTTGATTTTTATGAATTATTTCGTTTGTTTTTACCTGAATGAAAGATAGTCAGTAACAGTATTTATCATTGATTAATTTACCGAATAAAATGGTAGAAAATACATTTTAAAATTATAATTTCTCTTCGCCCGATTATCCCCGGTGTGTAATACATGTACACTCGGTTAAAACACTTTGCCCGCGCTACTGTTGCTCACTATCCCAACAGTCATAGTAAAACCTATTTCCTGATTGTAACTTGTAAAGTACACCAAGCATTGAGACACAGAGATCATTTGACATCTTCATCAAAATAAATATTCTTATTTATATTCAACAAATTTTGATAAAACAATCATTGTAGCAGGCCTGCCCTTCCCTACCTGTGAAAAATCTTTAGGAAAATGAATAAACATGTTATAAATTTGTAAATCAATCAATAAATAAATATATATATATATATATATATATATATATATATATATATATATATATATATATATATACATACTTGTAGTAAAACTAGTGGAACGCTGGTAGTTGTAACTCCGAGTACTATCAGTTGTCTGATGATCGCATAACGCGTGAAACTCGGAGTTACAACTGCATGTACCAGCGTTCCACTAGTTTTACTACAAGTATAATATGCTCTGTCTATGTGGCATTGAGCACTCTACTTCAAGATAGACCGCTACATTTAAGCATATATATATATATATATATATATATAAACGGTTCGCGAGCAAAGAAAAATTGGCTGATGCCGGACTCGAACCCGCGACCTCTCGATTACCGTACGAGCGCTCTACCAACTGAGCTAACCAGCCCCTATGTTGGTGGGCGGTCCACTGTAATTATCTATTGCTCTATGGGGCCAGGTCAGAGGCCAAACCATATCTGCCGAGTAGCCAGGGATCAAGCCCCGGTCAGATGCAAACAACCCGGGTAACGTCAGTAGCGGGGATCACACAATTAACGGGACACAAGCCTTTTATGTGGTTGTACACAAAGTAGATTTATATGGAGAAACTGACCTGAAATATTATAAATGGTTCGCGAGCAAAGAAAAATTGGCTGATGCCGGACACGAACCCGCGACCTCTCGATTACCGTACGAGCGCTCTACCAACTGAGCTAACCAGCCCCTATTTGGTGGGTGGTCCACTTATGCCAATTATCTATTGCTCTATGGGACCAGGTCAGAGGCCAAACCATATCTGCCGAGTAGCCAGGGATCAAGCCCCGGTCAGATGTATATATAAATTAAATCGGGAGGGTGGCCTTAGCTTTCGATCCAATCCGGACCTTCATCAGAGGCTTTGACAAAGTACAACATAAAAACTCATCCATTTATAGGGAAAAGGGAAAGCAAAGGATCATGGGGTGGGATCCAAAAAAGGCGGGAAAATAGTGACCAATTAAAGATAAGCATTAGTCTAGAAAAAGCCAATTGGAGTATCAGAAGTGAACAAAGGAGGGATTATTGAGCCACACAATAAGTAGATGTGGCAGCTTATGGTGAAGCTAGGATAAAAGAGGGATTATTGAGCCACACAATAGGTAGAGGTGGCAGCTTGTAGTGAAGCTGGCATAAACATAAACAGGGGGGGGGGGGTTGAGCCTTACAAATTGAGGAGTTGATGTGTGGGTGTAAATAGCTCAATTAAAATAGTTCTATGAGGGACAGTTTGAAAAAATGTAAAAGTATACAAGATAAGATAAAGCAACAGGTTAAAGCAAATACCTGGAAATAGAACAGGTTGGGACAAAGACCTGAAAAGTAACAGGTTAAAACAAATACCTGAAAATAGAACAAATGTTAAAACAAATACCTGAAAAATGACAGGTTACAACAAATGCCTGGAAATAGGTAAAGGTGACTGGGTTATTTGATACCTGTGTTGATATTGAGGCCATGGGGTTGCAGTGTTTTCAATTGATGTATCCAGTGTGACTCCCTAAGTTTGCGATGTGTATCATTGCTAGTGCAGGCTTCAATTACAATGAGTTCAACATCATTAATGCTATGATTAGGGCTGTTAAAATGGATAGCCACAGGGTAGTTTTTTTTTAAGTTTTCACAGAGGAAACATGGTTGGCAAAGCGGAGACACAATTTGGTCTTTGTCTCCCCTACATATTGTATACCACATCTTTTACATGAGATATATAACATTGGGTGTGTCACACTGGGATTTAGTTCTGATTGTGTAGGTGAGACCAGTACTGTGGCTTTTCACCTTCTGAGCAGGTTTGAGATACAAACAGGTTTTGCATCTCGAGCAGTTACACTTGGAGCACCCCTGTGGTGATTCATGATCAGTGACGTTAAGGTCACTGTTGGTGCTAGGGAGCCTACCCGAACTAATATATCAACGAGGTTACGGGGGCGATGGAAAGCAATCAAAGGGGGCTCAGGGATGGCTGAGCGTAACCTGTCGGAGGAGTGTAAAATAGTCATGTTATCATTTACGATAGATGAAAGTCTGGGTAATCTGGGGTGATAAGTCGTGACCAGGGGGACTCTGTTAGGAAGGGTTTTCTTGTTACCCTGGGTAGCCAAGAGGGTGCTACGGGGGGTACAGAGGGCCCTGTTGATGGCTAGTTGTACCCTGCGTTTGCTATAACCCCGGGATGCAAGGTGTTGCCTCAGTTCAGACGACCGTTTCCTGTATAAGGTATCGGTGGAACAGATACGTCTTATACGGAGCGCTTGACTGTAGGCGATGGCCTCTTTGCAGTGCTTGGGGTGGCAGCTGTCAGAAAGGAGGTATTGATGAGTGTCAGTGGGTTTACAATAGACATCAGTCGAGATGCCATGGGGGATTTGTTGATAGTGACGTCTAGGAAGTTCACGCTATTGGTAGAGTAGTTAGCAGTGAACTTGATGGTGGCGTGGAATGAATTAATGTAGTTGATGAATTCACCTAGGCTATCTTGGCCACCACACCAAATGCAGAATATATCGTCAATAAATCTCCACCATACTAGAGGACGGTGGGGGGCAGAAGATAGCAATCTGTCTTCAAGGTCAGACATAAACAGATTAGCGTATGACGGTGCCATCTTAGTGCCCATCGCTGTACCTTGAACCTGGAGAAAGTTTCTGTCTAGGAACGTGAAATTGTTTTTGGTCAGTATACAATGTATGTCGGATAAGATCTGTGAGACGTCTCACTGAAGGTTTGGTTTGGTTGTTGGATCTGAGAGCATTGGCACATGCATTTATGCCTTTGCCATGGGGGATGTTTGTATATAAGGAGGAAACATCCAGAGTGACAAGGAGGGCAGAATTGGGTATTTGATGTTTGATACCCTCTAGTTTACGGAGGAAGTCCATAGTGTCCTGTATGAATGAAGGGATATGAGAGACCAGAGGGTTGAGGTAGCTGTCAACGAACTCAGAGATACGTTCTGTTGGGCTACCATTACCCGACACAATGGGACGGCCCGGGTTACCTGCCTTGTGTATTTTGGGCAGTAGATAGAAGCAGACGTCTGAGGATCCTGTGGAATGAGATAGTTAAAGGTATCCTTGTTAATACCGTTACAATTATGAATTTTGACGAGGGTGTCAGATATTTCTTTTGCGAAGGAGTGGGTAGGGTCAGTATCACATTCTGTATAGTGATCAGTGTTATTAAGTTGTCTAAGGGCTATGTAATCATCTCTGTTCATGACCACAACAGCAGACCCTTTGTCAGCCCATTTGATGACAAGGTTCACCGATGGCGTCCCGTTCAGCACGGGAGAGGTTGCTGGCACATCTAGCAGGAGGTTCCCTGTTAACCTCAGAGTTGACTGCGTTGATATAGTTGTCAAGGGCTGCATCTCTATTCTTAGGTACCCATACACTTTTTTCTTTGAAGCGGTTGCGGCTGGGGGCCCCAGAGGGACTGTCATCTGGTGTCTCGTCATCTGTGGGAGGCTCGACGTGAAAGAATTCACGGAGTCGTAGTCTGCGGTTGAAGTGGGCTATGTCCTGTTGGAGTGAGAGTTGATTATGTTCCTTGGGTGTGGGGCAAAACTTAAGACCCCTTGAGAGCAATTTAACCTGGGGATCACTGAGTGCAGTATCAGACAGATTAATTACAGTATGTGTTGGTGGGTTAGGGGTGTTGTTACCAGAGGGTCTATTGGTGACCTTATGGAAACGCCTGTACAGGTATTTCTTATGGTTAACCTGGGCATTATAGCGTTTCTTGTCCTGTTGGCATTGTAGGGAGAAACGAAGGTGGTTAATATTGGAGGAAAGAATGGTTTGGAAATGGTCCCATTCATGATCATTAGAGCAGGCCACTTTTAATTGAGATTCTGTACTCTCAATATCAAGTGACTGCTTGTTAATGCATTTTAGGCATTGGGCTTCGAGAAGTTCAAGTAAATGGAAGGAAGTCTTGGTTAGTGTGTGATTCCATTTCTTACTGAATGCCGGGTCTAGGTCCCCAAAGGAGGGGCTGCATTTGATTTTGAGACCCTTGGGTTGAATACGGGATAAACGATAGAAACGGTAGTTATCAAGGTGAGATAGGTAACGTACTCTCTTTTCCTCAAGTTTGCGCAACTTTTGGAAAAGGCATTTAGTATTAAGCAATGACATAGAGAAAAGCAATATACAATGTGTACATTATTATGTATAGAAAAGGTTGGAAAGAGCTGTGGAGAGAGCGGGTTAATACAAAATACCTGAGAAGAGAACGGGTTAATACAAATACCTGAAAAGAGAACAAGTTTATACAAAGAGTTGTGGAGAGAACGGGTTAAAACAAAGAGCTGTGGAGAGAACGGGTTAAAACAAAGAGCTGTGGAGAGAACGGGTTAAAACAAAGAGCTGTGGAGAGAACGGGTTAAAACAAAGAGCTGTGGAGAGAACGGGTTAAAACAAAGAGCTGTGGAGAGAACGGGTTAATACAAATACCTGTGGAGAGAACGGGTTAAAACAAAGGGCTGTGGAGAGAACGGGTTAAAACAAAGGGCTGTGGAGAGAACGGGTTAAAACAAAGAGCTGTGGAGAGAACGGGTTAAAACAAAGAGCTGTGGAGAGAACGGGTTAAAACAAAGAGCTGTGGAGAGAACGGGTTAATACAAATACCTGTGGAGAGAACGGGTTAATACAAATACCTGATAAGAGAACGGGTTTATACAAAGAGTTGTGGAGAGAACGGGTTAATACAAATACCTGTGGAGAGAACGGGTTAAAACAAATACCTGAAAAGAGAACGGGTTTATACAAAGAGTTGTGGAGAGAATGGGTTAAAAACAAAGAGCTGTGGAGAGAACGGGTTAATACAAATACCTGTGGAGAGAACGGGTTAATACAAATACCTGTGGAGAGAACGGGTTAATACAAATACCTGTGGAGAGAACAGAGCTGTGGAGAGAATGGGTTAAAACAAATAGCTGTGGAGAGAATGGGTTAAAACAAAGAGCTGTGGAGAGAACGGGTTAAAACAATAAGTTATGGAGAGAACGGGTTAAAACAAAGAGCTGTGGAGAGAACGGGTTAATACAAGTACCTGAGAAGAGAACGGGTTAATACAAGTATCTGAAAAGAGAATGGGTTAAAACAAATACCTGAAAAGAGAACGGGTTAAAGCAAATACCTGAAAAAGGAACAGGTTAAAGCAAATATCTGGAGAAAGGACAGGTTTAAAGCAAATACAAAAAAGAACATGTAAAAGCAAATGCATGAAAAGGGAACAGGTTAAAGCAAATACTTGAAAAAGAACAAGTGAAAGCAATTACATGAAAAAGGAACAGGTTAAAGCAAATACGTGAAAAAAGAACAGGTTAAAGCAAATACATGAAAAAAGAACGAGTTAGAGCAAATACCTGAAAAGGGAACAGGTTAAAGCAAATACCTGAAAAGGAACAGGTTAAAGCAAATACATGAAAAAGGAACAGGTTAAAGCAAATACCTGAAAAAAGAAACAGGTTAAAGCAAATACCCGAAAAAGCACAGGTTAAAGCAAATAATGAAAAAAAGGGAACAGATTGAAGCAAATATCTGAAGAAGGCACAGGTTAAAGCAAATATCTGAAAAGGAACAGGTTAAAGCAAATACCTGAAAAAGAAACAGGTTAAACCAAATACCCGAAAAGGCACAGGTTAAAACAAATACCTGAAGAAGGCACAGGTTAAAGCAAATATATGAAAAAAAGAATACTAGGTTAAAGCAAATCCCTGAAAAAGGAACAGATTAAAGCAAATACCTGAAAAAGGGACAGGTTAAAGCAAAATCATAAAAAATGAACAAATTGATACAAGTGCCTGAAAAGAGAACAGGTTAAGACAAATACCTGAAAGGGAAAACAGGTTGATAAAATTAAATACCTGATAAGAGAACAGGTTGATACAAAAACCTACAGAGAGTATAGGTTGATATAAACAGCTGTGGAGAGTAGGGGATGAGTAAATAATTAGGGAATAAAATGGATAAGAGTCAAACAAATAAACAAAAACAGGTAACTCAAGGGGATCACCACGGAGGGATACAACAACAGTAAATAGTGACTTACTACGACAGGTGAAGATCTGTTGCAACCGCTGAGCTACAGGCAGGAAATCCTGATGACCTGAAGATATATGTATATATATATATATGTATATATATATATGTATATATATATGTATATATATATATAACTCTCTTTTCACCTATAGGGCGACCGCTCCATAGAAACGTGCACAAAATTCCCTCTTACCTTTCCCTTTTTTTATATATCCTCCAACCGTCCAAAACTCTGGAAATAAGATGTTTACACTAATTAGAGGCTAAGAGCGATGATTTTTAGACTTTATGACAAAATTATGACTTTAAAGGTAGCTGAGCGTTAAGGCGACCGGCAACGGTCGCTTAGCATGAAATAACAATTTCTATGAAGTCGGTCGCCCTATTTCCGACCAAGTAAACATATATATGTATATATACATGTATATATATATGTATATATTTATATTTTTACTTGTTCGGAAATAGGGCGACCGACTTCTATAGAAATGCTATTTCTGCGTTAAGCGACGTTGCCGGTCGCTCAGCTACCCTTTAAAGTCATAATTTTGTCATAAAGTCTAAAAATCATCGCCTTTAGCCTCTAATTAGTGTAAACATCTTATTTCCAGAGTTTTGGACGGTTGGAGGATATATAAAAAAAGGGAAAGGTAAGAGGGAATTTTGTGCACGTTTCTATGGAGCGGTCGCCCTATAGGTGAAAAGAGAGTTATATATATGTAGGCCTATGTATATATATATGTACATGTATATACACACCCATCACAACTTCTAAGTTCCCCCTAATATATTTTAGAATATCTCAAGTATTGCATGAATTTTAAAAATTTAAAAAGCAAATGACAGAATGACATGTTCTACACAGCTCGTAATGAAATGGTTGAAATTCAATCATGCATGTACAATTGACAGTGATTTGAATGAAAATTCAGCTGAAAAAAAAGTTGCAGTACAAAGCATTGCTTCAAGGGCATGTTACACATGTAGTTTTCTGTAAGAACTCAGTTATGGAGAATAATGGAGGACCAATTCCATATTAAACTCTTGCTCTACCCTTCTAAAACAATGGACATGCATGTTGCACTTTGAATATTCTTTTCTTATTATGAAACAGCCATCAATACCATTGTTATTGATGCATGAGTTCTTACAGAAAACTACATGTGTAACATGCCCTTGAAGCAATGCTTTGTACTGCAACTTTTTTCCAGCTGAATTTTCATTCAAATCACTGTCATTAGTGTCAATTGTGCATGCATGATTGAATTTCAACCATTTCATTACGAGCTGTGTAGAACATGTCATTCTGTCATTTGCTTTTTGAAGTTTTAAAATTCATGCAATACTTGTTGAGATATTCTAAAAAATATTAGGGGGAACTTAGAAGTTGTGATGGGTGTGTGTGTATATATATATATATATTACTGTTGTATCCCTCCGTGGTGATCCCCTTGAGTTACCTGTTTTTGTTTATTTGTTTGACTCTTATCCATTTTATTCCCTAATTATTTACTCCACAGCTATTTATATCAACCTATACTCTCCGTAGGTTTTTGTATCAACCTGTTCTCTTATCAGGTAATTTTATCAACCTGTTTCCCCTTTCAGGTATTTGTCTTAACCTGTTCTCTTTTCAGGTATTTGTATCAATTTGTTCATTTTTTATGATTTTGCTTTAACCTGTTTCTTTTTCAGAGATTTGCTTTAACCTCTTCTTTTTTCATATATTTGCTTTAACCTGTGCCTTCTTCAGGTATTTGCTTTAACCTGTTCCCTTTTTTTCATTATTTGCTTTAACCTGTGCCTTTCGGGTATTTGCTTTAACCTGTTCCTTTTCAGGTATTTGCTTTAACCTGTTCCTTTTCAGGTATTTGCTCTAACCTGTTCCTTTTTCAGGTATTTGCTTTAACCTGTTCCTTTTTCAGGTATTTGCTTTAACCTGTTCCTTTTTCAGGTATTTGCTTTAACCTCTTCCTTTTTCAGGTATTTGCTTTACCCTGTTCCTTTTTCAGGTATTTGTTTTAACCTGTTCCTTTTTCAGGTATTTGCTCTAACCTGTTCCTTTTTAGGTATTTGCTTTAACCTGTTCCTTTTTCATGTAATTTCTTTCACTTGTTCCTTTTCAAGTATTTGCTTTTACCTGTTCTTTTCTGAGGTATTTGCTTTAAATCTGTCCTTTCTTCAGGTATTTGCTTTAACCTGTTCCTTTTTCAGGTATTTGCTTTAACCTGTTCCCTTTTCATATTTGCTTTTACCTGTTCCCTTTTCATATATATATTTGCTTTTACCTGTTCCCTTTTCATATATATATCTCTCCACAGCTCTTTGTATAAACCCGTTCTCTTTTCAGGTATTTGTATAAACCCGTTCTCTTCTCAGGTACTCGTATTAACCCGTTCTCTCCACAGCTCTTTGTTTTAACCCGTTCTCTCCACAGCTCTTTGTTTTAACCCGTTCTCTCCACAGCTCTTTGTTTTAACCCGTTCTCTCCACAGCTCTTTGTATTAACCCGTTCTCTCCACAGCTCTTTGTTTTAACCCGTTCTCTCCACAGCTCTTTGTTTTAACCCGTTCTCTCAATCTCCACAGCTCTTTGTTTTAACCCGTTCTCTCCACAGCTCTTTGTATTAACCCGTTCTCTCCACAAGCATTTGTATTAACACGTTCTCTTTTCAGGTACTTGTATAACCCGTTCTCTCCACAGCTCTTTGTTTTAACCCGTTCTCTCCACAGCTCTTTGTATTGACCTGTTCTTTTTTCAGGTATTTGTATTAACCTGTTCTCTTTTCAGGTATTTGTATTAACCCGTTCTTTTTTTCAGGCATTTGTTTTAACCCGCTCTCTTTTCAGGTATTTGTATTAACCCGTTCTCTCCACAGCTCTTTGTATTAACCTGTTCTTTTCTCAGGTATTTGTATTAACCCGTTCTCTTTTCAGGTATTTGTATTAACCCGTTCTCTTTACAGGTAATTGTATTAACCCGTTCTCTTTTCAGGTATTTGTTTTAACCCGTTCCCTTTTCAGGTAATTAATAACCCTTTCTTTTTCCAGGTATTTGTATTAACCGTTCTCTTTTCAGGTATTTGTATTAACCCGTTCTCTTTTCAGGTAATTGTGTTAACCCTTTCTTTTTTCAGGCATTTGTTTTAACCCGTTCTCTCCACAGCTCTTTGTATTAACCTGTTCCCTTTTCAGGTATTTTGTATTAACCCGCTCTCTCCACAGCTCTTTCCAACCTTTTCTATACATATAATGTACACATTGTATATTGCTTTTCTCTATGTCATCGCTTAATACTAAATGCCTTTTCCAAAAGTTGCGCAAACTTGAGGAAAAGAGAGTATGTTACCTATCTCACCTTGATAACTACTGTTTCTATCGTTTATCCCGTATTCTGCCCAAGGGTCTCAAAATCAAATGCAGCCCCTCCTTTGGGGACCTAGACCCGGCATTCAGTAAGAAATGGAATGACACACTAACCAAGACTTCCTTCCATTTACTTGAACTTCTCGAAACCCAATGCCTAAAATGCATTGACAAGCAGTCACTTGATATTGAGAGTACAGAATCTCAATTAAAAGTGGCTTGCTCTAATGATCATGAATGGGACCATTTCCAAGCCATTCTTTCCTCCAACATTAACCACCTTCGTTTCTCCCTACAAAGCCAACAGGACAAGAAACGCTGTAATGCCCAGGTTAACCATAAGAAACACCTGTACAGGTGTTTCCATAAGGTCACCAATAGACCCTCTGGTAACAACACCCCTAACCCACCAACACATACTGTAATTAATCTGTCTGATACTGCACTCAGTGATCCCCAGGTTAAATTGCTCTCAAGGGGTCTTAAGTTTTGCCCCACACCCAAGGAACATAATCAACTCTCACTCCAACAGGACATAGCCCACTTCAACCGCAGACTATGACTCCGTGAATTCTTTCACGTCGAGCCTCCCACAGACGACGAGACCCCAGATGACAGTCCCTCTGGGGCCCCCAGCCGCAACCGCTTCAAAGAAAAAAGTGTATGGGTACCTCCTAAGAATAGAGATGCAGCCCTTGACAACTATATCAATGCAGTCAACTCTGAGGTTAACAGGGAACCTCCTGCTAGATGTGCCAGCAACCTCTCCCGTGCTGAACAGGACGCCATCGGTGAACTCCGACAAGCTACGAACCTTGTCATCAAACGGGCTGACAAAGGGTCTGCTGTTGTGGTCATGAACAGAGATGATTACACAGCCGAGGCCCTCAGACAACTTAATAACACTGATCACTATACAGAATGTGATACTGACCCTACCCACTCCTTCGCAAAAGAAATATCCGACACCCTCGTCAAAATTCATAATTGTAATGGTATTAACAAGGATACCTTTAACTATCTCATCCCACAGGATCTTCGTACGGCCCGTTTCTATCTACTGCCCAAAATTCATAAGGCAGGTAACCCGGGCCGTCCCATTGTGTCGGGTAATGGTAGCCCAACAGAACGTATCTCTGAGTTCGTTGACAGCTACCTCAACCCTCTGGTCTCTCATATCCCTTCATTCATACAGGACACTACAGACTTCCTCCGTAAACTAGAGGGTATTAAACATCAAATACCCAATTCTGCCCTCCTTGTCACTCTGGATGTTTCCTCCTTATATACAAACATACCCCATGGCGAATGCATAAGTGCATGTGCCAATGCTCTCAGATCCAACAACCAAACCAAACCTTCAGTGAGACACCTCACAGATCTTATCCGACATATACTGACCAAAAACAATTTCACGTTCCTAGACAGAAACTTTCTCCAGATTCAAGGTACAGCGATGGGCACTAAGATGGCACCATCATACGCTAATCTGTTTATGTCTGACCTTGAAGACAGATTGCTATCTTCTGCCCCCACCGTCCTCTAGTATGGTGGAGATTTATTGAAGATATATTCTGCATTTGGTGTGGTGGCCAAGATTGCCTAGGTGAATTCATCAACTACATTAATTCATTCCACGCCACCATCATGTTCACTGCTAACTACTCTACCAATAGCGTGAGCTTCCTAGACGTCACCATCAACAAATCCCCCATGGTATCTCGACTGATGTCTATTGTAAACCCACTGACACTCATCAATACCTCCTTTCTGACAGCTGCCACCCCAAGCACTGCAAAGAGGCCATCGCCTACAGTCAAACGCTCCGTATAAGATGTATCTGTTCCACCGATACCTTATACAGGAAACGGTCGTCTGAACTGAGGCAACACCTTGTATCCCGGGGTCATAGCAAACGCAGGGTCCAACTAGCCATCAACAGGGCCCTCTGTACCCCCCGTAGCACCCTCTTGGCTACCCAGGGTAACAAGAAAACCCTCCCTAACAGAGTCCCCCTGGTCACGACTTATCACCCCAGATTACCCAGACTTTCATCTATCGTAAATGATAACATGACTATTTTACACTCCTCCGACAGGTTACGCTCAGCCATCCCTGAGCCCCCTTTGATTGCTTTCCGTCGCCCCCGTAACCTCTGTGATATATTGGTTCGGGCTAGGCTCCCTAGCACTAACAGTGACCTTAACATCACTGATCATGAATCACCACAGGGGTGCTCTAAGTGTAACCGCTCGAGATGCAAAACCTGTATCTCAAACCTGCTCAGAAGGTGAAAAGCCACAGTACTGGTCTCACCTACACAATCAGAACTAAATCCCAGTGTGACACACCCAATGTTATATATGTAATCTCATGTAAAAGATGTGGTATACAATATATAGGGGAGACAAAGGCCAAATTGTGTCTCCCCTTTGCCAACCATGTTTCCTCTGTGAAAACTAATAAAACCTACCCATGTGGCTATCCATTTTAACAGCCCTAATCATAGCATTAATGATGTTGAACTCATTGTAATTGAAGCCTGCACTAGCAATGATACACATCGCAAACTTAGGGAGTCACACTGGATACATCAACTGAAAACACTTCAACCCTATGGCCTCAATATAAACACAGGTATCAAATAACCCAGCTACCTGTACCTATTTCCAGGCATTTGTTGTAACCTTTTATTTGTTCAGGATTTTGTCCTAACCTGTTCTATTTTCAGGTAGTTGTCTTAACCTGTTCCTTTTTCAGGTATTTGCTTTAACCTGTTTTTTCAGCTATTTGTTTTAACCTGTTCTTTTTTCACGTATTTGCTTTAACCTGTTCTCTTTTCAGGTATTTGTTTCAACCTGTACTCCTTTCGGGTATCTGTTTTAACCTGTTCTCTTTTCAAGTATTTGTTTTAACCTGTTGCTTTATCTTATCTTGTATACTTTTACATTTTTTCCAACTGTCTCTCATAGGACTATTTTAATTTAGCTATTTACACCCACACACCAACTCCTCAATTTGTAAGGCTAAAAAAAAAACTTTTTTGTTGTCGTATCCCTTTGTGTATTGTCCTATGTTTATGCCAGCTTTACTAAAAGCTGCCACCTCTACCTATTGTGTGGCTCAATAATCCCTCCTTTAGCCTAGCTTCACCATAAGCTGCCACATCTACTTATTGTGTGGCTCAATAATCCCCCCTTTGTTCACTTCTGATACTCCTATTGGCTTTTTCTAGACTGATGCTTATCTTTAATTGGTCACTATTTTCCCGCCTTTTTTGGATCCCGCCCCATGATCCTTTGCTTTCCCTTTTCCCTATAAATGGATGAGTTTTTATGTTGTACTTTGTCAAAGCCTCTGATGAAGGTCCGGATTGGATCGAAAGCTAAGGCCACACTCCCGATTTAATATATATATATATATATATATATATATATATATATATATATATATATATACATATATATATATATATATGTATGTATATATACATATATATATACATTGACAAAAGTAACAAATCCTGAAAAATGGGTAGTGGGACTGAGGGTTAGAGAGCAGAGGACAAACCCCCTGAATATTTAATATTGGAGGATTACACACTGTCCACATCCCAACAAAGAAACTAGAGGTTTGGAAAAATACCGGCTATTTCTTTCTTTCCTTGAGGAAAAGGGAGATTTGTAAAATACTGAGAAGTCACAGGCCTGTAAAAAAACTTGTTGAAATAGTTTTTCAATAAATTAATTAATCAATACGCCATTAAATAGAAAAAATATATATATAATACATTAATTAAGAAATTAATGTATTTAGTGGAACTCAACAAATATTCACAGCACAATTTGCCTCTGTCCCCCAATAGACAGATTAGATAGATAAATCTATGTAGCCGCTCAGTCAACAGAAAGAATCCCACTTTTACATTGTTTCTGGGAGAAGAAATAAATATTTATAAATGACTAATTAAATGATGAAAGTTAGTGAAGAACTAAAGAAGTTCTAAATCACAGCGGCGCCAGACATTTTCCAAGGGCAGTACCATTAATATGAAAATGGCATCATTTGAAAGGGGGTATAATGGGCTACATCATGAGGGGGTCAGCTGAGAATTGCTGAAACATAAAAGGAATGCGGTCTACATGTACATTTGGGAAATAAGTAAAATAGTTGATGATTTTAGATATAATCATTATTATTATGTAATAATTTTATTCATAAACCGCTTGGTTCTGCTAGTTGCTGTTCAACAATATCAGGAAATGCACTGTACTCATATTCATTCAAGACAAGGTCAGATGGAATTTTCTTTTGTGGTGGTTGAGACATGGAATCAGCACGGAAGGGTCTTTTCTGAGGCAGGGCTCTCTTTCATTGTTTTTCCTGCTTATAGGTTGGAATGTGATGGAAACACTGTCTGAACTGCTTGCTCAAGTAGCTTATGATGGCTCCCTTTGTGGTCATCTCTTGGATAAATTCCTACATGAGTAATAAACACATGAAATATTTGTCTGTTATTATACACACCAAGTTATCAAAATCTATGGCTAAATTTCAAAAAAATGTTCAGTCATCATGCCTCTTCATCAAAACTATGGGTTTGACATTCTTTTGAACTCCCAGGACACCGGACAGATGAGTCATGATAAACAAATTATAACTAACTAATTAGGCCTACCGTTTTACAGAGTTGCTTTCTTAATCTTGTTTTCATTTCTGGGACGTTTGAAAATGAAAAAGTTTGGAATACAACCGCTACTTTTCTATCCATTTTGGGAGGAATGGAAACGATATTTCGAGCAATAAATGTATGCACATTATAATCTAGTGTAGTGAGATGTTTGTCCATTTTGTCTTTTTAAACGTTAATGTAAAAGTAAAACGACTAAAACGAGCTAAAAAACTAAAAGTAAAAACACACACTTAATTTAGAATATTGTGCAAAAGTGGCGGGTGAGTTCCACATTCTTTCCAAACAGCCTTTGTTTAAAAATACCAATGAAATACTCACTTTTTCCACAGTTGCTGCGATTTCTGCAGCCATAACACATTGTCTTACGCACGAACGATGTTCAAAGTTGCCCACTTAGAAAATGGTGGCCGTGTGTCCTTGTCGGCACGGGGTCACGTGATATGTGCGCCCTCTAGTTCAGTAGAGAGGGAAATGCCGGTGCCAGTCCACTTCCTGTTTTTTTTTAGGGTGGTGAAGAAAATAAATCGCATTTGATGCGGAAAAAAAAGATATGTATATTTGAAGAAAAAAAATGCGGAAAAACACATAAAGATTATGTGTTTGAATAGATAAAAGATGTCGACGAAATATTTATCGAAGTGGACGTTAGCGGAATTACTGAATGTTGGGGTTAATAAAAGACTAATATGTAATAGCAGAGCGAGACAGTAGAACGAATAAAGTAAATAAACGTTCATGGTATCTCGCGGTAAAAAATATAAAAGAAGATTTTTTAAAATACCATTATCGAAACTAACGTTAGCTCAAGTTAGACGACGCATAAATATTGAAGATCTTCGTTTACCCGCGGGAGGGAGTGGAAGAAGAGGGAGGTTTTTGAAAAAAGACTACTATCAAATTATTTAAAAAGCGCATAAAGAGTTGACATTTGATAGACGAGTTATTATCGGTGGTCATTATTTATGTGAACGAAGAATAACCGTACCGTACGGTCATAGCCAAGAAAAAGATGTAAATGTATTTTTGAGAGCTGTAAAGCCAAAGATTATTGAAAAGTTGGCTTTACTAGATTTGCGAGAACAACAAACATCAATAAAGTTTCTTATATCTTTAGTGGTTGAATATTATAAACCTCAGAGAGATGGTACATGTACGAACGATATAGATAAATATAGCCATAATCATCGATTTTTTTAAATCAATAACGAGGGAGAGATTGAAGAAATTTTATTGAGAGCTTATGCAATAATAAAAGAAAAAATAGAAAAACACACGCATCGTCAATCTGGATGGATCATAGAACGTATTATAAGTTTAGATTATAAAATTTCAAATCGTCAACAATTTTCCGGCGGTTCTTATATTAAGCTAGATAAGTGGATGTTAAAAAAACAAGCGTGTATTAACGTACAAAACAAAGACCACGATTGTTTTCGATGGGGAATACGTTGCGCTCGTTATCACGCTGAAAAAGCGAGAGGAGGAAAAGAAATAAAAGACGTTAATATCCTGTAGACCATCTACCTACATCCTGTATCCGAAAGAAGACGGATTAAATTTTGATGGAATCGATTTTCCAACACCGATCGATCAGATCAAAAAATTCGAGAAACAAAACAATTTAGCGATAAACGTAATATTTTACGAAAACGAAAATGAAAACGAAAAAAACAACAACATTACAACTTGTTTATCGTAGCAAGCAACAAAATGATATGACACGTATAAATTTATTATTGATTCACAAAGAAGAAAAAGGACTAAAATCACACTACGTTTGGATTAAGAGCTTAAGTAGATTACTTGGCTATCAATCGAAAAACGAACATGAAAATTTTTATTGGGATATATGTTTTCATGGTTTTATAAGAGAAGACTTATTAAAAGATCATATATTAAGATGCGATGAATCTGAGAACGCACCGACTTTCTATGTGATGCCAACTGAGGGAAAGAATGATACGATGATTTTTAATACTTTCAAAAATATTTGCTTGTACGCAGACTTTGAATGTATACTTGTAAAGACTGACGATGATAATGAGAGAAAAAATACTAAAAAGTTTCAAGATCACACCGTTTGTGGGTATTCATTCATGGCAGTGAGATGGGATGGTAAAACAAATCTTAAGCTTTACTTACAGAGGAAAAGATGCCGTTAAACACTTTTTAGATAAGATGAACGATGCAAAATTCAGGCTCATTGAGATGTTAAAATATTACAAAGAAAAGTTTTAAAACAATGTTTTATCACGAAATTGGAAAAAGAAAATTTTGAAAATGCTACCCAGTGTTGGATTTGCGAAAAAAAATTAATGACGAAAGAAGAAATGAAAAACCTTTCGACATTAATTAATAATTGTACTAAAAAAAGAAAAAAGAAACTTTTCAGTATTTTAATCAACCTAAAAAAAGTACTCGATCATTGTCACCTGACCGGAAAATATCGAGGCGCAGCACATAATAAATGTAATTTAAAAATGAGTTTAGACCCAGAGAAAATAATTTTCCCAGTTTTCTTTCACAATCTACGAGGATACGATTCTCATCTCATTATGCAAGATGTGAGTCGGGTAAAAGGAAAATTAAACTGTATTCCAAACAACATGGAAAAGTACATTTCTTTTTCGATCGGAAAACTGCGATTTATTGGCACTTTACAATTTTTACCATCTTCGCTTGATAAACTCGTTAAATCAATTCCAAAAGATTCATTTCACATTACTAAATTACACGAACCCGATCCCGAAAAATTAAAGCTACTTTTAAGCAAAGGTGTTTATCCTTACGATTACATGGATAGTTTCGAACGGTTTAATGAAAAGCGTCTTCCTATAAAAGACGCTTTTTATAGTAGTCTAAACAACGAGCACATTACCGACGAAGACTACGAGCACGCTAATAACGTTTTCAATAAGTTTAAATGTAAAGATTTAGGGGATTATCACGATTTGTACGTGAGCACAGATGTTTGTTTATTAGCGAACGTGTTTGAAAATTTTCGTACTACTTGTTTAAAAAATTACGCTTTGGATCCTTCTCATTATTGTACGACTCCCGGTATGAGTTGGGACGCTTTGTTCAAACAATCTCGCATAAATTTAAAATTGTTTACTGATTACGAGATGCAAAAAATGACCGGAGGGGGAATATCGATGGTTGGAAAGAGATTCGCTAAAGCAAACAATAAATATTTACCCGATTACGATTGCTCAAAACCTTCGATTTTTATCTCCTATATAGACATGAATGCTGAGTACGCAAAGGCGATGTGTGAATTCCTCCCCACAGGAAATTTTAAATGGTTAACTAAAGATGAAATAAATTGTCTTGATATAAATTCAATTTCTAAAGAATCACCCACAGGCTACATTTTAGAAGTTGATTTGGAATATCCTAAAGAATTACACGATTCTCACAAGGATTTTCCACTCGCGGTAGAGTCGCTAGAAATTAAAGAAGAATGGTAAAAGGAAAAAATTAACACCTATTTACTCGAAAAAAAAAATTACGTTCTTCATTATAGAAATTTACAATTGTATTTTCAACTCGGTTTGAAACTAACAAAAATTCATCGCGTAATCAAATTTGATCAGACGTCGTGGATAAAGTCTTACATCGAAAAAAATACGAATTTGAGAAAAAATGCAACGTCAGATTTCTCAAAAGATTTATTCAAACTTATGAGTAATTCAATATTTGGAAAAACGATTCAAAATGATCGAAATCACGTTAACGTGAATCTCTTTAGATTTAATGATGAAGATGACGAAAAAAGGTTACTTACAGCAACGGCAAAGCCGACTTTAGCCAATTTCAAGATTTTTGAAGCGTGTAATATAGCGGCAGTTCATACTCATAAAATAAAAATCTCACTCAACAAACCGACAATCAATGGATTTATCATTTTGGAATTAGCTAAATTGTTCATGTACGATTTTTTTTACAATCATTTAAAAAAGAAATACGGTGAAAAGTGCAAACTACTTTACACAGATACAGACAGTTTTTTTTGGAGATCGAAACGGAAGACCTTTATAAGGACATGCAAGAAGACAAGTTGTACTACGATTTTAGTAATTATGATAAAGATCATTTTTTATATTCCGAAGAGAATAAAAAAGTGCCAGGAAAATTTTAAGACGAAACAGTGGGAATTCCAATTTTTGAATTTGCCGCTCTGAGACCTAAAATGTACTCGATACTTTTATCGAATGGCGAAGAAATCAAAAGAGCAAAAGGTGTAAAAAAAAACGTTTTGAAAAAGGAAATTACGCACAACGACTTTAAAGAAGTTTTATTTTCAAATAAAACGCTTAATCATTTTATGAATTTTATTAGAAGTAAAGATCATAAGATTTATACAATAAACCAAAAGAAAAAAACGTTGGATGGGTTCGATTCAAAAACTTATATTTTACAAGATGGAATAAACTATTTACCAAACGGTCATTATAGGATTTCAGAATTATAATTTCTTAGGCGAATTTTCGGTATCTCGCGGTACGATTTGTAATTCTTCTCTCACAAAACTACGTGTGGGTCCCGATTCTAAAAAATACAAGATGGGTTGATTTTGAGCTTTCATAGTTGTACTAATGTTATAAATTGTTATACTCCATATCAGATCGGTCGCGCGACGTCGTGTATCGTTGTCACCTTCACCGGGTGCGTATAAATATCTAACTAGAGCGTTTGAATCGATTCTTTTTTCATTCTTTTTAATAGCCGGTGAGGCTGAATTTTGTTCAACGAATTCTCGTTTAATAGCATCTTTAGGTTTTAAATTTATGAGTCTGGTCGTTGAGTTATTGAAAGCTTTTATCACCAACGGCAATCTTTTTACCCATTCTCTCGATCTTGTATCAGTCATCATTTCTTTAGTGTATTGATGAGAAAACAATCTTTCGGCTAAAGTTCTGTTGAATCGTTCTACTATACCTTGCGCTCTATGGTTACCGGCTTCGCTTCTTTGTATTTTTACATTGTTTTTACTCATTAAAATTTGTACGCTCGCCATAAATTCTTTTCCCGGATCAACTTTTAAAATTTTTGGCCAAGTTAGCGGAGAACGTTTATAATTTTTTTCAAACGCGTTACTTACTCGCGCGGCGGTTTTATCGATTAACGGTTCAGCTTCTTTATACCTGCTGGCTTGGTCGCTTATCGTTAAAGAGGCACTCTCAGGTCAAATTCAGTTTTGTGATGCACTCATTTTCCAATAGATAGTGGATAAAGTCTTACATCGAAAAAAATACGAATTTGAGAAAAAATGCAACGTCAGATTTCTCAAAAGATTTATTCAAACTTATGAGTAATTCAATATTTGGAAAAACGATTCAAAATGATCGAAATCACGTTAACGTGAATCTCTTTAGATTTAATGATGAAGATGACGAAAAAAGGTTACTTACAGCAACGGCAAAGCCGACTTTAGCCAATTTCAAGATTTTTGAAGCGTGTAATATAGCGGCAGTTCATACTCATAAAATAAAAATCTCACTCAACAAACCGACAATCAATGGATTTATCATTTTGGAATTAGCTAAATTGTTCATGTACGATTTTTTTTACAATCATTTAAAAAAGAAATACGGTGAAAAGTGCAAACTACTTTACACAGATACAGACAGTTTTTTTTGGAGATCGAAACGGAAGACCTTTATAAGGACATGCAAGAAGACAAGTTGTACTACGATTTTAGTAATTATGATAAAGATCATTTTTTATATTCCGAAGAGAATAAAAAAGTGCCAGGAAAATTTTAAGACGAAACAGTGGGAATTCCAATTTTTGAATTTGCCGCTCTGAGACCTAAAATGTACTCGATACTTTTATCGAATGGCGAAGAAATCAAAAGAGCAAAAGGTGTAAAAAAAAACGTTTTGAAAAAGGAAATTACGCACAACGACTTTAAAGAAGTTTTATTTTCAAATAAAACGCTTAATCATTTTATGAATTTTATTAGAAGTAAAGATCATAAGATTTATACAATAAACCAAAAGAAAAAAACGTTGGATGGGTTCGATTCAAAAACTTATATTTTACAAGATGGAATAAACTATTTACCAAACGGTCATTATAGGATTTCAGAATTATAATTTCTTAGGCGAATTTTCGGTATCTCGCGGTACGATTTGTAATTCTTCTCTCACAAAACTACGTGTGGGTCCCGATTCTAAAAAATACAAGATGGGTTGATTTTGAGCTTTCATAGTTGTACTAATGTTATAAATTGTTATACTCCATATCAGATCGGTCGCGCGACGTCGTGTATCGTTGTCACCTTCACCGGGTGCGTATAAATATCTAACTAGAGCGTTTGAATCGATTCTTTTTTCATTCTTTTTAATAGCCGGTGAGGCTGAATTTTGTTCAACGAATTCTCGTTTAATAGCATCTTTAGGTTTTAAATTTATGAGTCTGGTCGTTGAGTTATTGAAAGCTTTTATCACCAACGGCAATCTTTTTACCCATTCTCTCGATCTTGTATCAGTCATCATTTCTTTAGTGTATTGATGAGAAAACAATCTTTCGGCTAAAGTTCTGTTGAATCGTTCTACTATACCTTGCGCTCTATGGTTACCGGCTTCGCTTCTTTGTATTTTTACATTGTTTTTACTCATTAAAATTTGTACGCTCGCCATAAATTCTTTTCCCGGATCAACTTTTAAAATTTTTGGCCAAGTTAGCGGAGAACGTTTATAATTTTTTTCAAACGCGTTACTTACTCGCGCGGCGGTTTTATCGATTAACGGTTCAGCTTCTTTATACCTGCTGGCTTGGTCGCTTATCGTTAAAGAGGCACTCTCAGGTCAAATTCAGTTTTGTGATGCACTCATTTTCCAATAGATAGAGTCCTTATTAAAGTGTGAAAAAAATTACAAGTCTCTAACTTCACTTTAAAGTGGTGTAACATATCATTTTATTTGATACCTTTTCAGAGCGATATTTGAAACATGACGTCACTATTTTCTTACGGTAAATGAGTCTGTAACATTCCATACAGGAATTTTTTGTTTGTCAAAAAGTCAATTTCAACGCCGATTTGATCAAATATTGTGAAGATTCAGGAATGAACTGCAAATTCACCGTACAAAAATGTAGAGATCCATTTATTTGAAATGTGACGTCACTGTTGTATTTGGATGTTAACAAATTTCACACAGGAAGGTTATCAAATAAAATGACATTTTACATCACTTTAACGTGAGGTTAGAGACTAATTTTTTTTGTAATGTTTTCACACTTTAATAAGGACTCTAGTTATTGGAAAATCACAAAACTAAATTTGACCTTAGAGCCCCTCTTTAACGCGTACTTATATGTATTTTTAGCTTTGCCTTTGCCGATCGTATCGTGAGGAAGAAACAACAAATCAGCTTGATGAACCTCGTTTGGTTTCTCTAGAATTGAGTTTGAGCTGGTCGGTCTAGGAATGTATTTAGGATACGGTAAATAAATTTGCCACAGCGCTTGCTTTTTTGTCCACTGTCGAACTATACTTTTAGAAATGTTAGTTTGTCAAGCTAATTTTTCGATCGCTGATTGACTTTTTGATATCCAATTGGACTATAATAAGCGTTTTCTAATGTTGTTTTCGTGCGCTTATCCATTTATTATTTTATAAATATTTTAAGTAGTAGTAGAATTCATAGGCATAATAGTGTTTGGTAACCCCTGTTTAACCAGCCACGTTTGCGTCATTAACGCCAACCCGACCTTAGCCGAGAGTTTTAGACCGTCTTTTACATCTAGCTTTCCTAAATCGGCTGGACTTATTTTTAACACTTTTTTTTAGCGATCATGCTATAAATAACGGTTATAAATCCTATAACACCACCGTGATAAGCTGAATTTATGATTCCATTCGTATCAATCATCGTTGTTGAAGACATATTTTATAGTATAGACAATATATATATATATTTTTAAATTAATTTATTAATTTCTTTTTTGATGATCTCAACTTTTGGTGGTGACGGTATTTTTATTTTAGTCGCTGGCTCAACTTTTGCTAGCTCAAAAGTTTGTGTCGGTGGTGGTTTTTTATTAGAGGAAATATAATATAGAAAACCCAATAAAACAATTACTCCTAGTCCGATGTACAGCGTGTTTTTACAATCGTTGTCTGCGGGTAATTCTTTTACGGAAGATTTATCTTCTACATAATTTGCTTCAACAGCCGCTTTCTGTTTTAAATTTTGTTTTTTCTTTTTATTAAGTTCCGCGAATCTTTTACCAGCCGCGACTCTGTTTGGATTTTTTTATTTTAGTTGGTGTTTTTGTCACTACCGATGTCTTTTGATCTATCTCGTTCTGCTCCATCGTCTTTATAAATTAGACAAGAATCTTTTCTTTTTAAATGTTTCACCGTAATTAGCGTTGCTGCGATCGGTGCTAAGAATATTCCGTACTTGTAGTATATTTCACATAATCCGCTAGAAAGAGCGCTCGAAATGAGAGGGTCTTTTTCTAAATCCGTAATTAGTTCATTTTTATCGTCGATCGTAAACTCATATCCCATCACATCAACAAAGTTTAAACAAGATCCCAACGATTTAGCGTGAAGAATTATAATCGACGAACCTAACGAAATATCATTTCGCGACCTAATCTCGCTTCGTATCGTACGTATAATTTATCTTGGTCCGCGAAATTTAAAGCTTCAATTTCACTAATACTATACTCTTTACCGAAATATTTTTTTGAGTTTCCTCCAGCTATGACGGCAACGAGCCGATCGTTGCGTTGATTTTCATTAGATTGTGGTGGTAGTATACAACTTGTTGTTGCAAGCTCTTCGTTTAAAATTTTCTCAACTTCTTCCATTATTATATATAATGCTAGAAATTAATTTATTTAAATTTAAAGCTTTTGTTCCTCGTTTAAAATTTTCTCAACTTCTTTCATTATTTTATTTAAAATTTGTTTCGTCGTCATTAACGGTTTTATAATTTCTTTTTCAACGTGTGAATATTTATGAATCAAAAATCCAACTCCACCGAGAATCAAACAGTTTGTTAAAATATTAAATGTGACTAAACATTCGACGAACATATTTATCTATATAACTATATTATATTTAATACTCATTTTTTGATATCTTGTTGAGGCTCTTCGATAACATTTTTATTATATAATACAATTTTTTTTTCAAGACAATGATGATTTACTAAATCATTTTTAACGCGTAAAGGTTTATCTTCCACGTACATAACACTACAGACAAAAAAATAAATATTTGTTACTATACTAAATCCAACTAAACATTCGACGAACATATTTATCTATATATTATATTATATTTTTTGTTTTTATTAAAAATTATTACATTACCTACTACGACCTAACAGGTTACCTACTACGACCTAGTAAGTCACCTACTACAACCTAACAAGTTAGCTACTATAACCTAACAAGTAACCTAACAAGTCACCTACTATAACCTAACAAGTAACCTAGTCAAGTATCGCGTAGTCGGTAGGTTGATCCGTTTTTAAAATTAACTTGCTATGTTTGACTCGTTTTAATTTTTCATGCATTTGCGTTCTCAACTCTTTTGTTGGTATGACATCGTTTTCTCGAAGACAATTTTCGAACGAGTCTCTATCTTTACAATAAAATATACACACCCACTTTAGTTGCTCTCTAAAACTTTTCAACACGTTATTATATTTTTGCGAAAGAATCCAACAGCTGTGATTGACGTGTCTGCCGCTAAAGGCCAACTGGCTGATCATACATTTATTATTTTCGTCATATTTTTATACTGCAATTCTTTACTCGCGCTACAGTCGTCGATGATAAACAACGTTTCGTCTCCTTTGAATACGTCGCTATAAATTTCTATCGCTTTGTTTAACGACGTCACACTCAGATCGTCAACGTGCACTCGCTCGTCGTTCCAAATCCATTTTCTATTTTGATACGCGAGATTTACTGCGACGGTGGGACATAATACGACGATAGTTGTAAAATATTTACGATAAAATGATATTCTTTTTCCAACAAATTTAAAACAAATTCTGTTTTTCCGCATCCAGTTTGTCCGCAAATCAACGCGGCGTGCGGATATTTCGGTAACATAGTTTTTAATAATAGTCAACATGTTAATATAACACAGAATGAAATCGTCCTTCTTCGATATTGAGTTGCGCGTCCATGATGATAAAAGTGTACAAGTATAATTCACCCGCGGTTTCCGCTTCTCTATCCATTTGAAGAGTAATTCCTTCGGATAAGTTTTGTACTTGTCTTCCCCTTCCGTGCTTCTCATATCTAAAAACAAACCGTATCTAATAATCAGCTTGTTTCATGTTGGATAAATTTAAAGCTTTAGTTACTCGCATGGCGTGTTCTTTTCTCGAATCTCCGAAATATTTTTGAATTTCTTCCCAGTGTTGATACCTACGCATTCCCTGCGCGTAGAGTTGATTGGGAACTCCTTCGATAGTAACCGAAACTTTATCGATTTTTGGATTATAAAATTTCCACGTTTCTTTTACGTCGGGCTCTTTGAATAAAACAATATTCCTTTCATGCTTTTGGCGGGTGAATTTAGATTTATATTCCACGTTGTAACGCGTTTGTTTAAAGGCGTGACGCTCTGCCTCTAGACTCTAAAAATAAAATGAAATCACTGAAACGTGTGAAAAGTTAGATGAAATCATCGAAACTTATAATAACACTGTAAAAACGATGAATAAAATGGCCCGTAATGCCTTGTACGGCCTTGGAATTGGCATTATCGCGTTGGAGCTTTTTAAGATCTATATAAAACAAAGATCAGATTCAAAATATATTTAAATAGTTCTCCATTAGTTTAAAATAAAATGATCTAATGTTTTATTATTAATAGAATAATGAGCGTCTCTGCAGAAACAACGAGAGTTTATCCAATTTTAGAAAATACTTCCGATAATGTAGAAAACGTCAACGCGTTTCGTTTGCAAAAAATCGACGACATTCAAAAAGAAATTTTAAAAGAAAGAAACGAGCGAGAGGCCGTTTATAAAAAATATAATAAAATCATCAAAACTTGTTCCATTGTAGAAACGATAACGGAATTGGGCTGTATGGGAGCAGGAGCCATCGGAATCGCTAGCATCGCCACCGTTATAGCAGCACCCATCGGATTTATACTAGGACTGGCTTTAGGGTTGGGCGGTGCGGCGTTTGCCGTCAGATACGCTACCACTAAACTATTAAAAAAAAGCTTTAAAAAACACGATGAGATTAGAGTTTTAGTGGAAAGTAAACTCAATACCATCGAAAACCACGTTTCAAAAGCGATAGAAGACGGCGTTATAAGTCAAGAAGAATTTAATTTAATCTGCCAAGAGCGAAATAAATTTTCTCAAATGAAAGAAAACATCAGAACTAAATTTAAACCTAAAAATGATGTTGATTGTAGTAGTAAAACAAACGTCAAAGCCATCAGTGATAAAGACAAAAAAGATCTCATAGAAAAACTTTTGAATTTAAAGTAAACTTTACGATAGAAAAATCATACGATAAAAAACCCGCTTCGCAATCATCAGCGGAGCAAAACAGACCTCCACCGTATAATTTAAATTTAATTTTTTTTTTATATTTACACTATAAATTCAAAAGTTTTATCTAACAACTCTTTCATCACTAAATTAAACAAACGTCTCGCTTTTCCTTCAACGCGCTTTAAACTATTTATTTTTTAATACATTACCGCATTTCGTAGATATCGCTGATACTAGATAGCATATTGTTGTTTAACAAAATAATAATAGTAATAATATTATCAGTATTATTGATAATGATGGATGGCCAAAATGTTAATAATTGGGCCCATTCCCTGTAGCCCAGGAATTTTATTGAGAAATTCACGCCCCCAAATAGACCAAAACCCCGCTTGAACCATCTTTGCAATTTGTCTGCACACATAAAACAAAAAAAAGCCGTCGTAAAAATGTTGCGCTCGCAAGTTATTTTTCCATTCACCACTCTTAACATTCAAGGTGGCCGTCCTCGTTGAAACCTGCAAAATGTTGATCGTCTTGTAATTTTTTCGGGCCTATATGTCACGAAATATAAATGTCATTAAAATCACCATTTTTGGGGGGGCGCTGAGATAGTTCAACATGTAAGGAACGTATCTAGTCTGTCAAAATAGTTGCAAATATAATCAATTTCAGCGCCAGGAATTTAGAAAATTCCTAGAAAACCCCGCCGTTAGCGGCAATGAGACCAACGTGTGGCTAAGGATACATGTTCGTGCCACACTGGTGGGGCAAGGCACGGACCTGAATACTTAGCCACACGTTGGTCCCATTGCCGCTAACGGCAGGATTTTCTTAATTTTCTAAATTCCTAGCACTCAAATTTACGATATTTGCAACTATTTTGACAAACTAGATACGTTCCTTACATGTTGAATTATCTCGGCGCCACCCAAAAAAATTGTGATTTTACTTAGGCCTACATTTATTTCGTGAAATTTAGGGCCTAAAATCCACTTTTATTATGGTTTTCGGACTTTATTTCCCTTCTAAAAAATCCTCCCCTTCAGAAAATAGAAGGATCCTATTATAGTTGCCACTGTGCATGTAAAATGACTGTGTTGGACCAGTGTTGGTCACTAACGGGGGAGTTGACAAGATCAGACTGACATGACTGAGGAACTCATTGTATACCAAAAATGCCTGATTTTTCATGAAATAAATATCCTGAAATAATTTAAAGTATATGTCCATCATCATCCATATGTTCTCCACCTTAATGGGTATATAAGATTACATTATTGGTTATATTGAATGAGAAAAAGTGGCAGTCGAATACGACATTCTACCCACAATAAACCCTATCACGGTAATGTGCCATGTTTTTCACAGGGCAAAATTATTTAGAACACACATTGCCATCTGCAACCCAAAGTTCGAACTTCATGCACTGATAGTAACGCATGTTTTAAAGAAACAATTTTGCACAATTTTGCACCGTAAAAAACATGGCACATATTACTGTGAAAGTGTCTATTACTTTGAAAGTAGAATAGGCTTAAATGTAGACTGGAAACCTTGCCTTAAATATGCCACCACAATATGCACTTCCATAAAACCATTAATTTGACTATTATATAATCTGCTCGGGCTAAATATTAACCTGGAAATCATGGCTGTATCATGCGTCTACGAAATACCGCCATATTGACGATATTCCAATTTAAGTATTGCCGATATTCCAATTTAAGTATTGCCGATATTCCAAAAATATAGCCGATATCAAATTATATATTGCTCTTTTTAGTTAAAATATTGCCAGAGTGATAAATTGTCTCCAAATTTCATGTCATTATACGGTGACATCAACAAAGTTACGGTACCATGAAGAGCTAAAAAAAAAAACAGTTCGAAATCACAACGCGGCGCAGTCTTTTTTTGTGCGTTGTGCTCCTGGTTGTCGCATGGGCCCTAACTTAACTAAAGGCTAGTTCCAGGATCACGTGGTACACTCTGCTGGAATAACCGCACTGGTGTACATTGTGAGGTTGTTCACATTCAGCAGATGTCGGATACCAGGATAAAAGCGTGGATGATCACTGCTGATGACTTAATTTGATTGAATTCCTCTTTAAAATGTGCAAAAGTTTTCAAATATGTATGATGACATAGTTTTATTAGATAGATACCTTCAAAGCTGTCATAATGTGTGCAGAATTCACATAGTATAAAAATGAAATCCTTTATTATCTGAATCCAATTTTTAGTGTTCTTGTTAAAAGTAATTTGTAAAGGAGTTGGATATACACACACAGATGTTGGAATTGAACTGAGACACAGAGTATTTGGAATTGGACTCGAGGTTAGAGGACTTGAATATACTTGTCTGGTTTGACTAAACATGGATGAAGCTGCTGGACAGCTGCACTTGCAGTTCTGGTGTTGACGGAATGTGTTTGAATCACAGCATGTGTCCTTGAGCAAGACACTTACCATAATTGCTTCGTCCTTTGGATGTGACGTGAAGCCGTAGGTCCTGTGTACATGATTATTAAAGTAATGCATGTAAAAGATCCCAGAACACTTATCATGGAAGAGTAGGATCGGAGGTTTACCCCGGTGTTTATGGTTCACATAGCAAGCACCCTTGTTTACAGGTTTCCTCCTCGGCACCTTTGAAAAACAATGTTTCATTGAAAAGTTGGGATGAGTGGAGGTCTTGCTTGAAATTAAATTGAATAATTTTGTTCTTTTTATGACAGGTTACAAAGAGGCATCAGGAATGGAGAAAAGGGCATTCACATTTGTATTTTTGCTGAGCTTAGCAACTGTGCAAATGATTGCCAGTATTCATCAAGAACATGAGTTTGGTAATGAAGGTACAGGTATGATGTGTATCTTGTCACATGGGAATGTCTTTGTACTGAAGGAAACTTTACTAGTTAAAGGGACATACATCGTCATGATCAGAGCAGACTTTAAACAGGGCATGGAATCGGTATCCTAGTTTAAAATATGATCACATTAACTGAAAATTACTGGCTCATTTATGTAGCAGCAACAGTAATATGACCTTATCATGTGGGGTATTATTTTCAGTCATTGAATTTAATTTAAAACCAGCACTACGATTCCATGCCCTGTTCATGATGATAATTGTCCCTTTAACCCTCCTACTTCTGGTACTTTTTTCATACAAGTTGATGAACCATTTGAAACCATTCGCTTTTGTGGTTTTGAATGGTGAAATAACTGTGTACAGTATTGATCCCCCCAAATGGTTTTGAATGGTAGGTCAGCTAATACAAAATCTTGTTTGGATCTTTCCAAATGGTAGTACAGCTAATACAAAACCTTGTTTGGATATTTCTAAGTGGTGAATCAATGGACCCTCTATGCATTTGAATGGATTTGAATGGTAGTAAAGCTTGCTACCAACACTGTTCAAATGGTGTCACCATGTGTGTACAAAACCAATGGGCATTTTTGAAAGTGGAAATTTTGAATGGTTTCAAATGGTGTATCAGTAGGAGGGTTAATGTGCTTAGTTTGTACGGGGACCATTTACATGTTAGTAGTCTGGTACTATGGGTTTCTATACTACTAAATGGGAAGACATTTTAAGACATAAATTATCACAATTTACATACAAGTATCAGTCATCCCAAGAAATTAACCTTTCTTTCATCTTAGTGAAATAGTAAATTGTTATGTCAAATCATTAAATTTCAAAAGTTTCCATCCGGCAACTTTTTGAAAAACTTTTAATTCACATTTTGAAATAAAACTTAACTTGGTGTGAAATTTATGATAATGTCAGACATCCCTTGAAATCTATCTTTCTCAGGAGCTATAATTTACATGTATGTCAAATCATAACATATTAATAAGATCAAAATTCCATGTTAGAATGTAAACAAAGTTTCTGTTTACTGAGCAACAAATTTGCCATCTTTTTCACTATTTTCTTGTGAACGACAAAATGTAATATAATTTGAAACTTTCCCAGGGAAGTAGTTCCTCTATACTATTTAAGAGTATAATTGTTTATAATATAATATACATACATGTACATGATACAAACTAGAATTGAATGTCAGGTGGAAAGAGCTGTTTATAACATTTGTTTTCTTGTCAGATTCCAAACCTAATGTTTTGTTCCTGGTCATTGATGATTTCCGGCCAGCTCTTGGAAGCTATGGGGAAAAAGTGCAAACACCCAATCTGGACCAACTTGCTGCTCAATCTATCAGGTTTACAGATGCACGTGCTCAGGTGAGGTCACTTCGGTGAATGGGGGAGGGAGAATTCAGTCATTTATTGTTAAATGATATGATTGTTTGGGCATTTATAAAACTCTCTTTCATTCTCTGTCAATTGTTGCCTCGATTAGATCATCATCATCCTATGCTGGCAGTCTCCAGTGCTCTCTAGCAGGGGTGTTTAACCCATATCCGCCTAACCATGTAAACACACAAAAGACTGTATGTGCCTAAGTCCCCGCACAGAGATACATTGTTTTTGCACACAATCAGAAAGATTCCTTATTTAGAGAATATTACAATCACTGACACAGACACATTATATACTGATGGAAAGAGGAGAACATGCACTTTATTATGATGTCAGACTTGTCTAATTTCATATCTATAATCATGAAATACAGTCATCGGAAAAACGTAGTAAATTGGAATTGGACAAAAACACGGTACGGAAAATCACGTAGGTCGACGTTTGTAGCGTTTTACATATCTACGGGTTATCACATAGATCGGCGGATATGGGTTAAGGGCACCATCCCATTCGCCTCTTGCCATTGGAGTCCTGGGGTCATAGCAGATCCACCTTCACCACTGTTCTGGATATTAAATTTCCTCCACTCGTTTCGCTGAGCATGGCCCAAACCAGGTACTACTACCCTGGGAAGGTAGACCTGGCGACATCGTGTTGGCAGGGATAAACATTCTACCCTCTACTCGATTACATGCTAACATGTAAATCTTCACTTTCTCTTTAATGTACAGCAAGCTGTGTGTGCCCCTAGTCGAATCTCCTTCTTGACTGGAAGGCGCCCAGACTCCACTCTACTGTGGGACTTCAGGTCTAGTTACTGGCGCCACGCAGCAGGAAATTATACCACACTACCACAACACTTCAAAGAAAATGGATACTACACACTGTCAGCAGGCAAAGTATTCCATCATGGTATGTCAACATTTAGATTACTCTAAATATAACTTGATATCATATTAAAGGGACAATATCGTCACAATCAACAGGACATGGAATTGGAATGCTAGTTATAGTGACGGAAAATAAAATCCCATATGATAAGGTCATATTACCTTTGCTGCTGCATAAATGAGCCAATAATTTTCAGTCACTGTGTTCATCTTAAAATGGGACATCGATTCCGTGTTGAAAGTCTGCTCTGATCGTGTCCCTTTTAAGTGTGTCAAGTGGGTACTTTGTGCATAAGGAGACCAATACATTTGAAGTTTTTAATTTGTTAAACAAAAATTATTCAAATGCAGTGTAATTTGTCAGCAACATAACATATTTAGATTTCCCCTCTTTTTAGGTGTTTGGGTTTGTGCCCAAACACCTCTTGATTTTGTTCTTTTTTTCTGGTTATTCTTGTTTAACCCTCCTATGGTTTGACCTTTCAAAACCTTTCAAAATCTGCTTACGGGCCAAAATGGCTATCAATAATTATGAACCCTTTAAAACCCTCCAGAATTTGTTGCTACTGAACAACCACACCTTTCAATACCCTTTGAAAGGTATTGAAACATTTCAACACCAGTTTGTTCAGAGAGTTGTTACACCTTTCGAAACCTTTCATAGGTCCCTTTTGTCAGACAGTTTTCTCACCTTTCAAAACCCTTCAGTACAGCAAAATTGAAAGGTTTTGAAAGGTCTGACAATTCTATGGCAAACTGCACTGTATATACATGTAGGAGGGTTAAAACTTAACACATAGCTAGACCTTAACATATAGTTCCAGGTAACATTGTGATGTCATGGTGAAGTCATCAGATATCAAATTACACTAAATCAAAGTTTAATATTTCAAAAAATCATATCTCATGAACCACAAAAGATATTTTCACAATCTTTGCATCATCTTTATAAATATCTTGAATTATGTGACATTTCGTTCACAGACATGACCCCAATCTGACCTCTCCTTCAGGTTGAATCCGGAAGTTTAATATTTCAAAAAATCATATCTCATGAACCACAGAAGTTATTTTCACAATCTTTGCATCATCTTAAAGACCTTGAACTATGTCACATTTCGTTCACAGACATGATCCTAATCTGACCTCTCCTTCTGGTCAAAACCGGAAGTTTAACCAGTTCGCATCGGGGGCAGTGTATACACGCAATTTTTTTTTGCACCGCAGATCGGAGAGCGTCTAAACACGCCATAGGAAACTCTGGAATATTTGTATGCATGCTCGGTTGAGCCACGCGTGTACGGTGACATGCTCGGAAGTGCTGGCCACCCGCTGTGGAAGCTTCCATTAACGTGTGTGTGGGAAAAAGAAACCCGCCACAGGGGCCCAGAAAAACTTTTTTATTCCCGACGCGAACTCGTTAACGCATTTGATCACTTTCGTGATAAAATGATTTATGTGCAACTTACAATACGGATCGGGTTTTCTCAATGGGCATGCATATTGTTGTGCACTCGTTAGCCAGCGGCAGGCTTATGGGCTATTTTCCACGTCAAGCCTTTTATATGCCCAGGGTGGATCATGGTACAGCCAATCAGGGGCGTAGGCGGGAAGTTTCCCGCTTTTAGGCCCCCACCAATAGTTTGTCTGGTGGCAAACTTTGGTGGAGGTTTTTAGCCAATCAGGTTGCGCGCTGTAAAGGTTGGCGCTTGGTGTCAAGCAACCAGTGCGGTTTGGGGCATTCTTGTCACAGCTCCTTGTTTATTAACAAGTCCATGGAGTTTTTGGGTTAGCGGTTTATGTTTTTCCCTCCTCCAGCCCCCTTTTCACCACCAGTTGGGATTGTGCTGTTGGTTTGGCAGTTTAGGGCGGAATAGCACATTAACTTCCCACTTTTGGTGCAGCAGTTCTGGCAATTAACAGTTACTGCAGTCCTAGAAAATTAAACTTAATAATATCTCCATGTTATAATATGGAGATTTTAGTCCTCCGTTATTTACATGTTATCAAGTGTTCATAGTGCCGGGATCTCCCTCGGGCTAGTTCAGACCGCAGCTTCCTAGGTGGGACGCGAACACTTGGTTGATTCATATTGTATTGATTCATATGATATGCTGTGTATTAGCATATGTTACACATGTGCATTATACTGTTTGTTATTGTCAACATTTAAATGTATGTTTTAATAACTATCCCCATTGGGGGTTATGGTGCCAGGTCTGGGTATACAGAATCTTGGGTATGCTGTATAGGTGGTCCCAGCTGTTTTTTCTCTGAGGTCTTGGGTATCTCAGGGTGTGTGTTTGTTTGTCTTTATCAAATTATGCTGTGTATTAGCATATAGATGTTACACATGTGCATTATACTGTTTGTTATTGTCAATATTTAAATGTATGTTTTAATAACTATCACCATTGGGGGGTTAGTGGTGCCAGGTCTGGGTAGACAGAGGCTTGGGTACGCTGTGTAGGTGGTCCCAGCTGGTTTTTCTCTGAGGTCTTGGGTATCTCAGGGTGTGTGTTTGTTTGTCTTTATCAAATGCTGTTTAATGACAAATCCGGTTTGCCCATAGTCTGGTATTCCGGTGGTTGATGGTGTCAACCTCTTTGAATAAAAAACCTTGAAAGCTGTGGCCAAGTGGCATTCAAATGAATTTGTAGTTGGTGCTATTTATTGTGAGTTTGAGTATAAGTGAAGAAATATTCTGAAGCACTATTCCGTATATGTATTATGTACAGCCAATTTTGTACGCACACAGCCTTTTCCCCACATAGCCTTTTCCCCACACATATCGTTTGTGCACACATAGAGCACGAGGCAGTAGTCTTAAGTCAAGTCACATGCCAAACTGAACTCCATGTGTATGTGTAGCCATATTATAGTCTCTTGTCAAGTCACACGCGGCACTACGGATGCAAGTTTGGTCGTGAAACTTTTCTGAAGTGAAAATCAAACGTTAAGACTTATAACTTCACAAATACTTTTACGTTGACATGAAGGTTTAATGTCAAAATGAATTTGTCATGTCATGAACCACACCAGATAAATTAACAATCTTTGCATCATCGTACAGACCTCGACTTATGTGACATTTCGTACACAGACATGACCCAGTTTTGACCTTTTTCCGGTTAAAACTGGACGTTCAACAGAAAAACATATTCTGCAGCACTATTATATAGTCTGCAGCCAATGTGATAGGGAAGGTGAATATCGGACTTCTGTGAATAAAGTGACTAGTAATATCTTATCGTTAAAAAAATATGTTTGATGACGTCATCACAGATCCGAGTGCTCCCTAGCAGCTGTATTTAAAAAGGAATATTTTCATATCTCAGAAATTATCGAACAAAATTTCATCACACTTAGTATGATGATAACAGACATCCAATGTATTTTTTACCAACTTTAGGTGATGACGTCATCACATATGATGCACAGCCAAACACCTTGAGTTTGTTTTCTACAAACTCAATACCTCTAGTTTCATTTTGTTTTATTTACAGTTTTGAAATAGTGCAACCAAAATTAGTTACTACGGTAACAGTGGTTTTCAATTGGGATTCAGACCGACAATACCACTGAAAGGAAGTATTAACCTGGTCCTCCCCCATCCCATACCACCCCCAAGAAAGTAAACAAACAAACGAATAGTAAACAAACAAATGAATAGTAATCAAATAAACATGAAATTTCCATGACTCAAATCACTTACATTAAACTTATATTGGCTGTATGTTTTCCAGACTCATAAAGTGTCTTGAAAAATTGCATGAAAATAATATTGTCTATTACAATGTTACACATTTCAACAATATGTGTCAAAGTTAACCTTTTTCCTTGACCTCAAAGTAGGTTTTCTTGTGGAGCTTAACCATTGGTGATGTGCAATTCTGAAAATGGATTAATACAAGCTTGTAAAATATCTTGCTTTCTTGCTTATTCAGGTTTTGTTACAGATACATTATTGGATTTCCTGAAATTGTCTTTTATTATTAACCCTCTCAGTACCGAATTGTTTTGACATAAACAACCGCTGGTGACCGTATTGTTTGACCACTCAAGCGTGAAGCACACATTCTTACACAACAGAAAGCTTGTGTTAAAAGGCCAATTTTACAAACTGTGTTATCACCTTGAAGATATCGTTTTACAGCAAAATAAATAATAAAAAATATCTTACTTATTGAATTCCCTTTCATAAAATCCAAAAAACATTAAGATCGGTCAATAAATGTCCAAGTTCTCAGTCTTTGTTTCCTCAGTGTGATCTGTAAACTCAAACACTTTTTTGTACACAAACACATGGCGCTCCGTAGGTGTTTGGCATTTCGGATCTTTCCACTCCAGTTTGAAGGGATTGCATAATAGCAACCTTATTTTTTTTCACCATCAATGGAAAGATCCGATCTTTCTTTTTCCAACCATTGTAAGCTTGGGTATGGAGGGTGAACATGGACAAAACTATAGCTTTATAACAAATGGCCTTTGTGCTCAGGCTTGAGTGCTTTTTTGTGTGGAAGTTTGGTCGACAAAAGTCGCCTATGGTAAAGAAGAGGGGGTATGAGTGCAGTCGACAAAAGTCGCCTGTGGTAAGGAAAGGGTTAACAACATTCCGACAAATATGAAGAGTGCTATGATTGTTTTTGTACAGGTCCCTGTTCAAACTACACTGATGACTATCCTCTAAGTTGGTCTATTCCTTGCTATTGGCCTGCACTAATCCATGGAACCACGACAAAGGTGAATTTAAATAATCCAAACATTATTTTCATGTAGAAAGAATCTGTCTTAAATGATATTTGATGTGAAGCTGAATATAATCATGATTTAGGATCTGAATTGTCTTTTCATAATCTGCATAATTTATAAAATAGCTAGAGAACCTTTTCCAGCCACAATACACTTTTGGTAATCTAAAAATCGGCACAATTGTTTTCATTGAACAGAAAATGATGCTACCTCAAACTGGGTACATTTATTGTACACCTACGGGCAAAATGGTTCATCGTAATTTAGATTTTTAAAAACCCTTTTGAAAATCTTAAGAATCATACAGGAAAATATCAGTATTTGATTTGACAGCAAAGTTGAGGTTTCCCAATGGGCAATTGTCATCACTTGGTTACCCCTGTGAATTAAAGGGAGCTCTTGACATTCCTTAATTTCACAACCTGTGGATGCATTTACAGACATTTCACCAAATGTGTATACTGGCTTTAATTACCACAAGACTTTCATTGCTGATATGGATATTAACAAGCCTTGAATCACACATGTCCTCCATTGCCCTGGTCTTGGCATCGGTGCCCCTTTAAAATCTTCCCATAGACATTCTGATATTCTAATAAAGTGACCTTGACTCAGGAATAGTGGCCTTGCCCCTACCAAAAAAACTAAATCCAGGCTTGTATTAATATACAAGCTCTCATCATTTGACAGAATTAGTGTTATATTTGTTGTTATTTACCTATATTAGTTGTGCCCAGGACCAGATGGTCAACTTCATTACTACACCATGTGTCCTGTTAATGTTACTCTTCAACCTGGTGGAACCCTTCCAGACATTCAAAGTACTGATTATGCCATATCTGCACTGCACAGTCTTTCTTCATTAAGAGATAGTAAACATCATCACATGAAACCATCAATCATTAATCCTGTACCACACACTCCATTCTTTATGGCAGTGGGTTACCATAAACCTCATTTACCTTTCAGGTAAGATAGTACATTTGTCTGTTCCATCTGCTTGTGTATAATATTAGAAATCTATTACCAACATGAAGTGTGCCAGCCTGCTGTAATCCATATCATGGAATTGTACTTCAAATGCGTGCATGCACAACGAGTATGGTTATGAGTTTTGCTTATACACTACCCAGCCTGCCGCAAGGCATCATGGGATTAGGCGCTTGACGCGCGAAGCTAGTTCCTAGAACTAGATGCAATCTTAAAGTAGACATGGGTGAATCATCAGCTGTGGGGCAAACGTACTAAACGCTAAGATGTGCGCGCGAGATACAGTTCTCTCACACGCAGTCTCCCAGACTGCACTGCTTCTTTTTGAGACTTTGCGCTTCAGGTTGTGGAACAAAACGTCATAAATGGGCCAAGTCCATTGTTCTTGGAGTACTATGCCATGGACTAGGATAGTACACGAGTGGCACACTTCATGTAGGTAACAGACTTCTGGTACTATGCCATGGACTAGGATAGTACACGAGTGGCACACTTCATGTAGGTAATAGACTTCTGGTACTATGCCGTGGACTAGGTTAGTACACGAGTGGCACACTTCATGTAGGTAATAGACTTCTGGTACTATGCCGTGGACTAGGTTAGTACACGAGTGGCACACTTCATGTAGGTAATAGACTTCTGGTACTATGCCGTGGACTAGGTTAGTACACGAGTGGCACACTTCATGTAGGTAATAGACTTCTGGTACTATGCCGTGGACTAGGTTAGTACACGAGTGGCACACTTCATGTAGGTAATAGACTTCTGGTACTATGCCGTGGACTAGGTTAGTACACGAGTGGCACACTTCATGTAGGTAATAGACTTCTGGTACTATATATGCCGTGAACTAGGTTAGTACACGAGTGGTACACTTCATGTAGGTAATAGACTTCTGGTACTATGCCGTGGACTAGGTTAGTACACGAGTGGCACACTTCATGTAGGTAATAGACTTCTGGTACTATGCAGTGGACTAAGATAGCACACGAGTGGCACACTTTATGTAGGTAATAGACTTCTGATAATATTTAAGAATTTCAATTTGCTGTGGAGATTTGAATCATTTGCTATGGATCATTGAATATATGTACACATTTGGCAGCTATGTGTTGCAGATAATCAATTGCATGTGAATGTTGAGGGCAATATTGAGTATGTTTTATCTTATTCCTCCAGGTACCCACAAGAGTATAAATCCCTCTACCCCCTAGATACAATGAAAATGGCTCCAAACCCAAACTACACTAAGGGCCTTCCTCCTCCAGCATGGGAACACTGGAATGATGTAAGGGTCGGTGAAGATATTCCACTCCAGAAAGACCAATACTATGGACCCATGCCACCCAAATACCATGTAGGATATGTTCTTGTTTTGTTTTCAGTCATTGTTAATACATATTATGAAAATGTCACAAACAAATGTGACCATCCACCACAAAGGGGCTGTAAAGTCGAAAATTTCACATTTGGAGGATCATATATTTTTGGAAAGAGTATATCATAAGGTTTAAAATAATACCAAACACAAGTCATTCCTTTATTCCTACGCAAAGTTATGGTGTATCAAAGTCATTACACTGGTTACTTACACTTTCATATAAACTTCATTATAAACTTACATTTTGTACAGATTTATGAACTTATTGCCCGAAAGAAACGTGGTTTTCATGATTTTTGAAATTGAATTTAATTCTGAAATTTTCAGAACTAAAGGAGAATATTTCAAACTTTTCATTTCTAAAAAAATACCAAAATGGCCAACCAACTGATTTTTCATGCATTTCAAGCCGTACTGCTAAATCAACATGTGCGACTTTACAGCCCGTTCGTGGTGGACGGTCACAAATGTTCAAATATATGTACATGTATAAACATTTGTTAGTTGAGGAATTCCATGACTTTCTATGCATGGATCAACCTTGATGTTCTATCATATTGCAATATAATATTACATACACACTGTATGTACTCATAAATATTCAAATTTGCATTTGCAAAGATGCAAAGATTTTCAACAAAGTCTCCAAACATCCTCTGATTGGTATCAGGTAGGTAGTTTAGCCAGGTGATATCAGTATGAATACAGTTTGATCTTTTCCTTTGCAGAGGTCCTTTAAAGTGCAAAGAATAAATGAGCAGTCAGGCCTCAATCTTAATCGCAGCCACCATTTGGTTGACCTTGAAATTTGGAGGAAGCCAAGGCTAAGTGGCTGTGCCCTCTCAATTCTTAAGGTCAAGGCCTGATGAGTAAGATAAGGTCTAGTGAAGTTACAAGTGTGAATAACGATCATCGTTTCATTTGCTTTTGATGAATATTAAGGGTAATGAATATAGCATAATTGGGTTTGCTTTCTGTTATATTGTAGCTTCTGATGCGTCAGGCGTACTTTGCAGCAACCTCTTATGTTGACTATGAAATTGGTCGTTTGCTGTCCACTCTAGAACAAGTAGGATTTGCTAACAATACAATCATTGCTTTAGTTGCTGACCATGGTGAGTAAATGTAAATTTCCTGGTCTCAAAAATCAAGACCAGAAAAAAGCTTGTTATAACAAATTACCTTGTAATAAATGATTAATGCTACATGTTATCACTGTCACAAGACATCTTGCAGCTCTTGAATGCTCACACACAAACTCAATCAAAACTTACTCCAATTAAGCCAATCTGTTTGCCTATTTGTGTCTGCTGTTTATCCATCTTACCTCCTGCAAGGAGAACACCAACCTAAAAACGCAACCAACTAAATATTAAATACAAAAGTCAATGCAATTTATACACAAGAGACTGGTATACATTGTGCATACAGAAACCATGCTAACAAAAACATGACTAGTGTACATGTACAACTAAAGACCCAATCATAGCTACATGCATTTATTAATATATTAGTTTTCAAAGCTGTAACGATTGTAACCAAAAACATTAAAAAAACAATAAATTGGTCATCCCTCAGTGTATGCAGTAATGCTCTTATAGCAGCCCATCATGGTACCAGAAATCTATTACATAGAGGAATGGTGTCAGTCTTGTAATAACATGACATAGCATAGAACAACAAATAGTATATCCTGGGTGACTTGGCTGGCATGCATTAGATATACTTCACACAAGCTTGTTTAATATGTATTGTGTCAATTAGGCTTGGGCGGTTCCGGCGGGTACCCGGTTCTACCCGATTCTAAATTGAGAATCGAAACCGCGGTTCCACTCTTTTAAAGAACCGGGTACTTGCAAGAGTTGGTTCCGGAACCGAGTCCTTTAAATACCCGGTTCCCAGAGCCGGCTGGGAGCTGAGTCCCAGTCATAGCCATCTCCAGCAAAATACCCGACTCTGAGGAACATACCCGGCTCCAATTGAAATACGCAATTGTCTGAGCTCCAACTCTATAGAGCCGAGAACTGGCTCCAGTCAAAATACCCGATTCTCTTTGATGAGTGACTGACAAAACTCTAGACTGCAGCAAACTTGTGAAGGCGCCACACATGCAACTGATGCAAACCGCAATGTCTGTGCGTTAGTAGTATCATTGTGCGTCACAGAGTTGTTTATAAATTGGCCCCATAACATGGATACTTTGGTTATAGAGATGTTGTTTAAAATGTTGACAGCACATGTCTTGAGAAGTGGAGTGATCAAGGTGGCCCCGTAATATGGATAAACTTGTGACGAAGTTAACACTTATGTTGCTAGTGTTCTTTATGTACTTTCAATACGGCATGGATGGTAGTCAGGTACCTTGTGTACAGGGGGTGGTACAATTGCTTAATTGCTCCTCTATGATTGCTCCAACCCCTGAAGCATGTGCAAAGCCATGGCATGTACATGTACAGAACGGCTTGTAACGTTGTTTGCTAACGGTAGGATAATGGGAACAAATCTCTTACTTAGCTTAACGTTTCCAAAACGTTTCGTTAAAGTTTCTGAAACATATTTTAAATTAAACAAAATTATCATCACTGGCACACTGCATTTGCGGTTGAAAATTGAAACACCTTCGTATCAGAGACGCAACAAAGTTTGAATAGACTGTAACTGTTATGTTTTATTATTTTCTGTAATCCTTATGTTTTTGTTTGAATCTCTTGGAACTGGTTCCGACTCGGAACCGATTTTTTTTTTTTGGAACCGAACCGGTTCCAGAAATTGTGGAACCGCCCAAGCCTAGTGTCAATATAATGCATGTATAGTGTGACTCTCTCATGTAGCATCTAGTTTGCATCATATTTAGTTGTGGAACTAGAGAGTGGCTTTATCCCATAATACCCCCAAGGCAGGGTAGCCAAACTTGTTACCATGCAAGATGTATATGTGTACATTTGGAGTACAATGCCTTGGACTGGGTTATAGCAGGATGACAAACCTTGTGTAGGTACATGTAAATCAAAAACAAAGTAACACTATATGTACTTGTTGTGTTTAGTATCTAGTCTGCACACAACCACTATTACTATTTGTCATCAGAATCATGTTATATCATTAACATATTTGTAAGCTCATGTTCTCCAATTGTAACAAGATATATTTTGATGCTTGGGATTTGAAACTGAAATGCTAAGTTTTGTTTCATTTTGTCTATTATTAGGTTGGCAGCTTGGTGAGCATCAAGAGTGGTCAAAGTACAGTAACTATGATTCATCTACACAAGTACCTCTAATGTTTCATATTCCTCATGTTACTGATAAACAATGGTCTCATCAACACAAATTCAACTTAATTAACCCACTAGATAATATCATGGCACAGTCACACCACATATGTGGATTTGTAAGCAATGTTTTTGCAGAACTTGTGGATATTTTCCCAACTCTATCAGAATTAGCAGGTCTGTCTGTGCCTCCAGTATGTCCATTAGATACATTCCATACCAAGTTCTGTTCAGAAGGTGTAAGTCTGGTACCTATCATCCATAATGTTACAGCAACATCAAGCAATGTCAGAATTGTACGTTGGAAGAATGCAAGTTTTAGTCAGTATCCCCGACCAACATTTTACCCTTCTCATAAGACAAATACACCTAAATTGTATCAAATTAATATCATGGGTTATTCTATGCATACTAAGGACTATCGTTATGTAGAGTGGTTACCATTCAATCATACTGATTATGTTGTTAATTGGTCACAACCTTTAGCTCGTGAGCTGTATACTTATAAAGATGACCCTCTTGAAATGCAAAATGTATGCAATGAAACTAAATATCAGAATCTAGTGAAAGAACTCTCCAAACAACTGAGAAGTAGTTGGAGATATGCATTGCCAGTTATTGAGAACAAATCATACCCTATGATAAATTAATTGTCTTATAATATTCAACAGTATACTAATTGAAACTTATTATGCAATAAGAGTTCTCTTTAATACAGTACTTAATCATTAATATCTTATATTTTTTTACTTTCTACAATAAACAGCAAATGTCAAAGCTATTCTCAAATAAATTAGTTAGCAAAGTTTTTTATTTTAATTGGTTCATAAACATAACGACGGAGGTGTACTATTATAACTGCAGCTTCAGGGATGCAACCGCTTATGCAAGAATGTGAGGTGGTGGTTGTTGAGAAATTAATCTATGTATTAGGGTGGTGCGGATTGAATCGAGTCTAGATTAGAATTGTTCGGTGATTATATTGGATTGGATAAATAGGTGAAGATTATAGTTGGTTGAAGTATAAAGTAATTTCATTAGTGATTTGTATAAATAATGGAATAATTGGAATAGAATTGTTCGGTGATTATATTGGATTGGATAAATAGGTCAAGATTATAGTTGGTTGACGTATAAAGTAATTTCATTAGTGATTTGTATAAATAATGGAATAATTGGAATGGAATAACTAAAGTGTTAAGGATTATAGTGATGCGGTGGTTAGTTGAGTAACCGTGTGATCAAGGAATAAAGATCAAGAATATGATTTTAAAGTAATTTCATGAGTTAATTAAGGGTTATATTAGGCCTATAGTGATTTGGATAATTAATGGAATAATTTGAAATGAATAACTGAATTGTAAAAGAATATAACAAACTAATTTGTAAATAAATTTTTAATTAATTTAAGTATATTTTCTGGATTTCTTTGTACTGATTTACTTCTGCAGTACGTGTTTTGCTTCCTATGTCACCGCGTAGAACCCTCACGGGTTAGTTGTGACAACTAGATTCACTGTAATTATAACCACGTCATGTTAATTAGCTTATGACTTAAGCTGACATTCTAGTGAAGAGGGCTCATAGGTTTTATATCAGCTACACAGAGATGGGGTTTTGTACATGTGTGTGTGTTAGCCACAGGCCTGTGATTTCTCAGGATTTTTCCTGAGAAATCTCCCTTTTCCTCAAAATGTTCTTGAAAGAAGAATGTTGTCAGAATGTGGGTTCAAATCCCAGCCTGGCTGGTCATGGCGCTTGTGTCCTTGAGCAAGACACTTAACCATAATTGCTTCGTCCTTTGGATGGGATGTTAAGCCGTAGGTCCCATGTACTAGATTATTTAAAGTAATTACACATAAAAGAATCCAGAACACTTTTCGTGAAAGAGTAGGTGTTTCTGGTTCACATAGCAAGCGCCCTTGTTTACAGGTTTTCTCAGGCTTCTGAGCTACAGTGCTTAAGTGTGCTTTTGAGGCATCCTTGGTTTCATTACCAGAAATGTATAGGAAGGAAAGTAGCCTGTATTGTGTCCAAACATATAGTTTCTTGTTTGTGGGGATATGGAGAGTCTGTAAATCCTCCAAAATTAAGAAAGCTTTGTCCTCTAGACCAAAGGGAGACCCAGGACCGCTAACCATTTTTCAGGAGTTTTTACGATTGTCAAATCACACCCATGTAGCTAGTTTGTTTATTATTTAAAGTAAATTATTTGTTAATAAAGAGGTTGTAATTTGTAAAGTGTACTTGAACATGTACCTGTACAGTAATAATTGTGTATTACGAACAATTCTGATGTGCAGAAAAACATGTTGCATCACCTGGAAGCATTGTAGTGATCCAGGGGCATAACCTATCAGTCAAACTGTTATTTTCACCAACACAGCATTCAGTGTCTGCCCTGTGCTACATTCTTGGCATTTCTTAGCATATTCATCAAGCTTGACACACTCTCTGAATACTCTATACAACTCTATACACTTTGACTTGGCTTTGACTTTAGTCCCTTGAGTTTGTTTCCAATCAGATTGTCTAAATTGTCTTGGGCATTTACGAAAAACAGTTTGTTGCTTGGTCTTTACCACAGGTTAATGACCGGTTTTGGGTGTGGTCACAGGCGATAAGGACCAAGCTGTATTCTCTGTGATAATTCCCATTCATAAATGCCCATATCGATTTCGTTTTAAAAATGTGTAATATTTGTTGAATAAAGCCAAATAGAAATGGGCAAATTCATGTTTTGGGGACACACAGAAACACTTTCAACGTAAATGAGTTAGTGTGATGCGAAAAAATCTTCACTCTGACTGGTTCAAATCAGCATTGTGCGTTGCACAAAACAGCTGGTACATATGCGCTCCTCTGATTTTGATAAGCCATGTCTTTACCATCTGTTAATACACCCCCACATGATTATGCTTTGTCCAATTTGTCTAAACTGTCTTGGGCATTTATGAATGTTTATTCAAAGAGAGTATGCATACGCTTAGAAGCAGTTTTGATCAAATGCTTCTCCTGAGTCAATTTAAAACATCTCTCAAGACTCATTTATTTCAGGCACTGTGTATTTTTCAATTGTATTTGCATCTCACTGTAAAGCGCTGTGATACCATTTGTGTAAGAGTGCTATATAAATGCCTTCATTGTATTGGATTGCATTGCATTGCATTGCATTGCGTTGGCATTGATATTGGCATTGATATTGCATTGCATATTGCAAACTGAACTGATAGTTCAAAACATATGATGTTACCACAAACTGAACTGATAGTTCAAACCATATGACGTTACCACAAACTGAACTGATAGTTCAAACCATATGACGTTACCACAAACTGAACTGATAGTTCAAACCATATGATGTTACCACAAACTGAACTGATAGTTCAAACCATATGATGTTACCACAAACTGAACCGATAGTGATACTCCACTATACAAAACCTCAAAACTTTCAATTTTCACTACCAAAAAAACCTACGCCTACTGGTTAGTGTTGTGGTGAGGTTTGTTTTTATTTCACCGACAAGAAATAATATTGAACAATAAAATAAACATAGGGGCGTAGCGAAAGGGGAGGGGTTTGGGGTGCAACACCCCCAATATTTTTCTTGCTTGGCATTTACAGCCCATCTTGCAAATAAACCATTGGTGGTTGGCGAATTTGTCCTGCCTTACTTGCCTCCAAATTTGCCTCCCTCCCCCCATTTCATTTCTGTATCTGCTGTAACTTTCCACACCAGCCCAAAAAGCACATTGGCTCATAAATATGTATGAGGTGTAAATAATCTTGAATGTTCCATGGAATATATATTTTATTGCAGTGCAACTCACTTTTAAACAATTAGAGTGGTTAGTTCATAGAAAAAGGAATGACAATCATGTAAGGTGTTTGAAAACATAAGTACATCTCAATCAAGACACGTAATCTCATATCTTGTACACTTACAATTCACAGCGTATTTTTAATATCATATTGGTGTATATACAGCAACAATATCAATGGGCACAAGATGTTGTACAAAAGATCATTATGTTTAGCTCAACAAATACATGTTTTTAGCTCTTCATTCTCATAACACTAATGCTGTGTAGGATCAGCTTTTGACTCCAAAGGTACTTGGTGCTAATAAATATCGGGTTAAATTTGTTAAGCCTTCTCAGACATGAAAGCATTTACCCATCCTCAACCAGACTAAGCAAATTCATTTCTTACTATATGTGCATGGAATTCTTCAGTTGGTAAAGTGTGCAAGAAAATTACCAAAGCATTTGTTTCTAGGTTTTATGTGCATTAATTGTCATTCAATATTTCCTTTGAACAAGAAAATAATAATGCATTGCTGTCTCAAGTCTGCGTCCTTTCTCTATGCTCCAAGGTACATGTACACTTTTAACATTGACTGGGAAAATTAACAACATAAAACCTTTCATGTCAACTGGTTAAGTTTGTATTTTTTTTTAAATATAAATTTGATGCAGATTTCTGACACCATTTAAGCATGTTTTTGATTTTTGTTTTTCTTTCTTTCAAATTAAATCACTCCATACAAAACATGCAATTCTTTAACTAAACAAGGGTTTGAAAATGATCTTGTATAATAATGAAATGCTTGCTAACAACTGTATCAGCTTTGATGAAAGAGCACTGCTTATATTACTATAGGTACAAGATACCATACAGTATGTACATGGTATACTGTAAACTGTAAAAATCAAGAGATAAATACAAACATTAATAGAATTAACCCTCCTATGGTTTGACCTTTCAAAACCTTTCAAAATCTGCTTACGGGCCAAAATGGCTATCAATTATTATGAACCCTTTAAAACCCTCCAGAATTTGTTGCTACTGAACAACCACACCTTTCAATACCCTTTGAAAGGTATTGAAACATTTCAACACCAGTTTGTTCAGAGAGTTGTTACACCTTTCGAAACCTTTCATAGGTCCCTTTTGTCAGACAGTTTTCTCACCTTGTTTTCTCACCTTTCAAAACCCTTCAGTACAGCAAACTTGAAAGGTTTTGAAAGGTCTGACAATTCTATGGCAACTGCACTGTATATAGGAGGGTTAAAGATGATCTAAAAAGTATATATATCGAGATAAGAATGTATAACACAAAAGATAGCTCCCATCCACAGCAGAAATAGAATCTTTGTATACAAACGGAAATTACTTGTGTAAAAATATCTTAGCAAATCATGCTGCTTAATATCACCTATTATATCATAGCAACATTGTGTGTTTTTCTCTTGAATAAATGGTGATTATTATAAAGGTGTAAAAATTAAAAAAATGGTATCCAAACAAATTATTTGTTATTACATTATTTTAAAACTGCAAAGTTATCCACAATTATTTGCCATATATGATGCCAAATTATTTTGCTAGGTTCTGTACAATTTTCATTAGATTTGATTGCCTTGTTTTGAAAACAAGAAAATTCAGTAACACAAGTGTCATTCAGAATGCCATTGTCCATTTAATTGTCAAAAATGCAAATAGCACCAGTGTTACATATATGTTTAAGTGACCTCGTTTTCAAAACCAGACAACCAAATCTAATGAGTGAAATAAATCTTGAGTGTTACAGAACACAGCAACAAAAATTTCCATCGTATTTATGGAAAAATAGTGGAAAATGTTGAAGTTTGTAAGTTATATAAGAACAAAAAATAGGGACATTAATTTTTGGAGATCCTATATTGGGACAAGTTTGTTATAGGATTAGGATGAATTAGACTGAGTGTTCTCAGACTCAATGATCAAACATAGCATTGTGGTTTAGATGTTAAATCAAAAGCTCCATTTCATGGTGCCTCATCTCACTCAGAATTCTGTGTTTTCATATAGGTGTAAGGACACAATACTGACTAACTTTCATGGTGCACAAAATGATCTTGATTTTCTTAAATAATTTGACTATTTTGAACTGTTTTTTATTTTAGATAATATTTGTATGTATGTTTAAGAGACAAATAAAGATAAAATAAAGTGTGAATACGTGTTGTGTCACTTTTAATTCACGTTTACAAACCGATTTTATTGCCAAAATGGCGTCTAAAAACGGGACATTAATTGAACCAAAGTTCATCAAATCAAACACTTTACGTATCCCTTACTTATTTTCCTCACGATGTGCATATAACTTGAGTAACTTAATGAAGAAATAAACTGGCTCCTAAAAAAAAAAAAAAAAGATTTCACGAACCTCAAAAATGATCGCTAAATCTGTGTTCACGTTAGTTACACATCGTGTTCGCCAAATCATACGATGTTAAAACGGCCAGATATTTTTCCTTACCAAACTAAGCCATTTTTTATTGGGAATAAGCTACATAATCATGGTGTAAACATTTTTTTGATTTGACTTTTATTGTTGGGTACTAGACTGAAAAGTGGACGCCATGTAACTTACGTTAACTTTCACACGCCAATCGAGAAAATACAAAAGGGAGGAAATCTACTTGGCACATTATCTCTCCAATGCTATTTTCAAGTACAAGGGTGTCCATTCTCATGACTTCCAAGTAAATTACAACTTTCCACCAATATTTTTGTTCAAAACCCCGTGTCCCATTTTTGTCAGCCAGTATTGTGTCCTTACACATAGGTTAATGTAGATTAGGCCATGTAAGTAGAAAATACTAAACTAACCCATGAAATGCAAAATCAGAGCAGACTTCCAAAAGGGCATAGAATCGATGTCCTAGTTTAAGATGAATAAAGTGACTGAAAATTACTGACTCATTTATGCAGCAGCAACAGTTATATGACCTTATCATGTGAGGTATTATTTTCAGTCACTAAGTTAATCTAAAACTAGCACTCCCGATTCCATGCCCTGTTGATCGTGACGATAAGAACATCATTTTCAGCCATATGAAGTGCTGTTTTGTGCTTATGGAGCCATGAAATTAGATCCTGATCTAGGTGAGGTAAAAGCAGACTTAACAATTATTGTAAAGATGAGGATTTAATCATGAATATAACCTCTCATATGTTGTTATATGGCTAGTTAATATATATTCTATAATGACCTTGTGAAAGGCTAACTGCTGCAAATCATACAGATTATACGGTTATATCAAGTATGTCTGTGTCATCCATAAACTGATTGTTCTTTTCTGTCATTATGAGCTGATCACATCAGCAATAACATGTTTGCTTACATAATAAATTGGCAAATGCTCTTAAATGTATATCTGGGTTTGGGTTGATAATTGTATCATTAATTATTATATGACTGATAAAAGGTTTCATTCCTACATGTCTGTTTTGCCAGTATATGTTTGTCTGCCTACATCATGACTTGTGTATCTTGCATTTTTAGTATGTTTACTATCTTAGTGAATTTTTATTTATTTGTTTTAACTATAAATCTTACTTATGATGTCATTTATAAAATATTTTCTGTTTTACTTTCATAGATTTGTTTAAATTGTATTATATGTTTGGCATTTGAATTTTAGGGTTTTATTTTATGAGCGTCAATTTTTTTTATACAGATTTTGGCACTATACAAGACTTTATTATTTATAATGATTATGTTATTACTGACAGCCAAGGACAGATATGCTTTGAGGATGACACAGTACAATGTACACATGCAGTTGATCTCTGCGCAATAAATGCATAAACTCTTGTAATGTAAAAATACATTTCAGATCACATTTACATTTAGTGTAACATTCAAACTCTTATGGAAGCCTTAAAGATTTGTGAGCATTTTTCAAACCTATTCTGTACTTTAGTCACAAGAATGAACAATTATGAGTCAAGTCAGCGTATTCAAAATCAGACAGCCTTAAAAGCCAAGGTACAACATTAAATATGTTGGAAAAACTGCCATAAGGAATATGCTGAATTCTTTGAATTAAAATTAACATTAATCAACCAACATATGAAAGCTTCAGATAAAATGGGTCATCCAAACAGCACTATTTATCTGAAACTTTGCTGATATCTTCAACTGTGAAATGCAGTTAAAGAAAGTACAGATATATTGTGTACATGTATATATTTCCCATCTTGTGACAGCTATTCAAAACATGTAAAGATCTGTACAAACTCATCATTGCATGGCACATAGTGGATTTATTCTCTCCAAGAGCAACACTTTTGAAAAAAAAGTTGAAATGAGTTTACTTTTGACAGCACCTCAGACAAAATATACTATCATCATGTTTATACCAAGTATACATTTGGTAAAATGTTAATTCTTCAAATATGAGCAATAATGTACCTTTAACATGTTTTGAGTGTACATCAAGCATTGATTAAGATGTCAGTGAATGTCTGCCTACAGGAATTATACCAACATGTCATGTATGTTTCTAATGTTCCCCAATGAATAGAAAGCCAGTCCAACCAAGGTCATGTTTCTATGTGTACATTTATAATGGGAACCAAGATAATGCATATGACATAAAACACAATAAAGGGGGCCACTTTCCTACCGTCACGTTAGCAGTTTTTCTAATGGTTGTAATTTTGTTGTTAATATCTGAAACCACCCAAAAAGAATTTCAACATTTGAATAGACATGCATGCTTATCCTAAAGATAATTTGAGTTGATTATTACTATTATTTTTTTAATTACCCTAAAATTTCCATCAACAAATGGACGGAAAAGTGAGGTAACTTTTTCCGTCCACTTTTTATGGAAATTTGAGGGTAAAAAAATAATAAAAAAATAAAATAAATCAACTCAAATTAGTTCTAGTATAAGCCTGCATGTCCATTCACATGTTGAAACACTTTTTGGTCGGTTTCAGGTACTTAAAAATAAATAACCATTGGAAAAACTGCTAATGTGACGGATGCAAAGTGGCCCCCTTTATTGTGTTTTATGTCAAATATCTATGTATGGTAAAACAGCCATATGATGAATTTGTGTACAACATTCATTGGACTCCATCAAATCATTTAAATCTTTTTATATGCAATTTACCTTACTTTGAATTTTTTTTTTAACCCTAACTCCCTAAGCATTGTTACTGAACAATAAAAATCCTTCAAAATCCTCCAACTGCCTTTGTTGTCTAGGGAGTTAGGGTTAATGTTTTTTTTTTACAAAATTTACTTTTGCAAGATGTATGTATTACTATCAATACTAATATTTTCATTAAAATAATTTCTTTCTCATAAAATATCTTTCTTTAAATATTTTCTATATCTTTCACAACATATGAGCAATTTATAGTCAAATCAAAGCACACTATTACATCAGTCTCAATGATTTAGCATTTATCAGCATTGTACTGTCAACCAATCTCTTACCATAAGTGTCACTGTAATCATGGTCTACTCAAACAATCTATCCAACACAAATCAAACAATAAATTAATAATCAGGAAAAACCAAGTATTTCCTACAATTGTAATTGAACAAAAGGAGATGTAAACATTTGGACTGGAACATGTTAAATCAATCTGCTCCATGTTCATACATCAAACACATAAGACAGTTTTGTCTTATTATTTCTCACTTTGTAATAGAATGGATGTATGAAAGACAAAGCATACACTCAAGTGATCACAAATCTTGAAGGCACAGAATATGAAAGAAAATCATATTGCAATTTAACCCACTTAAGTTTACATACATATTGATATATAGGAATTCCAAGATATCTAACTAATGATTGCAAAGCCATGAATGCAATGTACATGTGAACACATAACCTACATACATGTATATACTGTGCATGTTTGAGATGTTGTATGCTTAGTCATGTTTAGTATGCTGATTTCATGCATTTTTCCCACCTGATATTTGACTTCAAGTTACTTGACAAATTGCAGAAGACAAAGTGAAAAACATGTTAAGCAAATTTAATAAATAAATAAATAACTTAAAAAGGTGAGAAAACTAGCATTTAGGAATTGACTGGAACAGATACCTATCTTGAGATTGCAGATATCTAGGAGCTTCACCCTAATCTTTGAAACTTGTCTTACAAATTTACACTTGGTAATCAGTCCATCATGGAAGGAAAATAATGTGAATACCCTACAATTGATAGATATGACATCAGTGGCATTTTGAATGAAGGTAATGTAAATCCAACCTTGGACCTTACCTACATACAACCAATGGGATCTTATAACATGTATCAAATATTCAATACATTGTAACAAATTAACAACATTTTTAGGTCTTATTTACATTATGATTCACACTAATAGTGATTCCAAACAGGATTATTTCACTGATATAAGTACTAAATAAATATCTGCCAATGAACTAAATGTATGGACTTAATCAGTTTGTGAATAAATGATAAATGATGAAGTGTCAGTGTCTATTACCATGAAGTATGCCAGTCTGTTTTAACCCAGTCTATCTATACTGAACAGCAAAAGAAACGCAAGTCCGAGGACAGCAAAAGAAACGCAAGTCGGAGGTCTTGTCAAGTTTTCAAACAGAAGACAAACCATTTTGATTCTAATCACTCATTTAATGAAAAATGCTTTCAATTTGTGAGCTGAAAGTGACTGTTGAATGTGAACATCTTGCAATGCAATTTCAACAGTCACTTTCAGCTCACAAATTGAAAGCATTTTTCATTAAATGAGTGATTAGAATCAAAATGGTTTGTCTTCTGTTTGAAAACTTGACAAGACCTCGGACTTGCGTTTCTTTTGCTGTTCAGTATATTACCATGAAGTATGCCAGTCTGTTTGAACCCAGTCTGCTGCATAGTCTATCCTGCTTCATTGTTATAGTATAGAAGAACACACCAAAAGCATCAATACATGTATGACTTGAAGTATGCCAGTCTGTTTGAACCCAGTCTGCTGCATAGTCTATCCTGCTTCATTGTTTTAGTATAGAAGAACACACCAAAAGCATCAATACATGTATGACTTGAAGTATGCCAGTCTGTTTGAACCCAGTCTGCTGCATAGTCTATCCTGCTTCATTGTTTTAGTATAGAAGAACACACCAAAAGCATCAATACATGTATGACTTGAAGTATGCCAGTCTGTTTAAACCCAGTCTGCTGCATAGTCTATCCTGCTTCATTGTTTTAGTATAGAAGAACACACCAAAAGCATCAATACATGTATGACTTGAAGTATGCCAGTCTGTTTGAACCCAGTCTGCTGCATAGTCTATCCTGCTTCATTGTTTTAGTATAGAAGAACACACCAAAAGCATCAATACATGTATGACTTGAAGTATGCCAGTCTGTTTGAACCCAGTCTGCTGCATAGTCTATCCTGCTTCATTGTTATAGTATAGAAGAACACACCAAAAGCATCAATACATGTATGACTTGAAGTATGCCAGTCTGTTTGAACCCAGTCTGCTGCATAGTCTATCCTGCTTCATTGTTATAGTATAGAACACACCAAAAGCATCAATACATGTATGACTTGAAGTATGCCAGTCTGTTTGAACCCAGTCTGCTGCATAGTCTATCCTGCTTCATTGTTATAGTATAGAAGAACACACCAAAAGCATCAATACATGTATGACTTGAAGTATGCCAGTCTGTTTGAACCCAGTCTGCTGCATAGTCTATCCTGCTTCATTGTTTTAGTATAGAAGAACACACCAAAAGCATCAATACATGTATGACTTGAAGTATGCCAGTCTGTTTGAACCCAGTCTGCTGCATAGTCTATCCTGCTTCATTGTTTTAGTATAGAAGAACACACCAAAAGCATCAATACATGTATGACTTGAAGTATGCCAGTCTGTTTGAACCCAGTCTGCTGCATAGTCTATCCTGCTTCAGAGCATTACAGAAGAAACCTTTGATTTTGTCTGTTAGTTCAACAACTACATGATACGTGAACTAGATGCAACTGGGCTAGTCAATCTACATTGCACATTTTCTCGTACATGCCGGCAAGTCACCCAAAATGCACTGTTTCTTTTGAGTGTTTGTGTGTCAGTCTGTGAAATACAACAATCATGAATGGCCCAACTCCATTGTTCTTGGAGTGCTATAACATGGACCAGGTTATAACATGCACAATATACATGACTGGTACACTTCATGTAGGTGACATACATTGTACTTCTGGTATCAGTTATTGAATGATGGTGATATCATTTAATGTAAATGTTAATGACATATACTGGGCTGGCTCCTGATATTACGCTGATACTCATAGATGTACTGTACATGCATACATGTACTAGGGTAGTACAGTCTAGCAAATTAACTACATAATGTAGCACATCTCTTCATTTTTCATGATCAAATAAACTTATCTTAGGAGGTTTTCAATTAAATTGGAAGCATCTGAAACTATGTTTGAACCTAAAAGTGTGGAGCTCATTTCCTGTTGAATCATACACATTTGCTTAATGGAAAACTCAAACTGTATTTTGTTCTGTACAGTGCAATTACAGCAAAATCAAAGATGGTTACATCACTAATAACCCAAAATGTACATGGTATATCAACATGGTAAACCTGCAAGTGAGATTTTTTCCACAAAAAATACACCCTCTACAAAATGAGCCCAATTATACTATAGTTATACACTTAAATAGATGTCACACTTTTTACAGTATTACAAAGGATGTGTATCATGTTAGTCATGTAGACAATGATACTCGCTCAATAGATGGCTCTAAAACACTGATTAGATTTGTAAAATGAAGACTTGTAATAATGATACCTTACTGAAGACCACAATGCTTGTATCCAGGCAAACAACAGTATCAAACTTTATCATCTTAACACCATCAGGTTAGCTGTCTTTCTCTAAAACATCAGAGAAATCTCCAACTCCAACTGATTCAAGATGTTACGTCTGTTATGTTTTATGTTGTTCATAATATTACTTTTCCATTGGATATTGTGATCACTGATGAGGAACACTGTTTTGATAATTTACTGCTGCAGCATTCAATGATCAGGTAACTACATGTATACATCCCTGCATGTTCAAAACACTTTGCTAGTCTTGATCATTCATTCAGCAGCATAACATCAGAGCAAATGATATAAGTGGGCACTTTGGGTCTTGGCACCATCATAAACATAGAATATTGCAATGGACATGACAAAGAAACACAGTATGATCCAGTCAGTGTGGGGTTTGCTCATAGTCCAGCCAGCCCCAACACTAGTGATTCTTCAGTCACAATCCCATCCATTGTCTTTTATCATATGAGCCAGCTCAATGATATATTTACCCTCCTTGTACTTCTGGCTATTCTCAAAGGCATGTTCCTGCAGAGAAAACAAAAAGAAATAAAACATGTTTATAAAAAATTTTACTTTGTGAAATTTGAGACTAGCTTGATAGCTTTAACCCTCCTATGCCCATGCTGAAATTTGGCCCAGTCAGCACGGCACCCACAGACACTCACTTGAGTATTTTTGGTTGCATTGCCAATAGGTCAAACCACAGAGTCACACGTGTACATGTATGTACTGTCGAGTGGTTTTGGTTTGACCTATCCTAGCCACATCTCCTTGCATTTATTTGAGTGCACTGCACAAAGTCAATGGGTTGGGAGTTACATACAAATTTTGAGTGTCGTTGGGTTTGACCTCCTATCACAGCCACATGTGCTTGCATGTATTTGAGTGCACTGCACAAAGTCAATGGGTTAAGAGAGACATACAAATTTTGAGTGTCTTTGAGTGTTAAACCTATAGGAGGGTTAATGTATTTCACTCAATAATCAAATCAAAATAGTCACAATCCCATCACAAAATGCTAAATTATGGTATCCACTGACCACTGCTGTCTGGTCATTGTGTAAGCTCAGTGGTCAAGAAGTTAAGACCTCTGTACTAGTAAACAGGTCATGGGTTCTAGTCCCACCCGAGTCGTCTGTGGATTTTTACAGTAAACAGTGCTGTGCCACATCAAGATGTTGCTTAAATGTGTAATAAAAATCAACTTGTCATCTCTTTAAGAGCTCACAGTGGTTTTTATAGCATACTGTATGCTGGTACATAATTTGAGGACATCAAATGTCACTTGATTTTGTTATTTCATATTCAATTTTCCTGAACACAAACAGCTACCATGGTAACACCTGGAAAAGTTCAGAAACCAATGTTCTCATGTGACTTCAAAAAAGTTTCTAAAAAATGTTACATGTACATTCGTATAGGCAACAGGTATTTTGATTAAAATACTTGTTCAGATCAACACCAAATGACAAAGCCCTATGTATACGTATAGAATATATAAAACAAATATCACGCAAAAGCAAAACATAAATCACTCAGAATGTCTTGATTGTGTAATTTCAACTGGAATCATCTCAACAAATAAATTAAAAGTGTTTCTTGTAAAAACAAAATTGTAAAAACTTTTTCATGACTTAGAATCTGCAGTCAAAATCATGATAGATTTTCATCAATGCACTTATTTGTATTTTGATTTACTATACATATTAACCCTCCTATGGTTTGACCTTTCAAAACCTTTCAAAATCTGCTTACGGGCCAAAATGGCTATCAATTATTATGAACCCTTTAAAACCCTCCAGAATTTGTTGCTACTGAACAACCACACCTTTCAATACCCTTTGAAAGGTATTGAAACATTTCAACACCAGTTTGTTCAGAGAGTTGTTACACCTTTCGAAACCTTTCATAGGTCCCTTTTGTCAGACAGTTTTCTCACCTTTCAAAACCCTTCAGTACAGCAAACTTGAAAGGTTTTGAAAGGTCTGACAATTCTATGGCAACTGCACTGTATATAGGAGGGTTAATCCAGTGTAATGGGAGAGAGAGAATAGGTTTGTTGCTGTATGATACACATACATGTAACATCCCTTCTACCAAAACAAACTAGTATATGCGGCTTATATTACAAAGCTGAATGAGCAAGGCTTGGCTGGTTGTAATAACTTACATATTTCCATCCTAAGGTCGTCTTACAACATTCACAGAAGATATCAGACACAGCATGTAAGCCTGTTAGTAACACTCTCTCCTCTGCAGGACCACAAGCTATGTTCACTCTGAAATATCCAAACAATCAATAATATTATTTTGCCTCCTTCATCAATATCAATATAACCCTCTTTACTTTGGTTAAAGTACTGTATGTTACTGTCAATATTAAAGAGGAACATTCCATGTGAAGCCTTATTTTCTTAAGTTTTAATTGAATCATGTACATTGCTCTTTTCATATTGCAGATAAAGTAATAATAAATAAGTAAACTCAAAATAATTGACTGGAGCATGGGTGAAGAGTAATTGAGTGAATGAATTTATAATACAGCATAATTCATCAATTGCTAATCAAATCATGTCACTTACATGGATAGTTTATTAATGCTTCTATGGTCACGTATGTTATGAGATAGGAAAATACATTTACATAGCTGCCAACATTTCAAAATTCCAATGCATAATGAAACCGACCAATTTGTATTAAAAGTAAAATGAGGGTCAAGATGACCAACTGCAAATAAATCAAACAAAAACCTACTATGTACGTAAATCAATCTGTACTTTCGTAATTCCTGAAAACATTCATAATAATTACGAAAAATTTGTAAAAGTTGGCAGCTATGCATTTATGTACTGAAGTCTATTACCTACATGTACATGTACATGAAGTGTGCCACTCGTGTACTATCCTAGTCCACGGCTCCAAGAACAATGGATTTGGGCCATTTATGATATATTGTTCCATGGACTGACATGCAAGGTCTCAAAAAGAAGCAGTGTAGTCTGGGAGACTTAATCGGCATGTGAGAGAACTGTATCTCTCGTGCGCACCCTAGCGTTTAGCATGTTCGCCCCACAGCTGATGGTTTGCCCGCATCTAGTTTAATAAGATTGCATCTAGTTCTAGGAACTAGCTTCGTGCATCAAGTGCCTAATCCCATGATGTATTGTAGCAGGCCAGGCAGTGCAGCAAAACAGAGCTCATTGTGCGCGCACATTTGGAGTACAATGTATTACAGCAGACTAGCACACTTCATGTAGATAATAGACTTCTGGTACCGCTTAAAAGAAAATTACCAGATGGAATATGCATTGTAAATTTAATGATAGGTTGAATTACATGTACATGAACTTATTCAATAACAAGTTATGACTCATGCATCAATTCAGAGAATCTATCAATAAAACATCACATCATTAGATTTAAAATAAGATATGAAACTACCATTCATATACATTCACATTTCTTTATTTAGCACATTCAAATCTATCAGGCAAACATTTACATGTTACCATCTTGATATTGAGAATGAATCCATTTTTATAATCTCAAGTAAAACTGGTAGCTTTGCATGGTGAAAAGGATATATAAAGTAAAGACTGTTTATTGTGGTGACCCCATGTACATGTAGAAATTCTCTTTTGAATGGTAAATACATTAGTTCTGAAAAGAACTACTTTAAAATCTTGCTATTGGAATCGAATACATCAAAATAAATTTGTCTATAACATTCCTTATAAAAAATATTAATTTATATACTTATCTTAAAGGATTCATTAGTTAAGGTAAATTTTCTTTTATTTGAATGACTGTATTACGTATACAGTTGATGTATTTTTCCAATGGGTATAATACATGACTAGATATCATAGCACTGTCACCATATCACTTACATGTAACATCCTTAAATATGTACATGGAATGTGTCATAGTGTATACTGGACAAAAATGGAACAGATTTGGCAGTAATAAGGAGATCCCCGGGTATCTAGGGATGTATTAAATCACTAGCAGTGTTTAGTTGACCCGAGTAAGGTCATGTTGTTAATTCTGTCTACTAGATAGTCTTACTGGCTCATATAGTATACTATAATTACTATACAAGATTCTAGAACAGCTGTTAACATATATAGCTTGAGTGTGATGTCTGATGACAGTCAGCAATGTTTATGTTAGGCTCCTTCATCATCATCATCATCATCATAGTTACATGTAAGTGAATATCAGATATGTGTTAAATTAGCTATGCATGTATGATACATGTATACTCTGTAATATGGATTCAGAATGTCTTTGAACTAGACAATTTGTATGCAGGCTAACATCTATGTACATGTATATGATCACATTTTTAATAAGAAAACAAGACTAAAATGCACATTGAATGTACAAGTGGGGACCTACCCTATAATATATTCTCAGTAAAACATTACCTAATGCCATTCTCATTCAATGACAAAACTGAGCTACATGTATTGTAGTCCTGCAATCTAAATAACAGGCAAGGATATTATAATACTTACACAGAATTGAATAGGTATGCCCGTCCTTGGCTTCCCTGAAAGGACTGTAGTGGTAAAGAAACAGAGATTCATGTACAAGACCAAGCAAAATCTTAGTAATTATAAAGATACTTAGATGGACATCATACAGGTTCAAACATTTTTAAACATGTTAATAAGGCACATTCTCAGCCCGTCATTTGAATTTGATACTATTCAGGAATAACATGCTTATCAGCATTAGTATTTGCTCATAGAGTATACATGTACATGTACTGTATACAGTACGTCATACGTCATCGGTCATGCCATGTGTATTGACAGCATACATGCATGTGTGGTTTTCATACATGGTATGCATTGTATGTGTGTACATGTATCACATTGAATCCTGTGCAATACATGACGCCAGAAGCACCTTCATCAAGGATTTAGGCCATCATGACTTTGCATTCCACAGACTGATGCATAAGGTCTCCAAACAGTCAATGCAAGAACTGTACGCATGTTTAATGCAACTCTGCTGTAGTCATTATAATCTCCATATAATGGAGATGTAATTCACGTCCTGTTTAGTTCTGGCAGCATGTATTTGACAAAGCAGTGCTGTGACAATTTTACAGAATACTAAAAAAATAATTTGCAATATAGATCTTACAACATGATAGTGGACAATATTTTCATGAATAACACTTGGTGTTTAAGTTAATACAATTTGACTGTCAGCTTGTTTACATTACCTTAGATATGAGGTCATCATGGTTTGCCAAGTGAGCTCTGCAATGTATGCAGCTATAGCGACGATGGCAGCTAGGCAAATACGCTTGGAATGTTTTAACCATTTTGTCAGAGTGTGGATACGGCCCTTAGTTCTTAAATGTTGTTTCTCTGTATTGCCATTCAAAGTCTCCAGCTTCGATGCTTCAATAGTCAGCCTGTAGTAGAGTCAAGAAATCCTATCCTTCCTCAAAGACAGAGTATTAATGAAGAACTTATTCTTGATCTGAACTTGGTAAACACTTGTTGAACTCAATCACTCATGAATATTCAATCATGAACAGTCTACATATATGCAGCATAGATCCTCTTACCTCACTTTTTGAATAAGGAAAATGTTAAGCTTTTCATTAATATTTGGCACCATCAAATACATGAAAATACCGTAGTGAGATATTTGTGGATGATGTTTAAGTGCTGCTGGAGTACCACAAACCTCAAGCAGTCACAACAGTACATTCACATCAGCATATAATACATGTACACCATTGGTGTTGATCCTCACTCACTCTTAGATGCTGGCTTCTCCAGAAATAATGGCACTCTTTTTATCATCTGTGGGGTACCTTCAAAGAGAATGTGTCTCCTGGTTGTAACATGGAACAATCAGCAGACCCACGGAAGAAGAAACTTGCCAACGTTGAAGCTGACAAGATTGAATGTTGCCAAGAGGGAGCCAGCTTCACTCTCTGAGCATCAACAATTGCATGTACATGTATAGGAGTCTCAGTATGCAGTTCCTATCAAGCAACTAGAAAAGACAAACATTACAAAAGACAATCATTAGAAAATCTCAGACTTTGTTACCAAGTTTCTTGCAAGAGCAGGAATGTTTTCACTTTTTATAAATTTAAGTTCAAGTAAGCACAGGCTGCTTACAAATGATATGATGAATGGTGGGCATACATGAAAGTAAACAATTTTTTGATTGACCATTGTTTGAAGATTTACCTAAAAGGTAAACATATTCCAGTTTAGTTAACTATGAGCAGAGACTTTAGGTGAGTAGTTGAGTCAATCAAGACTGTCACCCAAAAACAGAAACTTTCATTGTTAAGTTTGGCTCAATTGGAGTTATTCACAAGAGTTATTACTACAAGTACAGTCATACAATGTATGTACACGTACTACATACATAACAATTAACATGTTTGCTTTGACAGTGCACTACATGTATTTGCCTCATGCATATCGTAGCCCTCTAGTGGTGAAATGTACTTCAGCTGCGAGCTCCGGGTTTTACGCAGTTCCATTTACTGTACAAACATATTACAACAATACGTTGCGGTGGCGTCGCTTGAATGATTAAATAAAGTTTTTTTATATGCAAACTGAAAATTCTCACTGTTGAATTCCACCCTCTCATCCATTACTTTTCAAATCTTATACCTTTTCCTATGTTTTTTAATCTCTTGCTGCACTTATCATTAACCCTCCTATATACAGTGCAGTTTGCCATAGAATTGTCAGACCTTTCAAAACCTTTCAAGTTTGCTGTACTGAAGGGTTTTGAAAGGTGAGAAAACTGTCTGACAAAAGGGACCTATGAAAGGTTTCGAAAGGTGAAACAACTCTCTGAACAAACTGGTGTTGAAATGTTTCAATACCTTTCAAAGGGTATTGAAAGGTGTACTATAGTTCAGTAGCAACAAATTCTGGAGGGTTTTAAAGGGTTCATACATTATTGATAGCCATTTTGCCAGTAAGCAGATTTTAAAAGGTTTTGAAAGGTCAAACCATAGGAGGGTTAAAGACCATACAAAATGGTAAATATTTTCAACCCTATTTTAAAAAGTAAGTACATGAAATTCTAAGTAGGAATGACCAAAAATAAGACTGTCATTATTTTTCTTTAACCCTTTTACCAACTACGACTTCCAAAAGTGATTTTGAATAAGTTTCCAAAAGTAGTACTGACCAATTGTGTTTTCATCATCGTCATTTGATGGAGATTATACTGATGCCAATGTTGGTGAAATAAGTGACATAGAATCCTACATGTATCAATTAAGCCCAGAATGGATGAAATCAGGAAGATCTCGAGTCCGGCATAAGCGCACATAATGGTACCTATTTTTCTTGCTTTTTACGAACAAATATTCTAAGAGCAACCAAAGTTTTGAATGTCCAGTATTTGATTTGTTGAATTTTGTTATCAGGAAAGTTAATCTCACTGCAAAATGTGTCCAAATTGTTCTTATTTTGTGCCGATAAAAAATAATCCTTTGGTGCTATCAACCAGACTAATACTAGTTTGACAATGACCCGGCCCTGATACGTATGTCCACACTGCACTGGAAATGTCTGAATGTATGGACAGTACATGCACAATCTCTGTGGAGTTTTTGTTTCTTTAAGTTCACAAAGACAAATTGTGAGTTATTTTATTTCTGGACGCTATCTTTTAAAATCCTACAGTGTGTAGGCATTAACAAAACAAATCCTTTATCTCTTTATATTCATTACTTTTTCCTTTGGCCTTGATCACAGGCCAACAAGTTGCATAATACTTTCCTTCATAGTAAGAGCCAACCCTTGAAAATGTTAATTCCATGGACTAGGGTTAATTCCATGGATATACATGTACATGAACATGTAACTAGGAAGGATACACATGTACATGTACAATGTACATACTCCTAACACTAGATCTTTGGGGAAAGCATGCTACCATTTTGTGTTTTTCAGCATTTTGTAAGCCATCATGAAAAAATTTAAGCCATCATGAAAAAATTCAACCCAAAGAAATAATAGATATAACAATTATTTGAGAACTTTTTAGACAGAAAATTAGAGATGGAACTATTTTAGTCCAGCATCCCATTGTAATCAACAGTCTCATTAACACGCACATAAATACATGAAGTAACAAAACAATTGTAAGATTTAACTTAATATGTATGCCAGTCATTCAATGTCTATCCCATACAATTTCAACATCTAGGGCAAACAAAGTGCTTAAATACAATGCACAATGTACATGTACACGTTGTATGGTATTATGAAGTGGACTTCATGCTTGCTAGTTTTGCTGACAGAAACAATATATGTGACATTTGCATTGACGTCACAAGCAGTCCACCCTAGATACATGCGATAATACATACATGTACAAGTGTACATGTACATGTACATGTACATTGTACATGTACATGTGTACACTATGTATTATCCTACAGAAACAGAAGTACTTCAGTTGCTTTTAAGTACAATATTTATGGTATATAAATAATGTTGATTGTTGCAGTTTTTTTTTAAATTGAATTAACATTTTATTTGAACATATATCTGAAAAGCCTGAATTGTTTACACATTGATGGTCGACACTCAAAATAAATGATAAAAACCTCACAAATCAGTACAGCTACACAAAAATGGATTGATTTCTCAAGTAAACAATGTTAATTGTAATTCAAACTGCAAATTGTAATAGTGACTTTTTTGTTTTGTTTTTGTTGTTCTTTTGTTTTGTTTCTTTGGTGGGGGTGTATTTTGTTTGTGTTCACCCAGAAATTGTTTTGTACATGTACATGTAGGCCTACATGTACATCCTTTTGAAATTGTTTAGTGTTATATGTACAGGTTTACTCAAACTCAAAGTCACAAGAGGAAGAATCCAAAAGCTACAATGTATATGTGCATGTAGTTAATACACGTAGCTTCCTTAGGTTCCACAATGTTAACACTATTTTCTATTTAACACTGTATTGATTCACTGTACAAAACACTATTGATAAATTAATTACAATCAAACAATTACTTGTTGATTATTTAAAAAAAGACCTTTAAAATGCAATTCTACCTTATGTAGATCCCATTGTGCTTTTAATTTGTCACTCTGTTTTCAGTAATAATGTAAATTTATTCTATTAACATTTAGTAACAATACCATACTTATTATTATCTCTGCTTCACAGCAGGTCTCATTTAATTTCCTGGATTCAGATTCAGCCACCAGAACTTGATTCCGATTGTTTCTTTCTTTCACAGCTGATTTAAACATTTATTGTTCTCAAATTTTATAATTGTTATACTTAACTTGGCCTAGATATTGTACAATACACAATGTAGGTAGTTTGCTTATTTTTGTGTACAGCATGAGCAGGTGGTCATTGTTAATTGATTCAAAGAATTATTACTGAATAATTATTTTTATACATGTACATTGAAGAGCACACACACCAAGGTCAAAGGAACCTCCCTTAATCATGAACAGCATGTATAGCCAATGACTCAGTCACACCAATTGTTCACTACATGAATGCACATCTTTCATTATAAGAGCAGCAACATCAACATACATGTACATGTACACATATCTCCATGTACATGTCCATGTCCATGTCCATGTCCATGTCCATGTCCATGTACCGTACCATGTACATGTACATGTACATATGTACATGTGTATGTAATGTACGTAGACTGTACACAGAGCAAGCCTTTACATGTTTTTAAAATAATTATGAACTAACAGTAGCTACAGGAGAAGATGAATACACCACATCATGGGCCATAATTTCAAGCAGAAATGTATGAGATAAACAGTATTTGATAAGAATATTAACCCTCCTATAGGTTTAACACTCAAAGACACTCAAAGACACTCAAAATTTGTATGTCTCTCTTAACCCATTGACTTTGTGCAGTGCACTCAAATACATGCAAACACATGTGGCTGTAATAGGAGGTCAAACCCAAAGACACTCAAAATTTGTATGTAACTCCCAACCCATTGACTTTGTGCAGTGCACTCAAGGAGGTCAAACCAAAACCAAGTACATACACAGCTCTGTGTGACTCTGTGGTTTGACCTATTGGCAATGCAACCAAAAATACTCAAGTGAGTGTCTGTGGGTGCCTGCTGACTGGGCCAAATTTCAGCCTGGGCATAGGAGGGTTAAATGGCTTAAGTAGCAATGCTTTTCTGCTTACATCGGCTGTGTATTCTGCATTAATTCACAAAGGATTTAGCATTTTAAATTATACATACACATCTGTGATAACATACACATCTGTGATAAGCTGCTCCATAAAATTGTCTTTATAATTCATGTAATTAAAAGTTTTGGACAACAAATTGTGATGAATGTTTTCATTGTCTCTACAATAATTTGTCACTTACATAAATACATCATGGAGGTAGAACAATGCATGATGTAGCCAAGGCTGTAGCCATGATCGAAGAGAGGAAACTTGTATTTATAAGATTTGAGGCTTTGCATGGTGGAATATCGATATTGTTTCAGTTTGCGGTCACACATGCGTTTATCTCAACTATCGCAAAGCTGAGGTACAGGTTCTGAAAAGAAACTAATCGCACAACTCGTCGCTAAGTGAGAATGGTTCAAGGGAGAACCAATGTCAAGCAACTCATCATTTTCTCTACTGTCTCTAAGTGAGAAATATGGTTCAGGAAGAACCATGGGGACTTGTACTTACAATATTTGTTGAAAAATTTGACCAAAAACTTGTTTGTTTTTTATTTAAAATACAATTGACCAATGGACCTACATGTACAATATCAATACATTTTTATTATGGCTACAGTATAACGACTATAGGTTTTAGTTTTTCAATCGTGTTATAGAGAAATATGAGGGTAAGAAATACCATGGGTCAATCATCAAAAAATAAAAATGGAAGTTGGCAGATAATATGCTTGCAGGTGTCAACAGGAGGTCAATCTTACAGATCTAAGCCTGGCAAAACAGGCAAAATTGAGATAGTCACGATAGTACCTATTACTATTTTAATGAATTCTAGGAATCTCAACTTCAAACCTTATTTCAGAGATGAAGCAGACATGTTCAAATTACTCTGAATTTATTATGATAATAACTTGGCCAGAATTACTTGTAATTATAACATGCTTTGACAAGTTTGAGATAGTGTCCCGTCTGTCACAATTTATTGTCCCGTCTGTCACAATACTTAAAAAGCTATCCCCTGAAATCTTTGAGTAGTTGACATTTTATGATATAAGTTTAAGTTTTAACACAACTGTATCTTACATAAAACTAAAACGAAAATAATTATTCACGTGAAAACAGAATCTATCTACTTTGCAGATACCTAAGTTGTTTGAAAATGTGATGTAAAAAATGTCCCGTCTGTCACGCTGGACTAATTAAGCTCCTGTGTAATTAGTAAATAATTATGTTTCAAAGTTTTCATTTAATTTTGAAATATGAGTATTATACATTCATATGAGATGTTTCATTTATGGTTATCTCCTGCAAGTTTTCAGTAGATAAAACTTTAGAGAACTTTGTAATATGTCTGTCATGCTGGAATTGGACCAAAGCTTTCCTTTACTAGGACAATTCTCAGAAAAAAGGAAATTAGGCACATGGTAATTTGATATGATGGGAGACCTACATGTACCATGGCCAGCAACAGACTTTGCATGGTAGGTACAATGCATGTACATACATGTACATGTCTGCAGCCACTTACGTCCATGTCCATGGCCATGTACATGTGTACATGTACATGTGTACATACGTACATGTGTACATGTATGTATGTACATGTCTGCAGCCACTTACGTCCATGTCCATGGCCATGTACATGTGTACATGTACATGTGTACATGTGTGTACATGTATGTACATGTATGTCTGCAGCCACTTACGTCCATGTCCATGTCCATGTCCATGTACATGTGTACATGTACATGTGTACATGTACATGTACATGTCTGCAGCCACTTACGTCCATGTCCATGTACATGTGTACATGTACACGTACATGTACATGTCTGCAGCCACTTACATGTACGTCCATGTCCATGTCCATGTCCATGTCCATGTGTACATGTACATAATACATCAGAACTTTAAAAGTCTCCCATTGAAATTAATTAGCTTGTGAACACTTTGGATAAGTGTTGTTATAAAAAAACTGTTAATGATCATTGTAGTGTATGGAAAACAACAGGTGATTAAGTGTGAATATTTCAGCTCAATTGAGGGTGTCATGTTATTTCCAATTATCGTAAATATCTAGTTTCTCATTAGAATAAAGGCTTCTTATTTTAAGAATTTATTTATTTTCAGGCCTAGACAGAACCAGTTTCTACAGTAGCCCTTAACTAAAACTTTCTCAGTCTGCTCTTTCAACACAAAATGTACATTGTCAACAATGAACCACAAATCATTATTGTGAAATTACAAGCACGTCCCAAGTATAGAGTCTTGAGTCAAGTCACAAGTTATGTTCACCAGTCAAGACACAATTGAGTCATGTTCACCAGTCAAGACACAATTGAGTCATGTTCACCAGTCAAGACACAATTGAGTCATGTTCACCAGTCAAGACACAAAATTGAGTCATGTTCACCAGTCAAGTCACAATTAGTCATAATTCAAGCCTCAACATGAGAGCATCTTGAATTTGTAATTTCTCTAAATGTTTGAATAGCAAAACTAATAATAATAATAATAATAATAATAATGATGTGGACTTACATGTATATGGTGCACGTATCCACCAAACTGGTGCTCAAGGCACATTACATTATTACCCCTGCTCATCAGGCGCATAAATCATTCCTGAAACGATCTCAGCTCCCTGGGGAGTATACAGCTCAATTGCTGCCATTTCAGCGCACATGGGCTAATCAAACACAACAACCACCTCTGCCCTCACAGGTACCCATTTACCCCTGGGTGGAGAGAAGCAATTATGGTAAAGTGTCTTGCTCAAGGACACAAGCACCCCGGTCATGGCTGGGATTCGAACCTACATTCTGACGACTCGGCCATCAGAACACAAATCCGATGCACTAAACCGCTCGACCATGGCAATCCATATACATGTAATTAGCTTTATTGTTGCTCTTTAGTGATACATTATGTACAATGATTTGGATTATTGATTTTGTAGAAGATTTAAATCAATCATACAGGGCTAACTTGTTTCTTCTTTCGCATACATAGAGTTTCTTTCAAACTTCCTCTGTGGCTTCATTTTATGGAGTCCTCCATGTACATTGTACTTGTACACCTATGAGATGATTTACTTGTATGAATATTGTATGTTAACTACATTATAGTGGTTTAAACTGTTACATTCTGAGCATGTACATGTACATATATCTCAATCTATCATTCAATGGCCAGCTAATCTTCCACTCAGTTGTTCCCTACACAGTCATTATTCTCTGATAGTTGATAACAAAGACCACAACACTACTTAACTACAAATCCATCAATATTTAACAACATCCTGGTCATTATGTATGCTAATCTAATAAGCCTGTAGGAATGCATGGGGTGCCATGCTAGACTCTTTGTTAACCTTGCCAGCGTGTATGTACATGTACATGTACACATGTAGTGTAGGCTGACAGAACAATGTGGCCTCAGAACAAACAACTTTCTTCCTGTTCACTAAAAACTTGGAAGATTTCTTTCAAAGTATGGTCCCATGCAAGCTGATTTTACTTTTCTTCTTCCACACCAAATTCCCCCCAATATTATTAATTTATTTTTATTGAGGGGGGATCAATGTTTACATTTTTTTTTTCATTAGCCGGCTGGATCAGTAAGTTTGACTTTTAGGTATTCTGCATGCATTTTCATTGGTCCACATGTTTTTAATGTATAAGAATCTGCAGGGTGGACTACAATTGCCAATTTTGTAAAGTAGGTCAGAGTCGTGCCCCAGTGATATAAAATGTGTAAATATAAAATAAAAAGTGCAGTCTTTGTAATTTTGACTAGCACGCCGGTCTACCTAGGAGAGGGGTTTCCCTAATTATTAGACCCCCCATCATTTTAATTGGCATTTTGCCAACGGACCACTGGCAAAGCTGTACATTTTCGGTTATTTCGGGAACCGAATACCCGAAATTGGAAATCTTCGTGTACCCGTAAACAATTTGTAAAAACACATTTACTCCTGAATGTACAAACTAACCAATAAATACTGGAGTGAATAATTTCGCAAACGAATTTGCCAATGGCCATGGTGCACTAGTGAACGGTGCGATTCCACATGTCTCTCCGGTAAGCACTGGCAATTTATTGTGACGTGTGTTATATGGGTACATGTACATTCCTGTTATTATCGGCTCTAAAGTACTCATGCGTGAAAAAAAATAATCGCGATATTATCAAAAATCGTGATATAATGTATGTTTGACAATATATCGTGGATGAAAAATATCGATATCGCCCAAGGCTACTGCCACTATATTAAAAATGACTTGTAGCATCCACATTATCACACAAAAGTTTTTACAAAAATCGGAGACATTTCCATTTGTGTGGCTTAAATATTCAGTCAAACTTTTCAAAAGTCGTTTATGGGTAATTGGAACTGAAAAATGGAACTGGGTAATGACCATTTTGATCGGGTATCCGGATACCCAGCACAGCCTTTAACCACTGGCAAATTCGAACCCTGCTTTAGGTTGGCCTGTGTTCAGGCAAAATGCTGAATGTACAAAGAATATGTTGGCGTTTTAAAGCAAGTAAATTAATAGGACAAATCCTAATTTGTTTGATATACAATATATTACAATTACTGCAGCTGAGACCAACCTTACTATACATGTAAATGTACATGATATTTGAAGGAAAAAACACATGGTATGCAGGCCTCGATCTTAACCATGGCCACCGCGGCCATTGCCGCCATGGTGCCCCTCGGAGTGTGGTGCCCCTCTAATTTGACCGTAATGCCCCTTTGGTTGACCTCTCAATCCTTAAAGTCGGGGCCTGGGTGTGTACCACATGAACCATTGACTATTTCATTCTGTTTTATTTATTTTTACAACACCTTTTATCATGACAATTTTGAAAGCAGTACAATAAATGAATAAATGAAATAAGGCCTAGTTTACAGTGAGTGTATGTACAGCAACATTTTCTATGGTAATTGGTAGATCTGTCCTATTTAAATTCCAGGAGCCACGCTTACCTTGGGTAGCGCAGTGCTAGTAGAGTGACAACAGTGGCAAAGGCGTAGCTAGTTCCTAGCAAGAGCGTACCAAACAGGGGTCCCATACGTGTAGATAGGCCATTGATATTTTGTCAACAAATGGATTAAATTCAAAAGATGGACCACCAGTGCTGTGTAGCTTTGTAAACTTTTGAAAAATTTGTCACCAAGACAAAAATACACATATTCATCATCAGCTTGTTACATTGAAAATGTGCACATATTGTTTTAATTATCATAGTATCATTATCAATAAACCCTTTCACGGTAATATGCACCATGTTTTTGACAGGCAAAATTGTTTATTTCGACCACTCGTTGCTGTCTGCGACCTGGTGCTCAAACTTCATGCGCCCTCATGTGAAGTTCGATCACCGGCAACAAGTTTTCAAAATCAACAATTTTGCCTGTTAAAAACATGGCACATATTACTGTGAAAGTGTTTATTCTACTGGGTAAAAACAACACCATATTAGGAAACCAAAAGCTGTATACACCTTATGCATGACGTCGCAAACGGAAGGTCGCCCTCTATCAGAGGCTAGAGAAGGTCACTCATTGGTTCATGTATGCATGCTGTGCATGCGTATACGCACAGCGTGCATACATGAACCAATGAGTGACCTTTTCTACCCTCTGATAGAGGGCGATTTTCAGTTTGTGACGTCATATGCACAGGCTAATGTCTATACTATAGCCAGGCCTACTTTGTAGTATGTGAGGCACTTTCTTAAAACATGTACGTGTATCTGATGGCATTTTGCATATTACAACAACAGACCGTCATACAACTAAGACAGACCATCTAAAATTGTTTCTCCCGAAATAACACCAAGTACCATTTCCTCACAAATCACATTAGGCCTACCAGACAACCACAGTTTTCAATCTATTATTAGTATTTTGTCTTTGTCCATTGTTAACATTACTGGTAATGCAATACGCCACAAAATTGATGAAAAATTCCTACTGAAACAACGCTTACCGAATCTCCTTTTCATCAAAATGATCAAATAACTTTAATCCTCAGATCTTTACGGAGAATATACAGCTTCTTGATGATAAATTCTGCTCGGAAGTATCACGCAGCTTCACATTAATGAACGATTTTCTTTGTGTGCGAGATGAGAACAGAACAGCAGTCGTCAGCGCACCAACATATTTTATTATTAATAAACAACTACGCGTGATCGGGAAAAGGCTTGTAAAAGGTAAACACAGTGTACATGGTGAGTAATGTTTTGCCTACGTGATAACCATGCTGCAGCGCGCGCTATAGCTACATAAATAATAATACACTCTATGACTGTACCAATACTGTTATTGATAGGGATACTATTTATTTAAGGGAATATATGGACAATAATTTGAATGGTGTTTTGCTTGTAAACAAATTATGGGATACTTAATAGTATAAATTCGAATTTCAACATAATGATAACCAATAATCGGTATATGTTATTATTTGACTTTGTACTTAAAATGCTCATAATAATTGTACACCCCTACAATGGAAATGGTATGATTCACTGTGTGCGCAATCGTCGACGGTAGTTTGTTTGGGTTCGCATGCAAATAAGCCATACACATTGCTTCAGTTGTTTATTTACTTCACTTTTTTTCCCTGTATGTTTTTTTTTTTAGTGTTGCATACGCAAAACACAAATGGAGGGCGATCACAGTGTTCGTAAGGCAACTAAATAACTAACATGAACTGAGCAACTCGTGTTTTGTTTTTGTTGTTTCCATTGGGGCGGATCCAGGCTAGCTGTAAGGCCGCACACAGGATGGCAGGGTAGGTAGGGTAACGTTTCCTTATATTCGCTATGTAGGCCTATCGTATAATGCAAGTTCTGGTGTTAGCAACATAATGTGGGTTCGAATCACGGCCGTGACACTTGTGTCCTTGAGCAAGACACTTAATCATAATTGCTTCTCTCCACCCAGGGGTTAAATGGGTACCTGTGAAGGCAGAGTTGGTTTGCTCTATATGCGCTAGAAATGGCAGCAATTGAGCTGTATACTCCCCAGGGAGCTGAGATGGTTTCAGGAATGATTTATGAGCCTTATGAGCCTTATGAGCAGGGATAATAATATAATGCGCCTTGAGCACCACTTAGTTGGTGGATACGTGCGCTATATAAATCCACACATTATTATTATTATTATTATTATATTAGGGACAAATTAAGAAATGAATGCTGAAGAGGAGTTTGAACCTGGGACCTTCGGATTACCGTAGCAATACCCAACAATTAAAAACAAGCTGTTTCCCAGGTTCAATTCTGTTTCAGTATTTTGTCTTTCACCTCAATAATTTACTGATCACATTTCCCCCTTTATGGTCTTATGTTTTTTAGTGTTAATTCATTGGCGGATCCAGGGGGGCTAAGGGGGCTGTAGCCCCCCCTAAAATCGTAAAATAAACTTTTTTTTTAAGGAGAGAAAGAGAGAGAGAGAGAGGGGGGGGGGGAGGGGAGGGGAGAACGCACTCCCATTCCCACAGTGTGCTTTGTTTTTCTCTCCCTTTGATTATTTTATTGTAATTTTTGTAGTACTGAAAAATAATTGTTTTTGATTCTCAGCCCCCCCTAAAAATGTTCTGGATCCGCCCATGTAATTGTTTGTATCTTGTTTATTAGTATTATTGTTATCAGTTTAACATGTTTTTTTAAATGTAATGACACAATGTTATCATTTTGATTGCTATGTTTGGTTTGTTACCGTTGAAAAAAGGTTATAAGGGGCCTATCTATTTTATCTAGCTTATAACTGTTTATTCAGTTAATTCCCAAAGGTTATTGATTTAATTTATTAACATCTTAACGGAATGTGTTTTCCGTAATGTTTGTATGTCCATCATCCATGAAATGACATGCATATATTTCTACCTCGATCCATGATGCAACTATTAGCGGAACCCATAGGGGGCGGATCTAGAAGGGGGGTCCATGGATTGGTACATCTCATACTCATTTTAATATAATTATATAGGCCCTATATATTTTATTTAATTCAAAGCTTCTGTAAGACTTTTTAAACAAGCCAGTGATGTAGCCATTTGGATTTCTGGGCCGGGTAAATTAACTGACACAAACCTCAAATGACAAATTATGTCAAAATAGGTCTACAGATTTAATCCCGACCTTCATTAGACTTGATTTCAAGTCTGAGATCGCGGTTATTTTTGTCTGCATCAGCCACGCAAAACGCCGTTTACCCCCTACTGGCTATCACAGCCCAAACTCGCGATCTCAGACTTGACCCTCTTGTGTTTGTGGGATATTCATGCCTTCATAGCTAAAAGAGAGATGGCCAATCAGGAGGCCACAAAAACCTTGTAGGCCGCGTCTATTACTAACAGGTTACACCATCTTAAAATTCTTTCTATAATATTCATTCGATATTAAATTTGTATAGTGCTTGGTACGTAAATAGTATTTGAAATGTATAGGTAAATTTAATGAGATCTTAGGGTTGTAAAAAAGCACAAAATAAAATAGGTAATTCCTTCTCTACAAAAAACGTCTTACCTACAGTTTAAATGGAATCGTTGAGTACATCTCCTCCAACTGCATGTAGAAGGTTTAGTTTGAATATTCATGTTATGGAAGGCTTTTGCAGTTTCCGACCAATCAGGTTGTTCCGTCCACTTTTGGACTAATTCGCAATAGGGTGTGTACAATTAAACCGATGAACAACATTCCCAAGTCTGTGATCGAAGGTTAATGTCGGAGGTTAATACACAAGAGGGCGCTATTTAAAGCGATACTGTATGGCTTCAGGCAGACAAAAACCACGATCACAGACTTGGAACCAAGTCTAGACCTTCATAAGTTCAGAAATACCAACAAGTTTTCTTCCTGGTTTGACAGACATTATGTTGCCAGTAAGTGTAGGTCCTTCGGCTACGCCACTTAACAAAACCACTCATATAAAATCACGGATTGAGATAGGTTACGTCTAGCCTAGTCCGAATGCTTCTTCCATTCACAGTCTCTTATTTTTTTATTTTTAGAATAATAAACCCTTTCATGGTAATATGCGCCATGTTTTTGACGGGGCAAAATTGTTTATTTTGAACACTCGTTGCCGTCTGACCCAGCGCAGACGTCTGGTGCGCGTGCGTCTGGAGTGCGCGTGAAGTTGGAGCCCCGTGGGTCGCAGACGGCAACGAGTGTTCAAAATAAACATTTTGCCCTGTCAAAAAAATGGTGCATATTACCGTGAAAGGGTTTATTTGTCGCTGTGTTTATGTGAATAACGACAAATTACATCATTATTCTACAAATAGGAGACTGTGAACGGAAGAAGCATTTGGACTACGTCTATATAGCCCAGCTTGGACTTTCACTTTCGTCCAGGATTTAACCAAAAATTTGCTAATACAGAAACAAATATTTTGCGTAAATTCATAAATTGCTTATTTTTACCTGGGTGAAGCTGCTGAACTCGGCAGTAGAATCCTATGACCAAATACAATGCATCTCAGCGAGGTTTGAATTTCAAAATATCATTTTCACTTACGGTTTTTAATGAAATAAACCCAAGATTTAACGTTAAAGAATTACTTTAGTTTTGCAATAGCTGTTTATCACTTAAGTATTACGACAAAAATACGCCAGTATCGGCACAGGTGCGTCTGTGTACATACGAGCGTGACGAGCACACATAAAACCTGCAGCATGCAATATTTTACGCGTACCACCGCACATACGCAGCCGTTTTAATTGTCCCTACACGCGCGTACGCTAAATTGACTATGAAATGACGCACAACCATCGAAACTCAAGGATTTCTTCACAATTTGATATTTTGAAATTTGAACCTTAGCGCTTGTCATTGTAGAGTTTATCGCTAGGTAGCGCTGTCTGTCGGGCTGGTGGGGCTTGGTGCACGCTGGCAGGAAACAGCCGCATGCTGTTCGGCGCGCATTTGCGTTGCAGCGTGCTCGCGCTCGCGCGCGCCACGAGAGGCGGGAAAAAGGAGTAGCATAGTTGCCGTCGTAGAAAAAGGACGTGAGCCGACTGAGCTGAGACTGAACGATAGTCCCAGCACCCTGACAGACAGCGTAGCAGTCAAGGTAGATTATATACAATAAAACCCAATTAATGTTGTGTTTAATACCTGATTGATAGATGATTCTGTGAATAAAGATATTGTTAAACTGAAGCCCAGTCTCCCGTGTGTTATTATGTCCGGTCCCTTGCCATACGAATAGAACCCACGAAGAAAGAAACGTTACATCATTATAGTTGTTTATGGAAGTTTAGTACTGAGTTTCAGCCTCCCCACAAGATTTAAACAATGTCACCAAAGATATTTTCTGTATGGCGACTGACCTGCTGGCTGAATGTACTCCGTTTCAGTGTATACAGGTTTTCTTAGTTGGAAAAGGATTCGGATAAAAATTACTTTTTACATTTATTATGTTACCGTGTGTTTAGATAATACAATTTTAAGGATGAAATTCTGGCGTCGGATGATAAATAATTGATTTGATTTCTGCCCTAAACAAACTTTTGTCCGAGTCGCCTGTGGATTTTTTCCACAGACACAAAAAATCAAATCAATAAAACTTAAGTTGTATACAGTTTCCTTATGACATAACCTCTTTAAAAATGGGTAAAGGTCAATTATTAAAAATGGGTAAAGGTCAATTATTAATATTTGCTTAGAGTCTCTATTTAATCTCTTATAATTACAATATTTAATACATTTTTCAAAAGCCAAACATGAAATGTAGAATGCCTAAATGATTTGAGAGATGCTCACGAGGACCAAACACCGGTATCTTCAATTATAGGGACTATCAATATTGTTTTGTCAAATCATATCAATAAGATTGTCATATCTCGTTGTTTACTTCCCTTTTACAAGGTTAATAGAGGACCAGTATACTTTGTGTACTTTGTACTGATTACAAATTGCAGAGGTATACTTTGTAACGATTATATATATAAATTGCTGGTGAACAAGCGAAGTACATGAACATATTTTGATCCAAGTTCTTGATACATGCGTGGGCACTGTGTCACTTTTTGAATGCCTATAATTTAGCATGTAACATTGCCTAGAGGGCAGATGTTGGAGTTGGAAGAAAACGCTTGATACTTTTATAGGGGCATTATTGGTTTTGACGTCGTCGTCGGCGACTTAATTAGCTATGGCTCCTTGTTTTTAGTCTCTTTATTTGCCATTCGCGTGTGGTCGTCTGACGGTGACTGCGGTTGGCTGGTGGAAGTACTCGGCCCAATTGTTGAACGGGATATCTGAGGCTGAAATGACTGCGCGTTGTTGTGAAGAACCTTTGAATAATCAGAATCAAAAATAATTTTTAGCCAAACTAAAGTATTATATAAAGAAATTAGCTCTGCGTGGGGCGCTCACACATATTGAGTACGAAAGTCCAGCAAGGTGTTCCAAAATATAGAAAATGGCTCGATATTTGGATGGAGGTGGGCGAGAAGCAGCAGAAAGCATTCCTGGTTTATTTAAAACTACTTTATTAATCATTCAAGCGAAGCTACGTACTGTAGCGATACCGGTATCATTGTATACATTGTGTATATATATACAGGCCAAAAGTGGCATGCGGAATGACCCTATAGCTCAGAAATTGAGTGTCGGAATTTTCACTGCTAGAGGGCTTGGATGTTCACTGAGTGAATAGTTTGCAGTCTCCCAAATTGTATCTTTGTCGTATGATAGAACGCATAGTCATTGATGAACCCATGTATAGCCATCAGGGATCACGCCCAAAAGTAGGATACTGCGAAGGTGATTGGGTTTGTCAGGACAACGACGAGTCCGGCCGGATTCGATATAAAAGACGATCGAGTCTGATACAGACAAATGGGTCCTAAGAGGATCGAGTCCGGGTTCGACACAGGGGAAACGGTCCGACCATTCAGAAATGGTGAACATTGCGTGTGAACATTGCGTGGTGATCATAGCAGTCTCGATGTCCGCACCGTAGCCCGAAGAAAAACCACCGTTCAGTATTTTGCTGTAGGCCTATAGTATGTTCTGAATGTCTCCATTAGGCCTTGAAGTCCGTCCTTGGTCTATGCCCCGGACGGATATCTGAACATGCTCGGACTGAAACCTCTTGATTCTATCTGCTGGTGATATCTATACCCAGTTAGGACTGAAAGCAACCCGGACCGGATCCCCTGTGACACCGGCACCTGAGGTCGCAGGTTCAAATCCCGCATTAGTAGTTTTTCTTTGTTTACTCCATTCAGTACATTGTTTTCTGTAAAGGTTGTGAATGCTTTTTTTTCGCACATTTCTCATGACTTATTGATTCCACGTTGAGCCAAAATTGGTTGCTTAATTTTTATCTGGATTCAAGATAACGGTAAGCATACTCTTAAAACAGTTTCGGCAATTACAGGTGTTGTACCTTGAAGTTCTCTCTAAAATAATCAGGAAGCAAATCTGAAATTTAAAAGAGATGAAAGGTTTTATGCTGCTGATTACCACATTTAAATAGTTCCCCAGACAAACACCAGAACAATAGATAATAACACTTGATCTGTATTGGGTTACCTGAATATCAACCTTCGTTCCAAAATCAGTCGACCCAACAGCAAGAGGCGAGCAAGGGCGACTGTGAGACTTTCCACGATCGGAACCAGGAGATAAGCTCATTGGTGACTTCAATACTGTCATCTTTGTCTCCTCAAACAACTCGCAATCGCTAACCTTCTGTAGTTGTAAGGATTTAGGCAGTGATGGGCTGTCATGTCGGAGACGGCCTACCTTGCCGAGAAGGCCTTGCTGAGAATGAGGAGACATTTCTCTCAGAGAAACATCATGAGAAACAGGTGATTCTATAAAAGAGCTTGATGAACTTATGGCTTCCAGCTCTGGCTGAAATAGATGATTGTTGCTGAATAATTGAATAATAGGGCAATCAAAGTTTCTCCACAGATAAACGTTATCACTGGGTGCCTTTGACGCAAACTCAAATCAAGGAAACTCAAAGAAAAAAGGTTTCCTTGTGTGCCTCCAATTGCCACGTATTACCCACAGTGTTTTACCCGCACCCCAAGCCTAAATATTGACTCCGTGTAGCTAGGCCTATGTATACACTGAAACGGAGTCTAACATCCCTAAAGTCGGTCGCTGCAAAGAAAATTTCATTTAAATTGTGTAAAGCGGCTGGAACTCGGCACTAGAATCAGGGCCGTAGCAAGCGGCCCCGATTCTTTTTTTCTCAGTCGGCATTTAGAGCCTCAGTCGGCAAATGAAGCATCAAAGGTACTAGAATAAGGGTTGGTCCAGAATAAATTTTCAATCTTCAAACCTTGAGCTATGGGTTTGCCGACCCCCCCCCCCCTGGTAAATTTGTGTCGGTAAATATACCAGCAAAAAAAATTGCGCCCCCCAACTCTCATGTCAGTTGGCAAATTGGCTCCACCCCCCCCCCCCCCCCCTAAAGAAAATGCCATCGCTACGCCCCTGACTAGAATCATTGACAAACTATAACTTTACTGAGATGCACTGCATTTGGTCATTATAATTGTACTGCTGAGTTTCAGCAGCTCTCACACGTACACAACTAGCAATAACTAATGAAAAACAATCGTTTTTCTACATTAGGCACATATTTAATCATTCTGGATGTCACCGAGGTACACAAAGGTGATATAGGCGACTTGGGCGGGATTCGAACCCAAGACTTACTACTAACTTAAGTGCAGACGTGTTATATTACGTTATTATTTATTGTACAGGAGTCGGTCATTGGAATTACACATTATAAATCATCCCCAACCTTTGACAGCAAACTGATGCTGAACATGAATCTTGTATTGTATTCTGTGTCACATAGGAGTACAACTCTCAGTCATTATGGTTCGTGGTGTAGAGCCTTTATGTTATAACTAACCTCATCTTCCTCTGAAGGCAATTCAATGTCAAGCTCTTTATCTTCTGGCAGACTTGGTAAAGATGAGCAGCTAGAACACCTGTGTGCAAACTCCTCCATACACTGCTCCACTGTCGACGGGAATTTCTCATGGTAACTGTCCGGGCTAATTCGACTACGGCTTCTGCAGGCCTGTTCAGTCGGGGGAGATCTGTTGTCTCTTCTAGATTTTCTTTCTCGATTTTTACAAGTAACAAGAGGTTGTCTTAAGAAGAGGCTTTTAGTTTCACAATGATGGGCCGGTGTTTGTGAGTGTTTGAAGTGCGTTAGTTGGCTAACTGTGCTATTTCGATCCTTATGATGTATTTCTTGTTGAACAGCTTGGTTGAGATGCTTTTCATTGCTATGAGACTGCGCAAATTGCATAACTCTATGAAACTTTTCATAACTAAGGGGTGGTTTTTTGACATGGACAAACGATGCATAAGCATCCTCAATGGACACAACAGATTGACTTGTCTCTAATGATATCTGTGCCGCGGCTAGGGCAGTTCGACATACGTCGTGTGCTATGTCAGCGACGGCTTGTGAATTCTCAAAGGTTTGTTTAGCCAGATTATCCACCACGAATGACCTGTAGCTGGCCTCAGATGCACTCTCCAGGACAGAATCAGCCATGGAAGCTATATTTAGTGCATCGGAGAAAGTTTTCAAAAACTGTGGAGACACGATTTCTGGATGTGTTTCATGTGTTGCCTGGTCGGTACCTTGTTGCTCGGGGGATTCGTTGGATGGTATTTTATTTACATCATGATGAGCAATATCTGTGATGTCACTTCCTGGAGATAGTCCAACACTAACCCTTCCATGGATTTGTCCGTAAGGCTTAACGTTAGGATGGCTCATTGCAAGAACTAATATTTACATACAAAATAAATGAAGAAAAATTGAACAACATGGGAGTTGACGATGAATGAAGTAACTTATTGTAAGAACTCACCGTGTTTTGATATAGGCCGAGCAACTACTTAAAACCAATAAACACCACAGCTCTTGACGAAGTAAAATAGTTTCTTCATAACATTTGTACAATATGTACATATCCCAGGAGAATACTCAAAAGCTCATTTTATTACATACACTTTAGAACAACGTTTGCGTCAAAAATGATAGAAGAATGAATTATTTCTGGGATGGACCATAAAATTAGTCGCATCAAATCGCGTTTGTGTTCGCATGTTGTCGGTGCAAGTTACTTTTCAGGCGCGCGTCCGTTGTGTTCGCATGTACTATGTGCACGCGCTTTCTTTCCAAGCACGCGTTCTATGATGCTGGGTAACGTTTAGAAACATGGGCGGTGATTCTGGGGGTGGGGGGGGGCGTGTTATGTCCACCCCAATGTTTATGACGGGGGTTGTCACCGCCTTAGTATTCTAAGCAAACAAGTCATGACATTATTCCATTGTATATTATTTTACAGACACATCCACTAGACTAAGTATATAGGTAGGTCCTCTACTTTATTTAAAACGATCAAACGGTCCCGTGCCCATGTAGGCCTACACGGTTGATCGGGGTGGAGCGGTAAGTTTGAAGGGGTATGTCATGGATCCAGCTCCCCCGTCTCACTTGAGACGGTATGCTGCTTTGGCCTACATAAAACTAATATTCACGTACATTTTTGGGAGCCCATATGGGTTCCACTATGCATAACGTTCATACATTTGGGTTCTGGGAACCTCGATGCATATGGGGTCCACCGTTGTCAAAAATTATGAAACCATCTGCATAAAAGTTGGTTTGTATACGCATACGCATTCATTTAATTACCAAAACTGAATTTTCTTTCGTCACGTGAGGGCGCTATATAGGTTTAACGGTAACAGTAGAGAGGTTGCTCCAAAACCGTACCCGGCCCCGGTATCTTCGAAGGTCCATGTTTTTTCATTACACTGGCGCGTCATAAATGTTGACCCATTCTGCTTATTTCAGTTCTGTTTGATACCGGGTAACCAAGCACAATTAAAATAAAAAGGCAAAACTTTCTATACTGAAAAGGTATTTATCTTACACACAAGATCTTCAATGTCTGGGGCATTATCAGCATAATTAGCCTTTTAGCTTGACACTAAGTTGTTTATGTTTTGTAGGTTAACTGGCGGGACATTGCGTTTATCCCCAGTACTTCCTCCGATATACAAATATTAGCAGGAACCACCCATGCGCTGGAAAATACATTGTAGCAAGCAGCGGCAGCACCAGACCTGTTAAACTGCGGGGGAGGAGAGCAACCTTAAATTTAAGGGGGACAACATTAATCTTGAATGTAATTTTGTACTGCTGAAAAAGCATTGACTTACCATCGGGAAAAAATTAGGGGGACAAATTAGGGGGAAATTTGCTCCCCTTCCCCCCCCCCCCCCGTAGCGCCGCTGCTGGTTGTATGGAAAACACAAAAGGAAATCAAGACAAACATTTTTAAATTAATAATTGTATTTCACATTTTTCGTTCAAAAAATTGATTGTTTTCTTGTAATACAAGTATTGCACTTGCTTCAGGTTTGTTATTATAGATTATGAGACTAAAGAGTTTCATATTAAACAAGCTTTTCAAATAGTAGAATTAAATTACAAACAAATTCCTCCATTTTATTTCCAGATATTACTGTCCAATTCATCTACTCTGCACTGCATTCAAAAGTAATCCTTAATTTAAATTAAACGGATTATGTGAATGCATATCTAAACATTTACAGGACACATGTTTGATAGTGATGTTTAAACTGTAGTATCATAATCAAGCTAAAATTTATAATCATTTTTGTTAATAGATTTCTGTAATTTTATAATAATGATATCACTAAAAAGTAATTTTTTATGTTTAGCCATAACAGGAACATAATGTAAATAATACTTGCACAGTTGATAATTAGAAGACACTATTTAGTCCTTAGAGGAAGTCATTATTTGAAATGATTTGTACAATTTAAAACAAAAAAATCAAACACAAATAACCGTTTCATGACGAATTATTCCCCCATATAAAAAACCCTTTCTAATCTATACATTTCTGTGTTAATATTTTACATACAAACCAAACTTTGTCTGTTATGGTAGCTATCCAATTAACCTTAGCCATCCAATTAACCATTTGCCTGTTATGGTACCTTAGCCATCCAATTAACCATTTGCCTGTTATGGTACCTTAGCCATCCAATTAACCATTTGCCTGTTATGGTACCTCAGCCATCCAATTAACCATTTGCCTGTTATGGTACCTCAGCCATCCAATTAACCATTTGCCTGTTATGGTACCTCAGCCATCCAATTAACCATTTGCCTGTTATGGTACCTCAGCCATCAATTAACCATTTGCCTGTTATGGTACCTCAGCCATCCAATTAACCATTTGCCTGTTATGGTACCTTAGCCATCCAATTAACCATTTGCCTGTTATGGTACCTCAGCCATCCAATTAACCATTTGCCTGTTATGGTACCTCAGCCATCCAATTAACCATTTGCCTGTTATGGTACCTCAGCCATCCAATTAACCATTTGCCTGTTATGGTACCTTAGCCATCCAATTAACCATTTGCCTGTTATGGTACCTCAGCCATCCAATTAACCATTTGCCTGTTATGGTACCTTAGCCATCCAATTAACCATTTGCCTGTTATGGTACCTTAGCCATCCAATTAACCATTTGCCTGTTATGGTACCTCAGCCATCCAATTAACCATTTGCCTGTTATGGTACCTCAGCCATCCAATTAACCATTTGCCTGTTATGGTACCTTAGCCATCCAATTAACCATTTGCCTGTTATGGTACCTTAGCCATCCAATTAACCATTTGCCTGTTATGGTACCTTAGCCATCCAATTAACCATTTGCCTGTTATGGTACCTCAGCCATCCAATTAACCATTTGCCTGTTATGGTACCTCAGCCATCCAATTAACCATTTGCCTGTTATGGTACCTCAGCCATCCAATTAACCATTTGCCTGTTATGGTACCTTAGCCATCCAATTAACCCCTTTAAAGTATCAATATACCAGTTGTAATATATCAGGTCAATGAGATTTGTCAAAATGTGTTATAGTTTATATTTGTTTGTATAATTTGACTTATTGTTTAAAATGTGATTTTTTTTCTACACTAATAAATGAATTCAGCTTTAATAAAGTTTGAACTACAAAATGATAATTGTGTATGTGAATCAGATCAGTCTTGATGAAGGTATGTCTAATAAAACTCAATTATTATGCAGAAACCAATCAAAATGAATGGTGGAAGAATAAGGTAGAAAAGGTTTGAAGATTTCACTGTTTTATAGGTAACATCTCTACCATATTATTAGAACCTCCATGTGTAAAGCAAAGCAAACAATTATTCCTTAAGCAGCTTACACATTCAATATTATTTTAATACAAAATACCAGGAAAGAAATGATTTGCAGCAAGGAATAGGCAATGTATTACCTCTTGTGGAACAAACTCATATGTACCATGAATATAAATGTATGTCATTATACATCAATGGATCATAACAGGACATATTATTATAAGGACCAATGCAGCATGTAAACATGTGGTAGTCCACTAAATAAAAATACACACAACGTATGCTGTAAACACACATGTAAAGTGTAAGCATGTGCCGTACACACTGAAAGCATGTTTTATTCTCTGAAAATCATCCCTAAGAATTGAAGTGTATTGTCAGCACAAAGAATATGCCCTAGACACTTTATATAGCCACCATCTCACATTAGTCATTTATAAATTGTAACTAGTACAGGCTAGTCAAATATATACTGTGGACTCATTAGTGGTTTGACATGAACAGTTCAGTACAATATTACTGAAAAAAAGTCTGCAGTTTCTGGTCATAGGTCGGCTTCAAAATCAGTGTGGTGACATGCTTTTTTGTTTATTTTAGTTAAGAGAGGCCGCACAAATCGGGCAAACGTTCATACCCCTATGTGAAAAAGTAGCACTGCAGAATTCCAATCGATCCAGCAATTTTGGCTGAATTGGAAATCGTTTTATAGTAAAACAAAATAAAACTAAAAATACTTGCCAGAGGTGACGTGCACAGAGACCAGAAAACGGACCCTTATTTTTGGCCAAATGTCTAAGTACTAACAACTCATGAAAATGGTTTAAGTACAAACTGGAGATTGGATGGACTTGTCTTTGGTTTAAAGGCATTCTGATAACTCATGAAATATATACAATTTTAATTGGTAGATAGTGTGCAGTGGAAGATCTTAATAGGGGTATGACCCACCCCTCCCACCTTCACAGTGTCATCTTAATTAGTTTGATGGATAAAAAGTAATTCAACCAACTTGCCAACAGAGTATACAGTATAGTCAACTAAATGTTTTCCTTTATTTGTTCATGTGATTATTTGAAGCCAATACATCAGAACAAAATGATGATACTCTAGCCTGATTCTTAATAGCCTTTAATCAAAAACGCACGCACGGCAACCTTGACAACACAACGCCTGAAAAAAGACCACGCATGTGATCGCGTAGAGAAGCCAAAAGTGCCTTTATCAGTCCGTTGACGCTACTACTGAATTATTCATAAACCTCCAGCAAAATGAATAATTTATGTATGCAAATTTTGGGGGCATCCACACTTGCGTTTGTTGTTATTTTTTGGTGTGGTGTGTTCTAGGTTGCCGCTTGCATGGGCCTTGACTGAAGGCTACATTCTTAAATGTTTTCAGTAATTATCACATAAATGGCATTCATGTATTTGGATTTCCATGAGCCCTGTGAAGATGGTGATTATATCTATCACATGTGAGGGATATACATCAATATAATACATTATGGGCTACATGCACATGTAGATGGACATGGGTGTGGTATGTACACACATGTAGATGGACATGGGTGTGGTATGTACACACATGTAGATGGACATGGGTGTGGTATGTACACACATGTAGATGGACATGGGTGTGGTATGTACACACATGTAGATGGACATGGGTGTGGTATGTACACACATGTAGATGGACATGGGTGTGGTATGTACACACATGTAGATGGACATGGGTGTGGTATGTACACACATGTAGATGGGACATGGGTTATTGTGCTTGCTGTCATGGTTGCTCCTGACTTATCTAAAACGTAAAAACATGTTTTCTCTAGTAACTTTAGATTTCTGGATACATAATCAGGTTTTTTATGTAAGTTGACACAAGACTGAAGCAAATCAATTATGAAAAGGAACAAATACTATGAGACATACAGCATTATTTGCCCCTTTTAGGTAGAATATCTCTTCACAAGTTATAATGTATCTTGCTTTTACATCATTATTAATACTCACCATACACAATGCATAGTTTACAAACAACCATTTCATTAATACAATGTACATATAATTGTTTACACAATTCATTTGTGTATATAAGTGATCAGTCAATTATTTAGTACAAATTTGGTAGGCTTGGGCATGTCAAGTCCAGTCAATCTTTGTCAATTCTGCACCAATTCTTGTCACTCCAAAATACTTAAAAGACTCATGTCAATCAGTGTTGTATAAATGAATTGGTGACCTATTGTAAAATCTTGTGCAAAAATCCACCAATCTGAACTGTCATGTCACCCCTTGTAACCTACCTACATGTACTATCACTTAGTATGAGATATCAACAGATGACAATTGGGCATATTCTAAGGCAAAGTTTCCAAATTACACTAACATTTGCTGTGTGGCAGCAACTGTCATGAATGGCACATCTTTACGATTAACCCTCCTATGTACAGTGCAGTTTGCCATAGAATTGTCAGACCTTTCAAAACTTTTCAAGTTTGCTGTACTGAAGGGTTTTGAAAGGTGAGAAAACTGTCTGACAAAAGGGACCTATGAAAGGTTTCGAAAGGTGTAACAACTCTCTGAACAAACTGGTGTTGAAATGTTTCAATACCTTTCAAAGGGTACTGAAAGGTGTGGTTGTTCAGTAGCAACAAATTCTGGAGGGTTTTAAAGGGTTCATAATAATTGATAGCCATTTTGGCCCGTAAGCAGATTTTGAAAGGTTTTGAAAGGTCAAACCATAGAGGGTTAAACTAGTTAATAATATTCAATTTACAGTATGTCTTTGGAAAAGTACATGGTGTGCACATGATGTCAATGCATACATGGACATGCCAACACGTGTAATCAAATATTTCAAATGTTTCAAGCATACATCAGTGCATTACTGCCCAATTAAATCTAAAATAAATCGAGGCACAGAGAATATGCCCTATTATCATTATTCAGTAATTACTCAATCATTGTGCTTTTTTAATGATGAGTTTTTTCCATACAGCTGTAAAATGTGGCAATATTTACAGTTTATATGTACATTAATATCCTCATTTCCTTAAATTCTTATAAAGTAACTAAATGATTTCGAATACATAATTTAAATATTAATAAAGTTTTGTGACTTAAATTTGACACAAATTATTTTCAGACTGTATTTAACACTGTGAACCTTTCACCTTAGTCTTTGGTAAACATTCCCACAGCAGAAAGCTAAATGGTGAAGTATGTTTTATTTATTTAATATTATTATTATTATTATTTTTTTTTTTGGGGGGGGAATGTTTGGAGTTCAGTTTGACTAAAACTGTATATGGCAATCATGCCATGACTTTATTCAACATGCCTTACCTCTATGTCTAATTCTTAAAGGGACAATATCGTCACAATCAGAGAAGACTTTCAACAGGGCATGGAATCAGTGTCCTAGTTTAAGATGTCACTGAAAATTACTCATTTATGCAGCAGCAATGGTGACCTTATCATATGGGGTATTATTTTCAGTCAATGAGTCAATCTAAAACTATGTAGCACTCCGATTCCATGCCCTGTTGATCTTGATGATATAGTGCCTTTAATGACTCACATTCTACTTGATCTCATTTCATATAACCCTAACTCCCTAGACAACAAAAGCAGTTGGACGATTTTGAAGGATTTTTATTGTTCAGTAACAATGCTTAGGGAGTTAGGGATAATAATAGATTATATGGAATTTAGCCAGCATATGAAATACTGCTTAACCCTCCTATATACAGTGCAGTTGCCATAGAATTGTCAGACCTTTCAAAACCTTTCAAGTTTGCTGTACTGAAGGGTTTTGAAAGGTGAGAAAACTGTCTGACAAAAGGGACCTATGAAAGGTTTCGAAAGGTGTAACAACTCTCTGAACAAACTGGTGTTGAAATGTTTCAATACCTTTCAAAGGGTATTGAAAGGTGTGGTTGTTCAGTAGCAACAAATTCTGGAGGGTTTTAAAGGGTTCATAATAATTGATAGCCATTTTGGCCCGTAAGCAGATTTTGAAAGGTTTTGAAAGGTCAAACCATAGGAGGGTTAAAGGTCAAACCATAGGAGGGTTAAAGGTCAAACCATAGGAGGGTTAAATGGATCAAATCAAATATATCACTTTATAAATCAGCAATCGCTTCTTCCTTTTACAAGATTATTTTGCAGATATTTGCAGTAGGTCCCTCATTTTGACAATCATTCTCCTGATAGGAAATGTATTGCAGACTATGTATAATTCATTGCAGCTATACTTGTAGTACAAGCTGTGTATTAATCCACTCCATTGGATGAATATATCTTGATCTAATGTTATATAGTTGAGCATAATTGTCTTAGAATATATCCGGGCATTGATCATTAATCCACTCCATTGGATGAATATATCTTGATCTAATGTTATATAGTTGAGCACAATTGTCTTAGAATATATCCGGGCATTGATCATTAATCCACTCCATTGGATGAATATATCTTGATCTAATGTTATATAGTTGAGCACAATTGTCTTAGAATATATCCGGGCATTGATCATTAATCCACTCCATTGGATGAATATATCTTGATCTAATGTTATATAGTTGAGCACAATTGTCTTAGAATATATCCGGGCATTGATCATTAATCCACTCCATTGGATGAATATATCTTGATCTAATGTTATATAGTTGAGCACAATTGTCTTAGAATATATCCGGGCATTGATCATTAATCCACTCCATTGGATGAATATATCTTGATCTAATGTTATATAGTTGAGCACAATTGTCTTAGAATATATCCGGGCACAGATCCCAATCACCTTTAGCTTTGGCTTCCCAGTATTTGTTATTAAACACGTGTGTGATTGACTTGTTGAGAGGATCCATCTTCCTGTCAAACCACATTGGCTTGTAACTTTCACAGGGTTTTCCTGAAACAAAAAATCAGTATCAAACCTAATCAATTAGGGCAATTTCACTTCAATATCACATTTATACTCTCATGACAAAATGTAGTATATAGAAGTAGTACAGTGAAAGAGAATTATTAAACAACTGAACAGATAATATGAAAAGAGACAATATCAATCTATGTACACGTCATGTATAAAAATACAGTATGGAGGCTGTTCATGTAAGCTGAGGCTTGTGGGGAACAACATGAGACAAATGAGATATACAGACAAAACATACATCAGGGGATGGATGAAACCAATTGTATTTTATTTATTTATCCTGGGTTAAACTGAGTTTGAAGAAGACAAATAGTATGAGCAATTATTTGATGAGATAAACCTACACGATGAAGTAGGTCCAATGGGATTGGAACCCACATAGATGAAAGTACATGTACCACTACACAAACCTAATCTCCAATTATGTCATTGGTACAGTAACAACACTTTATTTCTATTTGGAAATCAGAATCTGATAATTTAACTTCATTATTTGATGTTGACTCACTTTGACTTCTTCATGTTGTTACAGATTGAATCAAGATATATTTATATGTACCCTTATGGTCAAAGTGATGATGCTATAATTTGTCTTTTCATTTCATTGGAATACAGAATGAAAAGCAATCAGTACTTTAGGAACTACAGGTTGCCATGGTTCTGTAAAAAATTATTGTCTTTGTATTTGGTTGCCTGGTTTTGAAAACAATGGCAATAAAATATCAAAAGTACTATCTATGCCAATCCAAGTTTGAGAATTAGAATGCTCATCACATGCAGTGTTTGTCATTGTAAATTTTATCATAATCATCATGACAGTCTATTTTACTCTTACCAACTGACACCAGCATTAGATAATCCTCTTACCAACTGACACCAACATTAGATAATCCTCTTACCAACTGACACCAACATTAGATAATCCTCTTACCAACTGACACCAACATTAGATAATCCTCTTATCAACCGACACCAACATTAGATAATCCTCTTACCAACCGACACCAACATTAGATAATCCTCTTACCAACCGACACCAACATTAGATAATCCTCTTACCAACCGACACCAACATTAGATAATCCTCTTACCAACTGACACCAACATTAGATAATCCTCTTACCAACTGACACCAACATTAGATAATCCTCTTACCAACTGACACCAACATTAGATAATCCTCTTACCAACTGACACCAACATTAGATAATCCTCTTACCAACTGACACCAACATTAGATATCCTCTTACCAACTGACACCAACATCAGATAATCCTCTTACCAACCGACACCAACATTAGATAATCCTCTTACCAACCGACACCAACATTAGATAATCCTCTTACCAACTGACACCAACATTAGATAATCCTCTTACCAACTGACACCAACATTAGATAATCCTCTTACCAACTGACACCAACATTAGATAATCCTCTTACCAACTGACACCAACATTAGATAATCCTCTTACCAACTGACACCAACATTAGATAATCCTCTTACCAACTGACACCAACATGAGATAATCCTCTTACCAACTGACACCAACATCAGATAATCCTCTTACCAACTGACACCAACATTAGATAATCCTCTTACCAACTGACACCAACATTAGATAATCCTCTTACCAACTGACACCAACATTAGATAATCGCCCTTTGTTTTCAAATCCAGTGAACTAAATCATATTAAAGGTTTACAGACAACAGCAAAAGAATTGGGCATCATATTGGTTTTTAAAAAATAACGGTCAAATTTGAATGTTGAACTAAAGTAAAGCTGATGATGTTTCAAACTTCCCTATGAATATTTCATGTCTAAGGGTACTGTCACTTTTAGGAAAAGAAAAAATTATTCCCAATAAATAAATAGGTTGGTTGTTTAATGTATACCTCAGTGGTGTGATTTGACAAAAGAAAAAAAAATGCTGAAAATGGGTAGCAGGCCTGGGTGCCCCCTGAACCTCCTGTATATCATTTCGGAGGATTTACAGACTCTCCATATCCCAGCAAACAAGCAACTACAGGTTTGGACACAATACAGGCTACTTCTCTACTTTTGGCCCAAATGGAGATTTGTAAAAAATTCTGAAATCAGGAAAAATCTTGAGAAATCACAGACCTGATGCATATCTTGATTCAACGAGTAAGTATATAAAGAGTAAGTACATGTATATAAAGAGTAAGTACATGTATATAAAGAGTAAGTACATGTATATAAAGAGTAAGTACATGTACATAAAGAGTAAGTACATGTACATAAAGAGTAAGTACATGTACATAAAGAGTAAGTACATGTACATAAAGAGTAAGTACATGTATATAAAGAGTAAGTACATGTATATAAAGAGTAAGTACATGTATATAAAGAGTAAGTACATGTATATAAAGAGTATGTACATGTATATAAAGAGTAAGTACATGTATATAAAGAGTAAGTACATGTATATAAAGAGTATGTACATGTATATAAAGAGTATGTACATGTATATAAAGAGTAAGTACATGTATATAAAGAGTAAGTACATGTATATAAAGAGTAAGTACATGTATATAAAGAGTATGTACATGTATATAAAGAGTATGTACATGTATATAAAGAGTAAGTACATGTATATAAAGAGTAAGTACATGTATATAAAGAGTAAGTACATGTATATAAAGAGTAAGTACATGTACATGTATATAAAGAGTAAGTACATGTATATGTATATAAAGAGTAAGTACATACGTACATGTATATAAAGAGTAAGTACATGTATATAAAGAGTAAGTACATGTACATAAAGAGTAAGTACATGTACATAAAGAGTAAGTACATGTACATAAAGAGTAAGTACATGTACATAAAGAGTAAGTACATGTATATAAAGAGTAAGTACATGTATATAAAGAGTAAGTACATGTATATAAAGAGTATGTACATGTATATAAAGAGTATGTACATGTATATAAAGAGTAAGTACATGTATATAAAGAGTAAGTACATGTATATAAAGAGTAAGTACATGTATATAAAGAGTAAGTACATGTATATAAAGAGTAAGTACATGTATATAAAGAGTAAGTACATGTATATAAAGAGTAAGTACATGTATATAAAGAGTAAGTACATGTATATAAAGAGTAAGTACATGTATATAAAGAGTAAGTACATGTATATAAAGAGTAAGTACATGTACATGTATATAAAGAGTAAGTACATGTACATGTATATAAAGAGTAAGTACATGTACATGTATATAAAGAGTAAGTACATGTATATAAAGAGTAAGTACATGTATATAAAGAGTAAGTACATGTATATAAAGAGTAAGTACATGTATATAAAGAGTAAGTACATGTATATAAAGAGTAAGTACATGTATATAAAGAGTAAGTACATGTATATAAAGAGTAAGTACATGTATATAAAGAGTAAGTACATGTATATAAAGAGTAAGTACATGTATATAAAGAGTAAGTACATGTATATAAAGAGTAAGTACATGTACATGTATATAAAGAGTAAGTACATGTATATAAAAAGTACATGTACATAAAGAGTAAGTACATGTACATGTATATAAAGAGTAAGTACATGTATATATAAAGTAGAAACATTGTTGTCAATATTACCAATATTCTACAATCCCTTTATGTTAGTATGGAGAAACACAAAGTATAGACAGTCATTTAGACACAAAGTATAGACAGTCGTTTAGACACAAAGCATAGACAGTCGTTTAGACACAAAGCATAGACAGTCGTTTAGACACAAAGCATAGACAGTCGTTTAGACACAAAGCATAGACAGTCGTTTAGACACAAAGTATAGACAGTCATTTAGACACAAAGTATAGACAGTCATTTAGACACAAAGTATAGACAGTCATTTAGACACAAAGTATAGACAGTCATTTAGACACAAAGTATAGACAGTCATTTAGACACAAAGTATAGACAGTCATTTAGACACAAAGTATAGACAGTCGTTTAGACACAAAGTATAGACAGTCATTTAGACAAAGTATAGACAGTCATTTAGACACAAAGTATAGACAGTCATTTAGACACAAAGTATAGACAGTCATTTAGACACAAAGTATAGACAGTCATTTAGACACAAAGTATAGACAGTCATTTAGACACAAAGTATAGACAGTCATTTAGACACAAAGTATAGACAGTCATTTAGACACAAAGTATAGACAGTCGTTTAGACACAAAGTATAGACAGTCATTTAGACACAAAGTTGCCCATAGGTGGGCAACCTTTTTGAATGAATGGGCCAGATATAAGGAGTGAAAAATTGACTGGGCCGCACCTAACCAACGACCTGCTGTTGATTTCAAACCTTTGATTCCGAGGACTTTCAAGCAATAGGTGTGTGTACTTAATCTTTATTCACAAAAACATAATGTCCTTGCGACGTTTGGATTGAGATGTTGCCATTTCAAAAACAACAATGTGTGCTTACTAAAATTGTAATGAGTAGTGTTCAATATTAACACCTCCGTAACAAATCCAGATTTTATAGCAGCTGCTATAGTACTAATTACTATCACCACTATGCGTATTGCAAAATAAGGTGAATTCCACCGCTCCACTATGCGGATTGCACAATAAGGGGAATTCCACCGCTCGTTCCATGCTAACACTGACAGACGTAAAGCTGAAGGGTTACTGTACTAACGTAGTAACAGCGTTGAATGATCGATCCTTATAAGGCAGGTTAAGGTCAAACCAAAATCAAAGTAAATAAAAGGGTTTTACGTCATCAAAGGTCACACCAATTTGCAAAACGTTTGTGAATAGCTGATCACAAGTGAATGGTGATGATACGCACGTTGAGGAACATCATTAGTGCCGATAAATGCTAAGCAGCTAGCTCGTTTTTTGTGATGATGTAAAATAGATTGATTTTTTTTCTTTTTCTTGAGACATCTCGTGGGCCGCAAAAAAAATCACTGGCGGGCCGCATGTGGCCCGCGGGCCGTAGGTTGCCCACCCCTGGTATAGACAGTCATTTAGACACAAAGTATAGACAGTCATTTAGACACAAAGTATAGACAGTCGTTTAGACACAAAGTATAGACAGTCATTTAGACACAAAGTATAGACAGTCATTTAGACACAAAGTATAGACAGTCATTTAGACACTTACCTGCTTCTGCTTCTTTCTTTCTCCTTGTTGCTCGTTGTTTCTCCTCTAGTCGAAGTTTCTCTTTATTAGCTTCATCCCAAAGACCCTCTTCCATTAGACGTTGGTCTGGTCGATTACGTGTGTCTGTTGGGGCTATACCGTCCTCTGGTTCATTCATTGTAATGCAGAAACTAGTCATGTTGTACATGTTCTCTGCATTGGGCCTGTTACAACAACAATGACATGTAGGATAAAATGTCGTTTCAAAAATTCAAAGCCACAAACTAAATGCCACTTTTTCATTTAAAAATGTGAGACATAATATAATAAGACAAAACTGGATTCCATGTAAGTACATTGTTGTAGTTGTCTCCATTTATTAACAAAAACTTGAGAACATCTTCTATTTCAACAAAAAATTCTCAATAATATAATGTTAAAAGAGAACGTGATATAGGCATTCGTTAATGATATTAAAAGTTTGCACTGTTATGAACTGATGACCAATGTGCTCTGAATGTATATGTAGTGTACTGTGAAACAGTCACACTGAGTGCCGTTCTGTGAAACAGTCACGCTGGGTGCCGTTCTGTGAAACAGTCACGCTGGGTGCCGTTCTGTGAAACAGTCACGCTGGGTGCCGTTCTGTTAAACAGTCACGCTGGGTGCCGTTCTGTTAAACAGTCACGCTGGGTGCCGTTCTGTGAAACAGTCACGCTGGGTGCCGTTCTGTGAAACAGTCACGCTGGGTGCCGTTCTGTAAAAAACAGTCACGCTGGGTGCCATTCTGTGAAACAGTCACGCTGGGTGCCGTTCTGTTAAACAGTCACGCTGCGTGCCGTTCTGTGAAACAGTCACACTGGGTGCCGTTCTGTTAAACAGTCACGCTGGGTGCCGTTCTGTTAAACAGTCACGCTGGGTGCCGTTCTGTTAAACAGTCATGCTGGGTGCCGTTCTGTTAAACAGTCACGCTGGGTGCCGTTCTTATGAGATGATCACCAAAATGACCATGTCACATTTGACCAAAACTGGAGAGCTACTGCGTGTTATCTGAATATAAAAAATACTTTTTTGCACAGATTCTGTTTCTTCCTGGATAATTTTATATACAGTTAATAATTTTATATACAGTTTATATATACTTGATATCTTTCAGTGGTGTGTTTCTATACTTCATTTCTTTCAGTGGTGTGGAAACCTTTATAGGTTGGTTTGAATTGTTACCAGAAGTGAAACTGGCTTTAAGTGAATATCACCTTCATAAATACTTACGGTAGAGGGTTTTTCTGCCATAATAGTTTAGGTGGTGCTGTCTGATACAGTGGCTTAGCCCTACTGCCTTTATCCATTGAAGTATGAAGCACCTTGGCATATTCCATCTTCTGATCCCAAGTACCAGATAAGATATACTTGGCTACATTAGAGGCATCAGTGACTACACCAGTTACCTGAGGTGAAGGGAATCGTTAAGTCATGAGGTAAGTTATACTTGACTACATTAGAGGCATCAATGACTACACCAGTTACCTGGGGTGAAGGGAATTGTAAGTCATATTTGGTTACATTAGAGGCATCAGTGACTACACCAGGCACCCAAGGTAAGTGCTACTCACCTTTCTAGGAATGTCTCCAGAGAAATAGCTATAAGGTTTGAAGTTAATTCTGCAGCACTCTTTAGTAGTATGATTAACAACTTCACATTCTCCACTCTGTATCAATTGATAGAGATAGAAAGAAAAACATACCTTATATGAATGGTAATAACTTATTCATGACTTACTTTATATTATTGTGCAAAATAAGGTGCTCTTTATTTATAAACTTGGTTTACGAAACTGCATCTGAAAAATGTTGGAAAACAAAACAGCTCAATACACATGCATACACCAGAGGCCCATACATACAAGCTTTGCTTCTTAACCAGTTCATGTCGGGAATATATTTTTTTCCGGTCTCCCGTGTGGGTATATTTTCAGTGAAAAATCAGAAAAAATTTCTAGCCATTAATAATTTTTTTTGTCAATGAAACTAAGTCCGGACACCCAAATACACACCTTTACTCATTGACATTTCGAGAATTAAATGGCTAGTTTTTTAATTATGGTTGTGTTTGTTCAGCACAATTAGACCGTTGGCAAGCTCCGATGCAACGGCCTATTAGCGACCAGCGCCCGGTCGAACAGACGGCATACCCGGAGAGAGAGGAATGTCCTCGTAAACAATGGATATAAATCCGTCTTTACAAATTCTTGGCTGGTATGTCAAAGGAACAGGTCTTGGATAAAGGGATTACGCAAAAATCAACAAAAAGAGTGAACTCGTTCATTGTTTGCAGTGCCTTTTGTCCGGGGCCACCGAACCGTGACCCCATGGAATCCGAGAAACGATTGCGTGTATACACGTCAGCCGCCACGACGGCACGCCACGACGGCACGCCACGTGTGGCGTGTTGACAAGTCTCCCGGTAACACACACAAAAATCGGAATGCGTGTTTAGACACTCTCCAATCCGCGGTTCAAACAAAAAAATGCGTGTATACACGGCCTCCGACACGAACTGGTTAATGGATTCCTTCACAGTAATACTCCTCTTCATAAATATGTATCTTCAATGTATTCTGTATTTATTTGTTTTACTGTGTAAATAAATAAACCTTGAATACCAAAAAAGTTTTCTTTTCCTAACCTACCTGATCAACCCAGAGTTTCCCGACGATGATGTTATGCACTGTAGATGTAACCTTACGGTATGTGTAGTAACTGCCAGTTTTCTTGAATTTGATATGAATGATTCCTTGTGGGAAGACCTGTAGATATTTGCCTCTGAATTTACTGGCGATGGTGATATCTGTCCAGAGAGTCCAGTCTTTGGAATCTACATGGGTAGCAGCAGCTGGTGGATGGTGACTCACCTTGATATCAATAAAGAATCAATGTAAATGTAATCAATCTCACCTATAAAGATATACGTTAATTCTTAAGGATAAGAAAGGATCGAGTTACTGCTATCCGTTCTGTGCACACTGACATCCTCCAGTGGTAAAAATCATATTTTGTACAGCTAGTGCATTTTGTATAACTCACACAGATCCTTGTCAGTTGATTGGTGGAACACATATCACATGTCATAAACTAGTTTTGCCATTTTCATCTGAATACTCTATGGGAATCTCAAAGACCCGTGGGATGCCGAGATCTTCGGATCAAATTCAAGGTTTTGATTCTGACAAACAAACTTTTTGAAACAATGGAGGTCCAAAACCTGAACTCCTGATACTTTTCGATAAGTCAAGCAAGCTGTTTATAAACATCACTGATGACATGATATTTAGAAGGTGGTGAGTGAGAGGCTGTGATGCAGCCACAAACATTTATGGTTCTCATTAAAAATGATGGAATAAGACGCAAGCTGTATCTTTGTGTGTAATGGCCGATTATTATGTGAAAATTAACTGCCATTTGAGTCCCTTTTGGACTTCAAATAAAAAGGATTGATGTGAGTTATTTATAAACAAATATCACATGCCTTTTATTTGTAAAATGAAATTAATAATATCACAAGATAACCTTGTGATATTATTAATCCCATATTATTAATCACATATCAACTTGATGCTCTATAATGAGCTAGGGTCACTGCACTTACAAGTCAATGTTTTGTATATATTTTTGTATATATGCATGGGTGCTCTGTACTTCTGATAGCCAATGATTTGTAGATAAAATCTGTACACATAAACACTGTATCTGTGTATAGAAACATGCAACACTATGCACCATGGTTATGATCAAGCAGGGAAACTAGCAAATTGCACATTCACCATGTACATGTACAGAGTGGATTCATATATGCTAACAAATACTAGTGTTTGATTCAACTTATATTTACTTATATTGCAATTAATAAATACCTGTATCCATTTGTTTTTCCAACACTGAAAAAAATTTGTAAATTTTGTCGACAAAACCTAATAGAAATAGGCGAATTCATATTTTTGGGATACATGTAAATGCAGAACAACTAAATGTTGTTGCTCTGATAAGTTAAATTTGCATTGTGTTTGGTACACCAGCTAAATATAACAGATAAGATTTTGATGAGACCCATCTTTACTCGTCCTTAATGCATCCCCCCGACATGATCATGTCCCTGAATCAGATCATCTCTCTTGGGCATTTATTAATAGTAATAGAAATAGTAAATGTGTGCTACACATTAATACCTGTTCACAAAGTGCTTTCCATCCTAAGTCCTCTGACCTGTCAAACTCATAAGTCTCTCCTAGAAGTGGATTAAATGGTTTGGTATTTCTGACAGCTGTACTGGCATAAGCACCAATAGTGAAGCCAGCAACATAACACATCTCTTCCAATGTAGTCTTACATTCAGTAGCAGTATGTAACATATCAGCATACTCTAAATCTTCAGCCAGTCGCTGGATCATGGAAAGTGGCTCATTGAAGTTCACCTGATCAACAATAATAATAATAATAATAATAATAATGTGTGGACTTATATAGCGCACGTATCCACCAACTGAGTGGTGCTCAAGGCGCATTATATTATTACCCCTGCTCATAAGGCTCATAAATCATTCCTGAAACCATCTCAGCTCCCTGGGGAGTATACAGCTCAATTGCTGCCATTACAGCGCATATAGGGCTAATCAACCAACTCTGCCCTCACAGGTACCCATTTAACCCCTGGGTGGAGAGAAGCAATTATGGTTAAGTGTCTTGCTCAAGGACACAAGTGTCACGGCCGGGATTCGAACCCACATTCTGCTGCTAACACCAGAACTTGAGTCCGGTAAGCTAGACAGCTCGGCCACGACACTCCAATGGACATCATAACTCAACTAATCATGTGTCACTTAACCCTCCTATGGTTTGACCTTTCAAAACCTTTCAAAATCTGCTTACGGGCCAAAATGGCTATCAATTATTATGAACCCTTTAAAACCCTCCAGAATTTGTTGCTACTGAACAACCACACCTTTCAATACCCTTTGAAAGGTATTGAAACATTTCAACACCAGTTTGTTCAGAGAGTTGTTACACCTTTCGAAACCTTTCATAGGTCCCTTTTGTCAGACAGTTTTCTCACCTTTCAAAACCCTTCAGTACAGCAAACTTGAAAGGTTTTGAAAGGTCTGACAATTCTATGGCAACTGCACTGTATATAGGAGGGTTAAAAAACTGAAAGGGACAATATCATCACGATCAGAGCAGACTTTCTACTGGCCATGGAATCAGTGTCTTAGTTTAAGATGAACACAGTGACTGAAAAATTACTGGCTCATTTATGAAGTAGCAACGGTAATATATGACCTTATTATGTAACTAGCACTCCGATTCCATGCTCTGTTGATTGTTACGATATTGTCCCTGCCCTGTAAGTGGAACTCCAACCTGGGGCTATCTAGCCCTAAAGTTAGCGGTCTCCAAAATGTTTAATATCTTTGTTCTGGGAACACTAATCACTAGCCATGAAAACCTGTATGATGTGTAGCCAGAGATCATGCCTCATGTAATCATGTTCACCTTGAGAAGCTGGGGATCCCATGATCAAATTGACGAAGAGGTCCTTTCATAAATTCGAAATTCTAAATTACTGTTAATCATTCTTCTGAGTATTTTTGTTCATTCTGAAGTAATTCACAGCCTTTCTACACTCACTGGCCAAAAGTATTGCAACCTGCTCAAAATAGCACTTTACAGTAACAGGTGAGATGATCATTTAATCCGATTTCATCGATCGTGTATTACATAGCAAGAACAGTCCAAAAGAACACTGACTTCAAAACAAAGGCAATTTCAAAAAGTCTTAAGTCTTAAATAAAATAAATTATTGTAACACAGTTCTCCAAACTGAATTTTGGTGTGAATTTCAATGTTGCAATACTTATGGCCAGTGAGTGTACAATGACAATAGCAGTGTTAATATTAAAAAAGGAATTTGCTGGTATAAGAAAAACATGAGTATGAAACTTACTGGTACAGGGATCTTGGATAATTCCTTTCCTATACAATTCTTAATGATACTCCACAAGTTGAGTCCAGCATTAGGCTTGGTAGGGATGATTTTCCTTCGTTGTCTACCACCCTTACTTCCACTACGCTTTCTCCAATTGTCATCAGACTACAAGAACAAGAGATATTAGAATCTACATCAACAGTGTCAGTCAGGGAGCCAATTACATAGTCTCCAATTGTCATCAGACTACAAGAACAAGAGATATTAGAATCTACAACAACAGTGTCAGTCAGGGAGCCAATTACATAGTCTCCAATTGTCACCAGACTACAAGAACAAGAGTTATTAGAATCTACATCAACAGTGTCAGTCAGGGAGCCAATTACATAGTCTCCAATTGTCATCAGACTACAAGAACAAGAGATATTAGAATCTACAACAACAGTGTCAGTCAGGGAGCCAATTACATAGTCTCCAATTGTCATCAGACTACAAGAACAAGAGTTATTAGAATCTACAACAACAGTGTCAGTCAGGGAGCCAATTACATAGTCTCCAATTGTCATCAGACTACAAGAACAAGAGTTATTAGAATCTACATCAACAGTGTCAGTCAGGGAGCCAATTACATAGTCTCCAATTGTCATCAGACTACAAGAATGTAAGAGATATTAGAATCTACAACAACAGTGTCAGTCAGGGAGCCAATTACATCCTCCAAAATCCTTCACTTTAGCAAAGAGCATCTAGCATGTAACCTCAATCCTTCAAAATCTTTCACTTTAGCAAAGAGGATTTTGGAGGATTTGGGAGGGTTAAGGTTAATGTGTTTTGAGATACATGTACGTAGGGGCTTTACATGGACTAGTCTCTTTCCATACTTTGACCAAGTCATGTACCTGTACTCATACTTACATCTTTGACATTGTGTTTGTCTTGCATCATGTCATCATCGGTGCCTGACTGTTCCCCTGCCCTACTCTCTCCCTCACTGCTAGCAATACTGTTACCGCTAATGTCACTTCCTGTCCGTCTGAAATAAACAAAATCAATTACATTGTACAATGTAAACATGACTTCTATCAGCAGAGAAAACAAAAAGGAAAAGGTAAAACTTGAATTTGCAGTCATCTCCTTGATTTAAAGGGTCGATGAAATGCAATTTTACATGTACATGTATGTACATGTACAATACATATTTTACCCATACATGTATATCCATGCTTCTGGGCATTTTACACAAAATTGGAGATGATTTTTTGGATATAACTGTAAAGTGTAGAATGAGGTTACTGAATCTTTTTTAAGTTGTTGTTGTCCTCTTTCGGCTGCTCCTGTTAGGGGTCGCCACAGCGGATCATGATCCGCATATTTGATTTGGCATAGGTTTTACGCCGGATGCCCTTCCTGACACAACCCTCCCATTTATCTGGGCTTGGGACCGGCACTAAGCATGCACTGGCTTGTACATCCCCAGTGGCTGGGTTCAATTCGGCCCTCGCAGCAATTATGGTAAAGTGTCTTGCTCAAGGACACAAGCACCATGGTCGCAGCAAGGCTTCGAACCCACACACTCTGACGACTCAGCCATCAGAACACAAATCCGATGCACTAAACCGCTCGACCATGGCACCCCACACTGAATCTTTTTTAAGTATTCATGCTAATCTTTGACAATAAGGATACTGTTTTGTGAGAACTCAACAGTAATAACTGCATAACATGTAGATTCAAAGTACACGAAGTCAAAACCTAAAACCTTGCCCAAGAAAGCAGTGATAACCTCACAAATTATACCAAACATTGTTCACCTTTCATTTCGGCATTCCCTGCATTTATATTGGTCTAAACTTTAATCTTTCTAATAAAATATGTTGCAAGAAGCAAACTCCCTAGACTACTTTTTGCTACCTCCCCCGCCTCTGTTCTACACAATGTATATGACATAAAACACAATAAAGGGGTCCACTTTCCTACCGTCACGTTAGCAGTTTTTCTTATGGTTGTAATTTTTTTTTAAATATCTGAAACCACCCAAAAAGAATTTCAACATTTGAATAGACATGTATGCTTATCCTAAAGATAATTTGAGTTGATTATTACTATTATTTTTTTAATTACCCTAAAATTTCCATCAACAAATGGACGGAAAAGGGAGGTAACTTTTTCCGTCCAATTTTTATGGAAATTTGATGGTAAAAAAATTTAAAAAAAAATAAAAAAATAAAATAAATCAACTCAAATTAGTTCTAGTATAAGCCTGCATGTCCATTCACATGTTGAAACACTTTTTGGTCGGTTTCAGGTACTTAAAAAATAAATAACAACCATTGGAAAAACTGCTAACGTGACGGATGCAAAGTGGCCCCCTTTATTGTGTTTTATGTCATATATACATACTGTACATGCCCTTCCTCACAAGACAAATACAACACACTCTGTCTGACATCACATGTTTGACACTATAACATTATATTTCTGTATAATTTATAAGGAAAGATGCTAAAGTGATGATGTAGGCAAAACTGCTTCTACATGTATGAATATGCTTACTCTCTTTGAATCAAGATTAACATTTTAAAAACAAGTAACCTGTGAAGTTGAGTTGTTAAGAAGAAAAATAGACTGTTTGAATTCAACCAAATGTGAAAGTAATCTTTCCGAAAACTGGGTTTCCCCCAGCTAGCCAAAAAACCGCCCAGCAAATGAAGCACATTAATTTATTTAATGTAGTACATTAAATGCAAATGTTAACTTGAACAAAGTAGAATAGTATTCCTACACAAAGCCAAGGTGCCTTCTAACCTTTTAAATCATGTCAAATGTGTTCACATTCCGTCATACAAACAGTGTTAGTATGACTAACTGTACAGTGTCAGCGACTGTACAGTGTCAGCGACTGTCTGTACAGTGTCAGCGACTGTACAGTGTCAGCGACTGTACAGTGTCAGCGACTGTCTGTACAGTGTCAGCGACTGTCTGTACAGAAATCATTCTTCTTCATTCTCTTTTAAAGTTTAATACTTACACAACTTCAACAAGGAGTCTGTTAATCATGTCGTAAAAAGGTTAGTTTGTTCCTACAGAGCAAACCCAATATTGGTTTCAAATCAAATTGAATAAAACAACAAAGAAATTAGACCACATGTACATGTATGAGAGATACATGTACATGTATGAGAGATACTCACTTGTGACCTTTGACATTAGCATGGAGTTGAATGGATGTGAAATCTTCTGTGGCGTCATAAAATTCGTTGTCTTCTTCGTCGTCCTCTGCATCTGCTCCTGTAATTGACAGATAGAACATTTGTAAATTGATCAATTTGTTTTAAAAATACTCTTACAAGTTGAGTATAGACATGTACATGAAACACATTCATTTATTTACCAGTCAATAATGTGTATACATACTGTATGTACTACACGGAATGTTACACTATTAAGCTCCTAATTTTTCAGTTCTTGTTCTGAATTTTGATAATTTGAAAACAAAATAAATGTAGGCATTTAAATGCATGAGTGTGAAAATACAATGTAAGATGATGTCTTGTCTTACATGGATTTAATGGACCTCTACATGTACTTTACATGTACCATGGTCCATTATAATCATATTGCATTCTTATACTTTTGTTAGTGTATTTTACATAATGTCTTAAAACACAATAGTAAACTCTATCCTGGGCTCATTATAGGCTTGTATTTATCACCCAGTTTTATGAATATTTGTAACTTCCATGGATGAGATGCCAGTCTATCAAAGGTTACTTCCCCTAGCTATTGGTGGGTACCCATTTACAGTATACTCCTTGGGTTGAGAGAGTCTTGCTCAAGGATACAATCACCATGGCCATGGTCAAGATTTGAACCCACATCCTGATGACTCAGCCATTAGAACACAAGTCTGATGTACTAAACATATTGGCCGTGGCACCTTTATAAACGCCCCAATTTGTAATCTCAAAAAACATAAATTGACACAATTTTACATGTAATCTACATGTGTATTTGGTGCAAAGGTGATGATGGTATCAAACATCCCTTGAAATATGACTGTCACATGTGCTATAATTACAAAAATATTTTTTTAAATAATTTCCAAAATGAATACAAATGTTGAAATGAAATCGCAGCCACAATACTTATAATCATTATGTTCAAATCACAGACTGTTACATGGGTGTGCTTATATAAATGCTTGCACCTGCATTAACCCTCCTATGATTGCAAGAGTCAAAAATCAGTCAAAATGTTGATATACTTGCCAAGTGCACTTACATGTAAATGTCGAACAGTGTCAAACCTTATGTGTAGTAAGTACAAGTCAAAATGAGTCGACCATTTTTGACTGGTAAAAGCATTGTCTTGTATTGTTGAGGGTGGTAAAAATGACAGTAAATACCAAGGTCAAAAATGCCCCTGTGATTTTGACATTTTTTAAACATTTTTTAGTTTCACACACAGGCGAATGTTGGCCAATTTTTACATTATTCTTTGGCCAAAATTAATTTTATGTTGAAAGCCAGTGGTGCTTTAGATATATTCCCCTCCACCAAGTACATGTACAACAGAAAATCCTGCTTTTAAACTAGTGCTAATTTCTGTGCACTTGACAGCTATTTTTAGAGTTCAATTAAAAATTACTCAAAACGCCAACAGTCCACACAGCATTCAAAACTGTCCTTTGAAAAAGGCATGAAAACGTTTAATCAAGCAACCATCACAACACTCAGCCATGACCAATTCATTGTAAACTACATGTGTTACACATTACCAACCCTCAATACCTCTTGAAACAAGCTCTCATATGACTGGAGTGTCGTGGCCGAGCGGTCTAGCTTACCGGATTCAAGTTCTGGTGTTAGCAGCAGAATGTGGGTTCGAATCCCGGCCGTGACAATTGTGTCCTTGAGCAAGACACTTAACCATAATTGCTTCTCTCCACCCAGGGGTTAAATGGGTACCTGTGAGGGCAGAGTTGGTTGATTAGCCCTATATGCGCTGTAATGGCAGCAATTGAGCTGTATACTCCCCAGGGAGCTGAGATGGTTTCAGGAATGATTTATGAGCCTTATGAGCAGGGGTAATATAATGCGCCTTGAGCACCACTTAGTTGGTGGATACGTGCGTTATATAAGTCCACACATTATTATTATTATTATTATTATTATCATTTAGACTTTGAAGCAAACAAACTTTTACACCATTCGTTTAAATTAACCAGGAGATGAAAAATGGTGACAGGTGTAAACCGAGGACCTCCTATTGTTACACCACTTTTGTTCCCTGTGTTGTTGGATTTAAACTTTGTTTGGTATCTCCTACGTATGTATTTGATTTGTACACATTTTTCAACTGAGGACATTTGCAAATATTCTTCCGCACAACAGTAGAGAGTGTACTGCTCTATGGTGCAATGAGTTGGATGCTGACAGTCCAATTAGAGAAACGCATAGACGGAACATACACCAGCCCTGAACGTGAGCAGGCAAGACCACATGATCAACCTAAATCAGAATTCAAACTCCATGAACACAACAGACAAATACAATGTACATGTACATACATGTATGTACATGGGGGTGGTACATGTACATGTATGCACTTTGCACTCTTTTGATCACTTTGACTGGTGTTAGAAGATGTTGGTTTTCATATTTCTTGATACCCATAAGAATGCATGTTCTCTAGATGAACATACGGATATGTGTACAATGAAGGTAGTTGTGACTGACTGTAATTTACATTCAAACATGTCCATTGCCCATGCATTTACTATACATGTATCATGTCACATACTGATTACAGTGTGTTCACTCACATGAATATCTGCCTTACTCAATGTATCATGCATCCAGGAAGGAATAGCATGATCATGTAAACATACCATTAGGGGAAGCCATGTTAACATCATTTTCCATGCACAGGTACATGTATAAATCTTGCAGACTTCCACATAAAGTGCTTCACGGCGTAAATTCTTGAGTCAAACTACATGTATTATATAGACATACAGTGTCAGTAGCAGGCCAGGGTTCATCATACAGGAAGGGTTCATGTACTGTGTAGGTCACGTCTACATGTGTGTCATCATAGCTACATGTAATACTAACTAGCCTATCTAACCTTATACACTGTACAGTAGATACAGTGTGTACATGTGTGTGTTTGCAATATCATGCATGTTGGAGTGATATTGTGGACTGTGACCTATTTGGCAGTCCCACAAATACCATTGTTCTAGAGTGAATGTCAAAATAAAATCTTGTTCCTTGTAACACATAAGCAAGAGTTTGTATTTACTTGTAAAATGTTTGCCCCTATGGAGCTAATGTACAATAAAATATACATGTACCTTGCCATGTTTACATGTAATAAATACAAAATGTAAAAAGAAAAAAAGTTCTATATTGTAGTGTAGTGTACATGTACAAGTGTAGTGAAGGTACTTTTTAGGAATATTTTTTAATTACTTGGATTACGAAATTAAAGTTGGATGGGTAGCGGAAAGAATATTAAAAAACATTAGGCCAAAAAAAAAAAGGTCTCCGGTTTGTAATCTTTTTATTAAGTGATACATATTAACAGACTTGTATGACTCTGACTCGAGTCTGACTTGAGTCACTTTTTCGGTGACTCGGATTCGGAGTCGAGTCACCATGTACAATGACTCGGACTGGGACTCGACCCTTCAGACTGCGACTCATGACTCAGACTCTATGTTTGTGACTCGGACTCAACGGCAAAATGCGCAATATTCACTATTTTAAAACATTAACAAAATAAAGAATTTTTTTGCAACATAGTGTTATGTCTATTTAATTTAAACAATGCGAACAGTTTTATCAAATTTATAACATGCATCCTATTCCATTGTAATGTGATTGAAATCGCCTGTGCAGCGGCCGCATGAATGATGTACCCAAGCTTCAACGTACAACATCATGGGAATAAAACTCAACACACATGACTCGGGACTCGGACTAGGACTCGGCACTGGAGACTTGGACTCAGGCTTGAGGTTTGAGGACTTGAATACAAGTCTGAATGTTAACATACATGTATGTACGAAGTTATTGCAACTAGACCAAATTTCCCATATACAAAGTACGGTGGCCAAGAGAGGCCGCACAAATTGAGCAAACATTCATACCCCTATGTGAAAAAGCAGAATTGCAATCAATTAAGCAATTTGGGCTGCAATTCAACATCGTTTCATGGCAGCAAAAAAAAAACTAAAACTAAAAATGCTGATGTGCAGGTGTGTGGCAACATGTGCAGGGACATGTGCGGGTGTGTGGCAATATGTGCAGGGACCAGAACACTGGAGACTTCTTTTTGTTTGGCCTTAATAATAAAATGAAGTAATATTTCAATTTTTTATGTGTACATATCAAGTCTCAAGGATTGTGCTTACTGGTCAAAAAGTATGACAACTTTTCGAGTACTAATAAACTCATATGATTCACCCAAATGTTGTCCCTGTACAATGCTATCCTCCTAAGGATTGTTACCTGAAAATAATCATTTATAACAACACTCTGGGTATTAAACAAATTATAGGGGTCATCTTCAAGATATAATGTTTGTAACGTGGACAAACATTTGTGAAATTTTTCTGTCCATGTTACGTAAGTATTATATTTCACAGAAGATGTCTCAGTTTAGGCTCATAACAATCCAAAAGAGGTTAGGGATGTAAATGAAACAGTATTTGAGTAAATTTATTAATTCTATTATCACTTTTCTGTCAATCTTAACACAAAATGTCTAACCATGTTATGAATGTACACTGTCTTTATGTACCCATTATACTGATCGAAACGTCGAGTTGTACCCCCAGTTCTTTTCAGAACTAATTACTACTCAATTGAGATTCCACATGGTGTCACCGCAATTAGTCTTACTTACCCATTATTTGTTCTTATTGTTTGGTATGCACAATAAGTGAAAGGAGTGTACAGGAATAGAGATTGAGACAAAATAGTTGCCTTTATATGACCCTCCCATGTGACATTCCAATAGTTATCATATGTACAGGTCTGTTAGTGTGGACAGACCAATCTTCAATGTTTGTTACATGTACATGTACATGGTAAGTGTTCAAAAAGTTCCGGATTGGAATAAATATACTTTGAAATGGAGAAGAAATCAAAGAGAGATCAGCTCTGAAAAAGGAAAGTGAGAAAAGACTGAGGTAAAATACAGAGACATGTACAGTACATGTACATAAATACTACCCTGTACAACATGTAAGTACTGAAAGCTGAAGTACAGAGACTAAATCCATGTAAAACAGAATTACAGGAGTGGAATACACTAAACATGTATACATAATACAAAACAGTGAAAGGTTTTACCTGTACCTGACTAATAGCCTCTCTGGACTTCTTCACTATGCAGTAATTATAGCAGCTTCTACGTTATGATGTTAGACCACTAATGCCATGTCAACTATATTGATCTACTACAAGGCACTCTGCTTGCTCATATTAATACATGCATCTACATCCATAAATGCTCCTAAGGCAATGATTAAATCAGTTGGTCATACACATGGTACAAGGTTTCGTTCAATATTACTGACCATACTCAATCAACCAAGCATGAGGCAAAGAGTCCCACCTTGGTGGAATGAAGTACTCATGCACATGCTACATGCCTCTGCATTTAAGAATTGTACATGGCTACATTTTACTAGTGAATGTCCATGTACATGTACCATGTAAATGTATTAGGCAGTGAAATTAATACAGTAAAGCCAGGTTGAATAAGCTACTGATCTCTACAGTCTATAATTAGATTTACGTATTAGTGTTTTCCAATTCATTGACTTGTTCCAGAGTGCTGACGTCAAAGTACACTGTACATAAGTGGACAGCAGCCAAACTCATATCTATGCATTGAGCTGGTACAAATTAATTTAAATAACAGTGTTACATGTACGTAAAATTAAAGATCCCTAGGATATGTTCCATAAATAATTTGTGCATTGCAACAGAAAAACCCTACTTTATTTAACAAAACTATAAAATAAGTTTCCATTCACAGGCACTGAGGGTAATAAATCTTGTTTGTTTTCTTGTTCACTTTTTGACTATTTTTGAAGCTCATAACTTGCTTTCTTATTTTTCTTGTACATTATAAACAGTCCGTTTCAAAACATTTAAAACTTCACCAAATATTTTTAGTTTTTTCTTTCTAAACCAATTTGCAGTGGAAAAATTCAAATGTTGAAAGCAAAAAACAAAGGTGTACACATGCAGTTCAATTTGAAGACACCTTTCTAAATGAGTTTTATAACACAATGTACAAAATACATTGTGTAAAGCCCTGAACTTTGGTTCTACAAAATAATTTTTTGCCTAAAAGCTCTTTTTTGTGAAAAAATTTGTTAAATTGTACAGTACATGTACGGTACATAAAATATACATTCTTGTTTCCTACACATACGTACGTTAATGGAAAAGTCATGTTTTTTTGTCATTAATTATGTATATGGACTTTCACAATTAAAAAAAAAAAATTACCGGTCAGTTAAGCTTTCATGCATTTTTAAGCTTAGTTCTACAAATATATTTATACAGTCTTAAAATTGCTTTTAAGTACAGTATGCAAATAAAAATGCATAGACACTTCAAGTCTTGGGCTTTTAAGAAATATTTTTTTTTTAAACATTAATTCAGTCTCAAAAACAAAACACTTGCACACGTACTTGCAATTGTACATTGGTCATTGACATGTACACTGAACTACGAGCATTAACAGTACAAATAATTATTGTGAGTCACATCTCTGTATATATATGTACTTATACTGTACAAGTGGGTAGAGTGAACAGTATTACATACAATGTACGTACATGTACATGCATAAACAAACTAGCCCCAGGACATGCGTTAAGACCCACGAACACATGGGTCAGATCCCATGTCTCTTCAGCATTAGCGTAACAACTTCAGGATTTTAATTTCAAAATTAGAGTGGGTATACAAGTACATGTATACCGTGTACTGTTAGGACATGTACAAATTCTTACTAGTACACATATTACCTCAGACTATGTGTACATGTGTGTATATATTCAAAAGTGGGTCATGTGTGCGTATTAACTGTACATTGCACATTTGATGAGAGAAGATAGTGAAAGTATTTGTGTACCAATAACAACTGATAGTTTTCTGTTAATCTGTTAGTAATAAACCAGGGTGAAATTAATTAGTTAAAGCGATTGGAGAGCATTAAAATGTTTATTTTCCAAATCTTAAATGCTTTCCATTTTTACATTATAAAGTTTGTAGTGAGGTCTTGAACACAGGACCACAGAGGTCTCTGTCCAGCATTCATAAATGCTCAAACAGTTTAAATTTAGATTGGACAAAACATAATCACGTGGGGATGTAACGGATGGTATAGACTGGCTTATCAAAATCTTAGCAGTGCGTATGCGGCAGCTTTTCGCCAGCTGTTTTGTGCGACCCACAACCTCAAACTGTATTTATTGACTGCATCAGGACTTCAGTTTGTACTCCTAATCAGTACAATCCAAAACACAAAATAATATTTGATAATTCTAGATTTAAAAAAATAAATAAAAAAAGCACAAAACATCCACATTTTCAATCCGGAATTCTCCATAAAATACTTGTAAAAAGTACATGTACATGTACGTGTATGGGAAAACAAACGGAAAGCTGTGAACAACTTTTTAATGTATTTTTGAGCAGATTTGTCAGAAATGTTGGTTTGTAAACAAGAAGCAAACATTCAGAAACTATAATCACTCCAAACCTCTTGAGGTAGTTTATTACACACACTGAATCTCAAGTCTCACATATACATTGTATAACGTGTATGACTTTAAGCACATATTGGAACCAAATCTCACACAATGTATACATAAATGTACATATGCATAATTTACTTCAAATCTTGTGAATTTCACAAAAATCTCAAGCATTCCACAACAATTTGACACACTTAGCCAACATTTCATGCAGACTTATATTATACAGACATTCGCTGACAAAAATTTAACATGTTACATTTTCAGTTTTGTTCTGGACATAATGAAACATAGGTTCTAACCTTTTTTTCACACTGATTTTTATAACCTACCTTTGGTACCCTTTGTGTCATGGCGACCTTTCTCCCTGCAAGCTTGTTCCAATGAGTTGTGCTGTTTGGCCAATGTCTCAATGGTGTCTTCTAATCGTAGTCTCTGATCTCTCTCATATTGTAATGTCTTCTGCCACTTTCGTCCCTGGGACTGGGCTACCTCTAAATACTCTCCGCAAGCCTAGACAACATTCAGAGTAGGTTAGGACAACAAAATCAATTAAAAGATTTAAATTTCTTGGATAATCATTACAACCAACACAATGTGTTTATGATGGATGGCCAAACAATACTTCTACAACTGTACATTAATATGTACAAGATACATGTAATGTTCATGGAGTACAAAATTGGTATTCAACATAAATTATCACAATATAACATAAACTTAGAGTTTAGTTGGAACAAGTATCAATAATGCTTAGAAATTATTCTGTCTGAATTGCCTTTGTCATTTAAGAAAAGAAAAGGACTAGTTATTGTATGTCAAAAACGTTGAATACTACGTGTACAGTTACATGTACGTGTCAATGTTTCATGAGTGCAATTTCTTGGGCCAGGAATCGGTATGTGATGGGGAACCGTACCAGAAAATTCGCACTTCAATAACCTTGGTCAAGGCTAACTCCTGGGTGAAGGTTAAGGCTAACTCCTGGGTGAAGGTCAAGAGAAGCAATTATGGTAAAGTGTCTTCCTCAAAGACACAAGCACCACGCTAAGGATTTGAACCCACATGTAAAGCCATCAGAAGTGTTAAGTATATATGTACCTGATTAGATCTACATTTAATTGATATAGAGATATACAATTGATATAGAGATGTACAATTATACATTTAATTGTTACCTATTTTTGGATTTCTGTAATGATTATGAAAACGGTGTAACTTGATCATTCTCATTAAAAGTAATGACAACTTTGACTATTGTAGTACACATCTTTATTTTCCTAATTTTACTACATATCATAGCATTAGTATATCTAGCCAGAATATCGTGAAAGATTCAGCTTATTTCATTGTGTCATTAACCAGTTCGCGTCGGGAATAAAAAAGTTTTTCTGGGCCCCTGTGCAGGTTTCTTTTTCCCACACACACGTTAATGGAAGCTTCCACAGCTCGTGGCCACGTCTTCCAAGCATGTCACCGTACACGTGTGGCTCAACCGAGCATGCATACAAATATATTGGAGTTTCCTACGGCGTGTTTAGACGCTCTCCGATCCGTGGTGCAAATTTTTTTTCCGTGTATACATGGCCTCCGACGCTAACTGGTTAACAAGAAAATAGTGAAATTGTATTCAGATTGTTTGTGTTCATTCCAAAGTTGAATTTCTGTCTGGAAATTATTTCTTTAATAATAGCACCCGAGACTGAGATACATGTATTTCAAGGGATATTTTGATACCATCATCAACTTAACACAGTTATCATCAAGAAATTTGTATAAAAAACTGTGATCATTATTGTTTTTTCGAGATAACTAATAGTGTATCGTGGCTTTAAAAATCTAAAATAGTGTAACCCGAACTGGGTCACTGTTTGTTCCATTCCCAATGCCTAGCAGACAACAAACACACTAAATTTATGTTCATTATGCAATAAGAAACACACTGATTTATTTAGCTTCAACACCAGCAATGATTTTTAATGGACACTTCATGAACTCATTGTTTGTCAAACACATATACATGTATGTACAATGTACATACACCTGTCTTACTGGCCAACCAGAACAATCACACCAACCAGAACAATCAAGTCACTATTTTTAGTCTAAGCTTCTTGCCATAATTCCAGTATCATGCATCCACAACCAATCACAGCCAACTTGGCTTGGTGCGTGTCAAGTTCATTGTTGTATCCACCGGTGGTTCCTTGGTTTCAAGTTCATTGTTGTATCCACCGGTGGTTCCTTGGTTTCAAGTTCATTGTTGTATCCACCGGTGGTTCCTTGGTTTCAAGTTCATTGTTGTATCCACTGGTGGCTCCTTGGTTTCAAGTTCATTGTTGTATCCACTGGTGGTTCCTTGGTTTCAACTGCTAAGTGTTTTCTGCATCTTTCTTCATAGGGGATTGACAACACAAAAGGTTGGTGTCCTTAATGGACCAGCTTTGATTCCGGTCCTTGTTTGGATACAAAACACAACATTCTCAAACAACATTCCCACTGGAAATCTACTTCAACTTAGAAGATTACTACATTGACTGAATGTACATCCAGGAGAGAACTTCTCTCTGGTTCTTGTCTTTACACCAAACCAGCTGTAATGTCTTCAGCCGGGTCACGTCATTGTACACTTGTAATGTGTTCAATACTTCCTCTCACTGGTTTGCGTTCCAATGATCTATGTGTCTGTCTCACTGGCATTTCTGTAGATGTTTCTGTCTCTGTCTTGTGAAATATCTGCTCTGGCGGATCCCAAGCATCTGCCAACTCTTGCACCAGCGGTTCCCTTTCTGATATCAGCACTGGCGGATCTCTTGTCTGTGGTGCACCCTGCAATGAGGGATACCCAGTATTCTGCAGCCTGGTTACCCAGTGCTTCCCGGACCAGTCAGACCTTGTCTTTGGTGCTTCATGTACAGTCAGACATCGTCTGTGGTGAGTTATACACAGGTTGGGATCCTGTCTTCTTCTGTAATGCGTCAAGCATCCAGGGGTCTAAGGTCTGTATGTCTGGTGAACCTCATACTAGTTGTTCCTTCACTGTCATCATATGGCTAGTGAACCTCATACTAGTTGTTCTTTCACTGTCGTCATATGGCTAGTGAACCTCATACTAGTTGTTCCTTCACTGTCGCCATATGCCTAGTGAACCTCATACTAGTTGTTCCTTCACTGTCATCATATGCCTAGTGAACCTCATACTAGTTGTTCCTTCACTGTCGTCATATGCCTAGTGAACCTCATACTAGTTGTTCCTTCACTGTCGTCATATGCCTAGTGAACCTCATACTAGTTGTTCCTTCACTGTCGCCATATGCCTAGTGAACCTCATACTAGTTGTTCCTTCACTGTCGTCATATGCCTAGTGAACCCCATACTAGTTGTTCCTTCACTGTCGTCATATGCCTAGTGAACCCCATACTAGTTGTTCCTTCACTGTCGTCATATGCCTAGTGAACCCCATACTAGTTGTTCCTTCACTGTCGTCATATGGCTAGTGAACCCCATACTAGTTGTTCCTTTACTGTCGTCATATGCCTAGTGAACCCCATACTAGTTGTTCCTTCACTGTCATCATATGCCTAGTGAACTTCATACTAGTTGTTCCTTCACTGCCATCATATGCCTAGTGAAGCCCATACTAGTTGTTCCTTCACTGTCGTCATATGCCTAGTGAACCCCATACTAGTTGTTCCTTCACTGTCGTCATATGCCTAGTGAACCCCATACTAGTTGTTCCTTCACTGTCGTCATATGGCTAGTGAACCCCATACTAGTTGTTCCTTCACTGTCGTCATATGCCTAGTGAACCCCATACTAGTTGTTCCTTCACTGTCGTCATATGGCTAGTGAACCCCATACTAGTTGTTCCTTCACTGTCATCATATGCCTAGTGAACCCCATACTAGTTGTTCCTTCACTGTCGTCATATGGCTAGTGAACCCCATACTAGTTGTTCCTTCACTGTCATCATATGCCTAGTGAACCCCATACTAGTTGTTCCTTCACTGTCATCATATGCCTAGTGAACCCCATACTAGTTGTTCCTTCACTGTCGTCATATGCCTAGTGAACCCCATACTAGTTGTTCCTTCACTGTCGTCATATGCCTAGTGAACCCCATACTAGTTGTTCCTTCACTGTCGTCATATGGCTAGTGAACCCCATACTACTTGTTCCTTTACTGTTGTCATATGCCTAGTGAACCCCATACTAGTTGTTCCTTCACTGTCGTCATATGGCTAGTGAACCCCATACTAGTTGTTCCTTCACTGTCATCATATGGCTAGTGAACCCCATACTAGTTGTTCCTTCACTGTCATCATATGCCTAGTGAACCCCATTCTAGTTGTTCCTTCACTGTCGCCATATGCCTAGTGAACCCCATACTAGTTGTTCCTTCACTGTCATCATATGCCTAGTGAACCTCATACTAGTTGTTCCTTCACTGTCATCATATGCCTAGTGAATCCCATACTACATGTAGTTGTTCCTTCACTGTCGTCATATGCCTAGTGAACCTCATACTAGTTGTTCCTTTACTGTTGTCATATGCCTAGTGAACCCCATACTAGTTGTTCCTTCACTATCATCATATGCCTAGTGAACCCCATACTAGTTGTTCCTTCACTGTCGTCATATGCCTAGTGAACCCCATACTAGTTGTTCCTTCACTGTCGTCATATGGCTAGTGAACCCCATACTAGTTGTTCCTTCACTGTCGTCATATGCCTAGTGAACCCCATACTAGTTGTTCCTTCACTGTCGTCATATGCCTAGTGAACCCCATACTAGTTGTTCCTTCACTGTCGTCATATGCCTAGTGAACCCCATACTAGTTGTTCCTTCACTGTCGTCATATGCCTAGTGAACCCCATACTAGTTGTTCCTTCACTGTCATATGCCTAGTGAATCCCATACTAGTTGTTCCTTCACTGTCGTCATATGCCTAGTGAACCTCATACTAGTTGTTCCTTTACTGTTGTCATATGCCTAGTGAACCCCATACTAGTTGTTCCTTCACTGTCACCATATGCCTAGTGAACCCCATACTAGTTGTTCCTTCACTGTCATCATATGCCTAGTGAACCCCATACTAGTTGTTCCTTCACTGTCGTCATATGCCTAGTGAATCCCATACTAGTTGTTCCTTCACTGTCGCCATATGCCTAGTGAACCTCATACTAGTTGTTCCTTCACTGTCGTCATATGGCTAGTGAACCCCATACTAGTTGTTCCTTTACTGTCGTCATATGCCTAGTGAACCTCATACTAGTTGTTCCTTCACTGTTGTCATATGCCTAGTGAATTCCATACTAGTTGTTCCTTCACTATTGTCATATGCCTAGTGAATCCCATACTAGTTGTTCCTTCACTGTCGTCATATGCCTAGTGAACCCCATACTAGTTGTTCCTTCACTGTCGCCATATGCCTAGTGAACCCCATACTAGTTGTTCCTTCACTGTCGTCATATGCCTAGTGAACCCCATAGTAGTTGTTCCTTCACTGTTGTCATACATGTATGCACAAGTGGATTCAAAGTCTTTATTGCTTTCAGCGGTGGAGCATTGTCCACCGTTGACACTGTAGATGTTGTACAATCAATGAGTGCAGAGTGCACCAGTGGAGCAGTATGCACTGGCAGAGTCATCCACAATGGCGGAGCAGTGTACACTGATGAAGCTGGAGTTAGGAGCTTGATCAGGGATGGGAAATCCACCACACTCAAAACCCAGTCATCGTGGAAGCCATTGAGATAGTAAGTTTACAGGATGTGGGTCCACATGAACAGCAGGTCCATCACCATTCCCTGTGCCGTCCTTTGCTTTCCACATCCACACAACAAGACTGAACATTATAATTAGTCCCCAACTCAGGACCGAGGGATAGGGTTGCACAGCATTTACCTGTACTCTGTTCCTCATTGACGTAGTCACCACCATCAAATGTTACTTTCAAGATGGCAATCACTTTGTTGAAGCAGTTTGGATGGTGTCAAGCAACCACTGATGCCATGCCAAGCATTAGTTCGAAAAGGTACATGTTATTAGCTGCTGTCTGGTACTTTGTAATTTTCAGTAGTGTTCCAAATGGATTGAGTCAAAATATATACCACCAGCTTCCGCCATTTGTCACATTCACCTAATTTGGTTCTTGTTTGTTCCATAGCCAAACAATAAACAAATGCACTCCATTTGTACATGTACAATTAGATATGTGTATTCAGCTTCAACAACTGTAACTTATTTCAATGCTCACTTTGATGACCTCATGACTATGTTTGTCAAATACCTACATGTAACACCTGGCTTACTTTCAAAGTGCTTCACACCAAACAGAACAATAGAACCACTGTTTTTAGTTTTAGTTTCAAGGCTTAATTCTGGTCTCTGGCACCCACAGCCAATAACAGTCTACTTGCATTGTGCGCATCATGTTAATACATTGGCAAAACAGGACGCAACCTCCCCATCAGATTGAAGGAACACCGAGCACACGGCCGCACAGGAGATTTCGAGAAGTCCGCCATCGTGAAGCACTCGCACATCAAGGACCACCAAATCGACTGGCAGGCAGCCCAACTCATCACACCCATCGACACATGGCACCCCAGATGCATCAGAGAGGCCATCGAGATCGTCACAACACAACACCGTGCCACAGGACATCGGCTTCCACATCAGCGACATTTGGCGACCAATACTACATACCGAAGGATCCTCTATATCCAAAGTCCACAACCCACCCCAGACTGAGGGATCTCCTATATCCTAAGTCAACCACCCACCTTCCCCTAGTGATTGTCTACAACTGATTCACTTCAGTGAGCACACACTCCTTCCCCCTACCCCTAGGATCCACAGTTCCCGCCTGCATGCATCAACGCACTAATCTACCAGCATCCTGTCTTCGCGTTATCCTCCAGCAGCCTACTTAAGCAGCAGCATTCCCCAGAGTCCGGCATTCTCCTGAGGATGATCAGAGCACACTGATCGAAACGTCGAGTTGTACCTCCAGTTCTTTTCAGAACTAATTACTACTCAATTGAGATTCCACATGGTGTCACCGCAATTAGTCTTACTTATGTTAATACAAAGTTCAATGAAAATTTGTTGTACCCACTGGCAGTTCCTTGATTTCAACCACAGACGTACATACAGGTACAGTGTATAGATAGACAGCAGGACAACATAACAGTCACTATGCCTGACTAGGGCTAAAACCATGGGCAAAAGAGTATGACTTGGTGGAATACATGTAGGCATGTAATTCTTACATGTATACATGTTTGCATCAAGTACATGGTGTATGCCAACTTTGAGATGAGATGTTTGCATCAAGTACATGGTGTATACCAACTTTGAGATGAGATGTTTGCATCAAGTACATGGTGTATACCAACTTTGAGATGAGATGTTTGCCTCAAGTACATGGTGTATACCAACTTTGAGATGAGATGTTTGCCTCAAGTACATGGTGTATACCAACTTTGAGATGAGATGTTTGCATCAAGTACATGGTGTATACCAACTTTGAGATGAGATGTTTGCCTCAAGTACATGGTGTATACCAACTTTGAGATGAGATGTTTGCATCAAGTACATGGTGTATGCCAACTTTGAGATGAGATGTTTGCATCAAGTACATGGTGTATACCAACTTTGAGATGAGATGTTTGCCTCAAGTACACGGTGTATACCAACTTTGAGATGAGATGTTTGCATCAAGTACACGGTGTATGCCAACTTTGAGATGAGATGTTTGCATCAAGTACATGGTGTATGCCAACTTTGAGATGAGATGTTTGCCTCAAGTACATGGTGTATACCAACTTTGAGATGAGATGTTTGCATCAAGTACATGGTGTATACCAACTTTGAAATGAGATGTTTGCATCAAGTACATGGTGTATGCCAACTTTGAGATGAGATGTTTGCCTCAAGTACATGGTGTATACCAACTTTGAGATGAGATGTTTGCATCAAGTACATGGTGTATACCAACTTTGAAATGAGATGTTTGCATCAAGTACATGGTGTATACCAACTTTGAGATGAGATGTTTGCATCAAGTACATGGTGTATACCAACTTTGAGATGAGATGTTTGCCTCAAGTACATGGTGTACACCAACTTTGAGATGAGATGTTTGCATCAAGTACATGGTGTACACCAACTTTGAGATGAGATGTTTGCCTCAAGTACATGGTGTATACCAACTTTGAGATGAGATGTTTGCCTCAAGTACATGGTGTATACCAACTTTGAGATGAGATGTTTGCCTCAAGTACATGGTGTATACCAACTTTGAGATGAGATGTTTGCCTCAAGTACATGGTGTATACCAACTTTGAGATGAGATGTTTGCATCAAGTACATGGTGTATACCAACTTTGAGATGAGATGTTTGCATCAAGTACATGGTGTATACCAACTTTGAGATGAGATGTTTGCATCAAGTACATGGTGTATGCCAACTTTGAGATGAGATGTTTGCATCAAGTACATGGTGTATACCAACTTTGAGATGAGATGTTTGCATCAAGTACATGGTGTATACCAACTTTGAGATGAGATGTTTGCATCAAGTACATGGTGTATACCAACTTTGAGATGAGATGTTTGCATCAAGTACATGGTGTATACCAACTTTGAGATGAGATGTTTGCATCAAGTACATGGTGTATACCAACTTTGAGATGAGATGTTTGCCTCAAGTACACGGTGTACACCAACTTTGAGATGAGATGTTTGCCTCAAGTACACGGTGTATACCAACTTTGAGATGAGATGTTTGCATCAAGTACATGGTGTATACCAACTTTGAGATGAGATGTTTGCATCAAGTACATGGTGTATACCAACTTTGAGATGAGATGTTTGCCTCAAGTACATGGTGTATACCAACTTTGAGATGAGATGTTTGCATCAAGTACATGGTGTACACCAACTTTGAGATGAGATGTTTGCATCAAGTACATGGTGTATACCAACTTTGAGATGAGATGTTTGCCTCAAGTACACGGTGTATACCAACTTTGAGATGAGATGTTTGCCTCAAGTACACGGTGTACACCAACTTTGAGATGAGATGTTTGCCTCAAGTACATGGTGTACACCAACTTTGAGATGAGATGTTTGCCTCAAGTACATGGTGTATACCAACTTTGAGATGAGATGTTTGCATCAAGTACATGGTGTATGCCAACTTTGAGATGAGATGTTTGCATCAAGTACATGGTATATACCAACTTTGAGATGAGATGTTTGCCTCAAGTACATGGTGTATACCAACTTTGAGATGAGATGTTTTCCTCAAGTACATGGTGTATACCAACTTTGAGATGAGATGTTTTCCTCAAGTACATGGTGTATACCAACTTTGAGATGAGATGTTTTCCTCAAGTACATGGTGTATACCAACTTTGAGATGAGATGTTTTCCTCAAGTACATGGTGTATACCAACTTTGAGATGAGATGTTTTCCTCAAGTACATGGTGTATACCAACTTTGAGATGAGATGTTTTCCTCAAGTACATGGTGTATACCAACTTTGAGATGAGATGTTTGTATCAAGTACATGGTGTATACCAACTTTGAGATAAGATGTTTGCCTCAAGTACATGGTGTATACCAACTTTGAGATAAGATGTTTGCCTCAAGTACATGGTGTATACCAACTTTGAGATGAGATGTTTTCCTCAAGTACATGGTGTATACCAACTTTGAGATGAGATGTTTTCCTCAAGTACATGGTGTATACCAACTTTGAGATAAGATGTTTGCCTCAAGTACATGGTGTATACCAACTTTGAGATGAGATGTTTTCCTCAAGTACATGGTGTATACCAACTTTGAGATGAGATGTTTTCCTCAAGTACATGGTGTATACCAACTTTGAGATGAGATGTTTGTATCAAGTACATGGTGTATACCAACTTTGAAATGAGATGTTTGCATCAAGTACATGGTGTACACCAACTTTGAGATGAGATGTTTGCATCAAGTACATGGTATATACCAACTTTGAGATGAGATGTTTGCCTCAAGTACATGGTGTATACCAACTTTGAGATGAGATGTTTGCCTCAAGTACATGGTGTATACCAACTTTGAGATGAGATGTTTGCCTCAAGTACATGGTGTATACCAACTTTGAGATGAGATGTTTGCCTCAAGTACATGGTGTATACCAACTTTGAGATGAGATGTTTGCATCAAGTACATGGTGTATACCAACTTTGAGATAAGATGTTTGCCTCAAGTACATGGTGTACACCAACTTTGAGATGAGATGTTTGCCTCAAGTACATGGTGTATACCAACTTTGAGATGAGATGTTTGCATCAAGTACATGGTGTATACCAACTTTGAGATGAGATGTTTGCCTCAAGTACATGGTGTATACCAACTTTGAAATGAGATGTTTGCCTCAAGTACATGGTGTATACCAACTTTGAAATGAGATGTTTGCCTCAAGTACATGGTGTATACCAACTTTGAGATGAGATGTTTGCATCAAGAACATGGTGTATGCCAACTTTGAGATGAGATGTTTACATCAAGTACATGGTGTATACCAACTTTGAGATGAGATGTTTGCCTCAAGTACATGGTGTATTCCAACTTTGAGATGAGATGTTTGCATCAAGTACATGGTGTATACCAACTTTGAGATGAGATGTTTACATCAAGTACATGGTGTATGCCAACTTTGAGATGATATGTTTGCATCAAGTACATGGTGTATACCAACTTTGAGATGAGATGTTTACATCAAGTACATGGTGTATACCAACTTTGAGATGAGATGTTTACATCAAGTACATGGTGTATACCAACTTTGAGATGAGATGTTTGCATCAAGTACATGGTGTATACCAACTTTGAGATGAGATGTTTGCATCAAGTACATGGTGTATACCAACTTTGAGATGAGATGTTTGCATCAAGTACATGGTGTATACCAACTTTGAGATGAGATGTTTGCATCAAGTACATGGTGTATACCAACTTTGAGATGAGATGTTTGCATCAAGTACATGGTGTATACCAACTTTGAGATGAGATGTTTGCATCAAGTACATGGTGTATACCAACTTTGAGATGAGATGTTTGCATCAAGTACATGGTGTATGCCAACTTTGAGATGAGATGTTTGCATCAAGTACATGGTGTATACCAACTTTGAGATGAGATGTTTGCATCAAGTACATGGTGTATACCAACTTTGAGATGAGATGTTTGCATCAAGTACATGGTGTATACCAACTTTGAGATGAGATGTTTGCATCAAGTACATGGTGTATACCAACTTTGAGATGAGATGTTTGCATCAAGTACATGGTGTATGCCAACTTTGAGATGAGATGTTTGCATCAAGTACATGGTGTATACCAACTTTGAGATGAGATGTTTGTATCAAGTACATGGTGTATACCAACTTTGAGATGAGATGTTTGCCTCAAGAACATGGTGTATACCAACTTTGAGATGAGATGTTTGCATCAAGTACATGGTGTATGCCAACTTTGAAATGAGATGTTTGCATCAATTACATGGTGTATGCCAACTTTGAAATGAGCTGGTAAGCAAACAACAAATATTAATATATAACTTTTTGATATTTTGTAGGAAACATGTTGGGGTATAATTTTCACCTAAGTTCACCTCAAGTTCATGTGATCCACAAGGTTAAATACAAGGTTAAATTCAAGGTCAAAGTAAAGGTCAAAAGGTCATCAAACTTTGCTCCTACATAAATATGGGATTCCTTATGATATTACCATTCCAATGACACCAATATCAACAAATTTGGCCTACCGGTTACAGAGATACAGTGTGTACAGGTATGGTCATTTGAAAATGGGCGGTCACGCCCATTTTGGTAGGGTTTACCCCATTGGGTGATCTGACACGGAATGACACCCATATACATGTACAGTATGTAAAATATCTTCATTTCAATTAACAAACAACCAATCACATTCACCGTACAAATTCTCTTGGGTCATTCAAAAGTTGACTGAATAATATAAACCATCTTAGTGTTGTCACCTTTGCTTTCCTGTCTTCTCCATTTCATAATTACCTACATGAATCTTTAGAAAGTAGAGAGCCTAAATCCTCTTTCATTATTCAACTCATTTATGTACATTTAGTATACAGTAAGAACATGGTCACGTAAACTCATCATATAGCCCATTCATATCAAATAAAACAAAAATTATTCACCTGAATCTTCTTGTGATAAAATGAACATGATACAGATACATGCATTATGTACCCATCCTATGCGCATGTAAAACTTCCAGTTTAGTGTGTCTCAACTACATTGTACCTCGAGGAAATTGATTATGGAAATACACTTTGGGAAGAGGGCTAAAGTCGTGGTTCAGCCAAGCCTTTGAGAAGCCTGGCCAGGTACAGGCTTTGCCCAGGTTTACGGGCCTACATAATCCCATAGCTGAGCACAAAAGACCCTTTACCAAATAATAGATCTCAAATACACAATGTAGCTCTTATTGTTAACACAGAATTGACTGACACGTCAGTTGTATTTTGTTCACAACAGCAGCCATTATACTACAGCCATTATAATGAGCTATGCTTGGCTCTACTTTCAGAAGCCCAGGTTATGTTGATTTGTAGGTACTGTATTGTTACAGGATTAGGACTCACAAAAGACAGATTAGGAAGCCAAGTAGCCCAGGCCTGGCTTCTCAAAGGCTTGGCTGTACCATGACTTTGGCCCTCCTCCCTTAGTGCTAATATCAATCAGGAGGCCGGGTAGCCTGGGCCTGGCCTGGCAGCCTGGCCAGGCCGGGCTTCTCAAAGGCTTGGCTGTACCATGACTTTGGCCCTCCTCCCTTATGCTGCTGAAAATATGGACTATTACAATATGTTACATGTATGTTGTAGCCTACATAAGGTATGACTTAGTCAATAATCATTCAAGCTTACACTACATGCATATCACTTAATAATCACTCATTGAAGCTTACACTTTATCACTTAATCAATAATCACTATTATTGTACATACGAATGCATACATGTATGCATACATGTACATGTACAATGAACACAGACAACAAAACATGTACATGTAATAAAAAGTTCACAAGAGGGCAGTCTTTCTTATTTCCAGTCTAAATTTGACGAGATAACATATAAACTGGTGAACCTCAAATTATTGAGGGCAGTATGCAATGGGAAATACACAATGTTACACATGTCTTGCTCTTAGTTTTAGACTAAATTTACAAAAAAATAAAACTCTAAAACATAACAAACATAATAATCTAAATGTGTACATGTGTACATGAACACGCAATGTATGGATGACAAATTAAACAACAATATAATACAAAGAATTCTTGCAGGCCTAGTCAATGACATTGTATAAGGTGTGAAAGTGACTTTGATACAATGTATGTACAGTGTACATGTATGTATGCGTTGTTGCTGAGATACTCACATTAATCATAGCATTAGATGTAATTCTGAAGAGTGTAGCTCTCTCATTAATGCTCTTCAGTTTGCTTATAGCCTCTGTTGGAACTTGAATGACTTCAAGGTCACTCAAGGCACGCTGTAATGCTGTACCATGTTTAGTGATTAGTTCATTACAGATACCTAGATCTTCCAGTTTGCTGGTTAGGATATGGAGTGTTGCTTGTAACTCTGTGCGATCAATATCGGTTGGTATCTCCTCTTCATCATCTATACAATAACAAAATGGACATTTTTAAGGTGAGGGATAGGAATGCTAAGTCAAAAATGATCAAATTTTACTTGGTATAAAGATATGATATCAATCTGTTACTTAAATTTTAAAAATAATAATTATTCACATTAAATGAATAACCAGAAAGATAATGCACAATTGATGTTCATTGTTACTGATGTCTGATGTTACAATGCTTGCTAACAAGGTGTAGGACTACTGAGGGATGATGTCATGAGTCACACAAAAAACATGATCTAGGCTTGACAATTATCAACACTTTTAGTAGCCATGCACAAATTATAAATGCTGAAAATGAATAAATAGCATTACATTAAATAACGTTGGACATCAAAATAATACTACTTTTACATCCATGTACATTAACTCTAACTTCCTAGGCCCATTTGCTTACACATAACCTGTCCTTCCTAACTCCCTAGGCCCATTTGCCTACACATAACCTGAATCCTCCCTAACTCCCTAGGCCCATTTGCTTACACATAACCTGCATCCTTCCTAACTCCCTAGGCCCATTTGCTTACACATAACCTGAATCCTTCCTAACTCCCTAGGCCCATTTGCTTACACATAACCTGAATCCTTCCTAACTCCCTAGGCCCATTTGCTTACACATAACCTGAATCCTTCCTAACTCCCTAGGCCCACTTGCTTACACATAACCTGAATCCTTCCTAACTCCCTAGGCCCATTTGCTTACACATAACCTGAATCCTTCCTAACTCCCTAGGCCCACTTGCTTACACATAACCTGAATCCTTCCTAACTCCCTAGGCCCATTTGCTTACACATAACCTGAATCCTCCAAAATCCTAGAAGTAGCAAAGCAAGCACATGACATATGCACACAATGTGTTTCTAATCTGTGATACATGTACATGTACATGGCCAGGGACCCTCCCTGCATGCATGGAGCAATAAACAGTGTCCACTGACCCAAGCACTGACCTTGCAATCACTACAACAAACATGGATGTACATGTACCATGGAAAGGCATATGAACATCTTCACAATGTCATTGAGACTACTTTGCAAATACATCTATACACACACGTTCCATCTTGGTCTAGCTAGTGACAGTTCACATTTTCTTACACACTACTGTGTAGTTTGTAATTGAACCATCCACGTAGTTGCATTATTAAACTAAACTAAAACAAAATAACAGAAAAGCACCTACATGATTTTGATGTGAATAAATGCGATAAAAAAACAGTCTGTCACACGATCCTTCAAGCCCCGTTTTCAAATATAGTAGTTATGGTGATGGCTAGCCAGACTATGCTACCTGCCAGCTGGGCTAGCTAAACCCTAGCCCAAGTTTGGACTCCGTCTCTTTATACACTGAAACAGAGTCCAACAACCAGCAGGTCAGTCACTGCACAAACAATTTCATTTTCTAAATTATTGAAATCTTACCTGTGTAAGGCGACAAAACTTGGCACTACAATTCCATGACCAACCATAATGACATAATGCTAAAGTTTAAATTTCAAAGTCATTTTATTGCAAGAAATCCAGATCTAATGTTAAAGAAATCCTAGACTTTTGATGGCTGTTTGTCATTCCATACTCCATCAAGCGTACACGCGTGTAGCAACAAAACAGTGGTGTACATGGTTCACGTAAAAATTCCACACAGCAGATTTTGCGTGTGCTTGGCACGCTCGTAGGTATGCCAACACATCAAAACTGAATGATTTCTTTAACCCTAACCCTCCTAAATCCTCTATAATCCTCCGGAGGATTTGGAGGATTTTGGAGGAATGAGGCACGTTCGAAAATCACCAATTGGAGGATTATGGAGGATTGAGGAGGGTCGTGCATTTGATAGTGGAGGATTATGAAGGATTGAGGCAGTGAGCTTCATGCATAAACTCAAGTTGGAGGATTATGAAGGATTGAGGCAGTGAGTTTCATGCACAAACACATTTCGGAGGATTATGAAGGATTGAGGAAAGTACCTGGTAATTAAGGCTAGGGAGTTAGGGTTAATGCTAAAACTTGAATTTCATTCAAAACTGTTAGTGAAAATTTTATTTTGGAATTTAAATTTCTCTGAGATGCATTGTATTTGGTCATGGGATTCTACTGCCAAGTTTCAGAAGCTTCACACAGGTAAAAATAAGCAAATTATGAAAACATTTATTTCTGTATTAGCAAATATTTGTTTTAATTCTGGACGTCACCACAGTAATTGAAGATGAAAGTCCAACCTGGGCTAGCCAAACCCCAAAAATTCTGCACAGGCACAGGTTTTATTGATTTTACTGGAATACAAATTGTTTTGCAACAATGCAATTATTTCTGCATTTCCCTCTGATAATTAGGGTGAACAAAACATTGGTTTTATGTTTTATTACATGTTATATTACATTATTATTTTTCTGTTCTTTAAAAAATAACGGTAAAACTGAAAACCACTGTTTTTTCCCAACGGTATACTGGCTAGCCACAAATTACAAAAATGTGCAAGACTTCTGTGCACACAATCCTACCTGAATCTTCTTCCATCATTTGTATTGCTCTGGCTTTGGCTAACTCCAGAGATGTCACCCAGCGCTGTCTCTCTACCTCTGAGCTGGCTTTCATATGGAAGGTCTGTGTGCCACTTGAGATCACAAAATTGCATGAGTCTTCTGTGTCGATGTATGCTCCAGACAGATTGATGGTACCACGGCAAGTGTGAGCCATTTCTGCTTGGTTTCTGGAAGAATATTATATAAAGATGTCTTGATCATCAATTCATTCTGTTTAAGATAATATATTATGTTTTCTTTTATAAGTACCTCTTTTCAAATTTGTTTGCAGACTTTCATGTACATACATATAGAGGATCTGAAAGCTTTTTGACTTTATTTGACTTTTTTAATTTCAAAATACGGCTTGCAGGCAAGAGTCGTACACATCATAACTACATGTACATGTACATGTGTGTGTGATACAGTACATACTGTAAGATATGAAAAGGGCACATTTTAAATGCATACTGTACATGTACATTTTAACAGTATGTGTACTAGGGGTGACGATATTGATTTTTTTGATAGTCGATTATCGACGATATATGATATTATCGTCTCAATACGCCGATTTTTTTAAATACATGAAAAAAATATGTTACATTAACCCTAACCCTGCCAGACGCAGTGCAGTGCATCAGGTGGAAAAGTCTGGTGCACTTTGATGCATTCAGCTGTCAACACCAGTGCATAAGCAGCCAAGTCTGAGGCTATTGAGAGCTGGTCCCATTGAACAATGCCAGAGTTGTATCCTGCTGCGTTTGGTGACCACAGACTCTGAGGCAGTTCGGCCTTGAGATTTGTGACCTGATGGATTTTGCTGCACTGGGCAGTCAAGTCACTTTGACAAACGATGCAATCTGATGCGCCTGGCAGGGTTTTTAGCCAAAATACCCTGGAGGGTTAGGGTTAATGACATTGGACACTGAAATAACTACTTTCACATGCAAGTTCTATAGGGAAGTTGCGTAGGTAATAAACAGTTACTCCAAACAGTCGCTCCAAAACGAGCTGAGTTCTTAGATATTTGCCACTCGGTGTGACAAACATTTCATTACAAAAAACTCACAGTGATGTCACCTGTGGTTTATAAATGCCTACAGCTGCAGTTCAGTAGTCTTTTATCATGGTATCCGACATCTGCTGAATGCGAACAACCTCACAATGTACACCAGTGTGGTTATTCCTTTAGTTAAGGCCTACGCGGCAACCTACGAAAGCCCATTAGCGGCAACAAAACATAAATTTCCAATCCGTTATTACGGATTCACAATCCATTATTACGGATTGGCAATCCGTTATTACGGATTGGCAATCCGTTATTACGGATTGGCAATCGCAATCCGTTATTACGAATTGGCAATCCGTTATTACGAATTGGCAATCCGTTATTACGGATTGGCAATCCGTTATTAGGGATTGGCAATCCGTTATTAGGGATTCGCAATCCGTTATTACGGATTGGCAATCCGTTATTACGGATTCACAAAGGGGGTCCCTCGAGGGCGCTATTTCCAGGTCGCTCTGCCTGGTTGCAACGTGACCGAGTGACTGAAGAGCTATCGTGACCGGAAATTCTCGATATACCCAGGTATTTAGTCTTTTTTGTGAATCTGTAATAACGGATTGCGAAGGATTGCGAATTCGTAATAACGGATTGCGAATCCGTAATAACGGATTGCGAATCCGTAATAACGGATTTACAATCCGTAATAACGGATTTACAATCCGCAATAACGGATTTACAATCCGCAATAACGGATTTACAATCCGCAATAACGGATTGCGAACCCGCAATAACGGATTGCGAACCCGCAATAACGGATTGCGAACCCGCAATAACGGATTGCGAACCCGCAATAACGGATTGCGAACCCGCAATAACGGATTGCGAATCCGCAATAACGGATTGCGAATCCGCAATAACGGATTGCGAATCCGCACAACGGATTGCGAATCCGCCAATAACGGATTGCGAATCCGGATTGCACACACGGATTGCGAATCCGGAATAACGCGAATCCGCAATAACGGATTGCGAATTGCACAATAACGGATTGCGAATAACGGATTGCGAACCGGTCAACGATTGCACCGCAATAACGGATTGCGAATCGCACAACGGATTGCGAATAATAACGGATTGCGAATCCGCAATAACGGATTGCGAATCCGAATCCGCGGATTGCGGATTCGCACAACGGATTGCGAATCGCAGATTTGCGAATCCGTAATAACGGATTGCGAATCGCAATAACGGATTGCGAATCCGCACAACGGATTGCGAATCCGCACAACGGATTGCGAATCGCAATAACGGATAATCGGCAACGGATTGCGCATAACGATCATCCGCAATAACGGATTGCGAATACGCAATAACGGATTGCGAATACGCAATAACGGATTGCGAATCCCCAATAACGGATTGCGAATCCGCAATAACGGATTGCGAATCCGCAATAACGGATTGCGAATCCGCAATAACGGCTTGCGAATCCGTAATAACGGATTGCGAATCCGTAATAACGGATTGCGAATCCGTAATAACGGATTGGAAATTTATTTTTTGTTGCCGCTAATGGGCTTTCGTAGCAACCAGTAGCTAGCACAACGCACAAAAAAAAAGTGGGAACATGAGTGGCTCCGCATCGTGATTTCAAACTGTTTTTGAGCTCTTCATGGTACCGTAACTTCGTTGATATTACTGTATAATGACAGGAAATTTGTTTCACTTGGGTGATATTCTAACTAAAAAGAGCGATATAAATTTTATTTCGGCTGTATTTTTGGAATATCGTCAATATGGCGATATTTCGATATCTTCAAAACCATAACCGATTTAGCCGATAATTTTTTGAATATCATATCGTTACAATATTATCGTGATATCGTCCACCCCTAGTCTGTACACAGACTCGTGGCACCGATGATTCCTGGCTCATTGAGTGGCAACCAGACATGTATTTTTTGTTGGACTACATGAAAATTTGCAGGTAAGGGGTAAGTGAAGTGAGTTGGGAATTTCGGCTCGTAAACTTGACCACGAGAACATACACATACGTAGACACATACCACGTGTGAGCTGATGGGTCATAGTTGAGGATCACATGCCTGTTTCTGCACATCGTGATTGGATAGATTTGCATAGTAGCAAATTTATATTGTTTTTTTATTGGCTGTTCGATGCTCATGAATAAATGTTCATTATGTTGCATATTCGTTTTTATATCCAGTATTTAAGTAAATACTATTTATTTGGAACTTAAAAATCTGTCACAGGCTTCAAAATATCTACGGGAGACAACATATCCGATACTGTTAGATACCGTTATTATAATTAATCATTAATATCTGAATAATAAAATATCATGCTGAAGAGTGAATACCTGAATACTTTGTCCAGACTGGCTTATGGGTCAACCTTTATCAAGTAATTCAAATTAATTCTCATACATTTTAAATGATTTTCTGCTGCACAATGGGAGACGATGTAGCGTTAAATGAGTAGGGACAACAAGACTATACCACTACATGAAGCTCATCAAATGTGTTCAGATTGACATTAATAATGTACTATTTATGCCAGCAAAGCAATCAAAAGGTGTGACCCGTAACTGGGCAAATGGCTGTAGTACTAACGTTAGAACGATCATAAGACATCTCGACCCTTGTGACAACTCGACACGGACAACTCGACCCATGAGACAACTCAACCCACGTGACAACTTGATCCAAAAAACTTGACCTATGACTATGAGACAACTCGACCCTCATGACAGCTCGACCCTTGTGACAATTCAATCTATGTGACAACTTGACTCTTGTGACAACTTGACCCTTGTGACAACTTGACCCAAGACAACTTGACCCGAGACAACTCGACCCATGTGACAACTTGATCCTCGTGACAACTTGACCCAAAAAACTTGACCTACATGTATGAGACAATTCAACCCTCATGACAGCTCGACCCTTGTGACAATTCAATCTACGAGACAACTTCACCCTTGTGACAACTTGACTAGCTTTTTTTGCTTGCGCTGCGGGAAGGATTACTGAGTGCACATCTTATGAATGTGAACTTGTATCTTTTTGATGATGGAATGAGTCGCCGGGTATTAACTTTTAAATGAAAAAGGGTTGAAATTAAACAGAAAAACCTATATTATTGCCAGAAAAGGACGCATCTCCAACGCACCGGCCAAATAGTATTGTTATTTGATGGCATTTTCCCAACATTCTTTTTAATCAGATCAGTACACATTTTTCAAAACAAGAAGCATGGTTTTACACTGCTACATTGTCGCTACCAAGCTTATGACATATATTCACTCAAAGAATTTGTTTTCCTTTCAATAATGAAATCATTGATGTTCCGATTCAGGAAATTACAAGTAAAATACAGGCAATACATGTATATCAGTTCTGTGTAATGATTATTTAAATAATTTTATATCCCACATTTGTCCAAGGGAAAGGGAGAAAAGCCGGCACCGGCAATGGGCATGAACTAAGCTTGGTTGATAACACGATAATATCAAATATCGCAATATCTTTTTTTGTTCAGTTATGATCTCAAGAACTAAAAAATACATCGCAATTTAAAAAAAATTGCAATTGTGAGTCGAATCAGAAATTCCATGGAAACAAAATTAGGCCAGACTTTTCAAGCTTTCTGAAGTGAGAAACAAAAGCGAACTAATTCAGTGGTTTGTTGACTGTCAGATCACAAAGGAGCCACCATACAGGTTTCTCTTATTCCACTGCCACTCAGAAATTTATGTATCTATTCAGATGTAGGTATTGGGAATAGATGGTTGTCGGCTGTAAAGCAATCATGCCTGAATGAAAAAAAATAATCGTGATATTATCAAAAATTGCAATATATATCGTGGATAATATCGCCCTATCTTAGCCTGAACATGTTTTAAAAATGTGTAATTATACGCTATGTCGTTCTACAGGCATATTTATCAAACTTCTAACTTCTAAGCAATGCCAATGATCATTTGGATCGAGTTGTCACAAGAGGTGGAGTTTAATACAAGGGTCGAGTTGTCTCGTGGGTCGATTTTTTTAGGGTCGAGTTGTCAGAAGGGTTTGTTGTCACAAGGGTCGAGATGTCTTAACCCGGTTAGAACAACATCCTATAGGCCAAGATGTTTACGTACTGATTCGTGATTGTATTTTCATTTAAGTTTTTTAATCAAACATATCAATCATGACTCATGTCAGGCCAACTCAAGTCGAAATCAAGTAACCACTGCATGTGTTAGCCCCATTCTAGGGCCAATATACTAACGTTAGACTCCCTCTGTATCCTTGGCCCTAACCCCACTTGTACAAAAATGGAGCGATTTTTCTTTATTTTCAACTTTTTATTGGCTAATTATTACAATCTAAAACTTAGTGATAAGGTAACCTTGCCCAAGCAGACACTTTTGGCATAAAGTCTGTTATTCTGGGATAGCTCACTTTCATGAAATGTTCGAAACATTTTTTTAATTTAAAAAATAACTAGGCCTAGCTAGGCATGCTAGGGTAGGCCTAATATTAATAACATTAACATTTCACCAATATTACTTCATGCCAAAAGTGTCTGCTTGGGCAATCTTACCTAATCACAAAATTTTAGATTGTAATAATTAGCAGATCAAAAGTTGAAAAATCGCTCCTTTTTGTACATGTGGGGCCCTAACGTAAGGGCCAAGGATACGGAGGGAGTCCAGTGTATTGGCCCTAGAATGGGGCTACCACTGTGTAGTGTTAACGTTAAGTTGTTGACGTTCAGGGAAAATTTCTCACCGATAATACGACAGAAGACCATTTGAAAGCACAAACCAACGTCTCTGGTAGCCCTTTATGTAATTTGTCCATTTGTATAACCATCCTTTAAAGTTTTCTGGAGGGGTATTCTTAACATCAGCCATTCTAAACGTAATATTAAGGCCTTTTTTGAGAACCCTAACTGCTAGAAATAAGGGCGTAATGAATGGAGATTACCAGACTGAAGCTAGCCGCGTATTGGGCCAGAAATTCCAACCGAGGATTCACACTACCCAGCCGCGTCTTCAAACAAATTAAAATCCATGAAGTTCAAGGTGGTGACATACTCTGTATTTAGGAACGTTTCTTGGATATTTTTAACGAAATTTGATATTATATTCATTTATAAGTAACTTTTGTTCCATATTCTTAAAAGCATAACAATGGGCATACTTGAATTTGGAAATAGCTAATTTGGCTCACTAATTAGTGAGTAATTAGCCGCTACAATATAGACCTCATTATCCAGTATTATATATTATACACAAATATTGAATAAGTTCCACTCACCCCAAAGAAAATGTACCCTTCATGTTCAATAAAAGTTGAATTTTATTCCATAATCTTAAAGACCATACCACTGGGCACACTTTGGAGGTGGCTACTTTGGCTCACTAATTAATGGCTAAATGACTGCTAGATTGGACGCCATTTTAGTAGGGGTATTATATCACTTTTTTGACTTTTTTACATTCTGCCCTCCTCAAAACATGTACAGGCCTATCAGAAACAAGACTAAATCACTATAAAGTAAAAATTTGATATTTCTAACCCCCTGTACATGCCCCCTGAAAGTTTTAGTTGAAGGGCGCCCTCTGTTGTCAGTTTAATGTAAAGGTTCCCTGACTCCATGCAATGAAGAGACATACATAATGGTGGTTAGCAGTCTGTGTGTATTAAATGTGGCAGAGGTTAATTTCCAAACACCACGAATCGGAGTGCGGTGCCGGCTATAGCCAGGCACTTCGTGTCTGACGTCACTGTGTTTGATCTGGTATTGCGCGGCGCCCAGTTGAGAACCCATTTCTACAGCAGAATCTTACGGAGAGGTTAATAAAATTCAAACAATAAACAGGCATTTTTTGTTGCAAACTGATGTTTTATACCTATACCTGTTTACAATTATGAGTGAAATACCGCAAACTATGGTGTTCTATAATGGACACCTACGCGGCGCCTTTTTTTTCTACGCGGCGACTTTTTTTTTTACGCGGCGACTTTTTTTTTTTGGACGGCGACTATTTTTTTTACGCGGCGACTTTTTTTTTACGCGGCGACTTTTTTTTTTTTGGACGGCGACTTTTTTTTTTGGACGGCGACTTTTTTTTACGGCGACTTTTTTTTGGACGGCGACTTTTTTGGGACGGCGACTTTTTTTTTTTTTTTAAACAAAAGTCGCCGTCCCCAAAAAAAGTCGCCGCGTAAAAAGTCGCCGTCCAAAAAAAGTCGCCGTCCAAAAAAGTCAAAAAAAGTCGCCGTCCCCCCAAAAAAAGTCGCCGTCCAAAAAAAAAAGTCGCCGCGTAAAAAAAAAAGTCGCCGCGTAGAAAAAAAAGGCGCCGCGTAGGTGTCCATTATAGAACACCATAGCAAACACTGTGACTCGATATAAGCACGCACACGTGTGCATTGTTTATATGTTTGCAAATGGGTTCTCAACTGGGCGCCGCGCAATACCAGATCAAACGCAGTGACGTCAGACACGAAGTGCCTGGCTTATAGCCGCACTCCCACGAATCGATTGCTTCTCCCGAACAAGGATCCGATGTAAAGAAAGCTCTGAAACGAATGAGGGCGCTGCAAAAGTGTGAAAATGACTTGTTCAAGTCCTTTTAGCTTTTTGCAAGACAACTTGACATACGTACATTACAACACTATTGACATAACGTTAGGTTTAACTCGGTCATGGGTGCACAAGATCAAGCTAGCCGCGGATTCAACCGCGGATTCAGCCTAGGATTCTGCCGCGGATTCAGCTGCAGGTTTTACCACGGATTTAACCGGATCGGGTCAGTTTAAAAACTGGATAGGTGTAAATTTAAAACCCATGATCAGGTTGGTCCAGTGCGTGTGATGTGAATACTGCACTCAATACGGTACGTTTCCACATGGCCGGCCGTGGGCGAAATGCAATGATGATTGCGCCCAGCCTCTGTAGTGTTAAAAGTGTAACATATGCCAAGAAAACATTTGAAGTCTCTGCAGTTGAGCCGACATCTTGTAGCATCCCTTTAATATGCCCTAAGTTGAAATGTCATCTTCATAATTCATTAACAAAAATTAACAAAAATTAACATTAAAGAGGGCACAAATTGTTTTAACTTTTGACGAGTTGGTCATAAATGCTCGGCATTGTGTATAACTGTGTAAAAAAGAAAATGATGCGCCTTGAGCACCACTTAGTTGGTGGATACGTGCGCTATATAAGTCCACACATTATTATTATTATTATTATTAATATGTACACGGCATATACCGACGCCAATCTTGAAAGAACTGCACTGGCTTCCTGTTTCACATAGAATTATTTTTAAACTTATGTTAATTGTTCACAAATCTTGTAATAACATTGCTCCAATTTATATTTCTGCCTGCTTAACCTATGGAATGCACAAGAATCAGATATCTCAATAGGTAGAGCGCCTGACTGACTTTCCAGAGGTTCTTGGTTCGAATCCCGACCAGAGAATTGTTTATTTTGTAAAAGTATATTCCTGTTGAAAACATTTAAATGGTCTTTTAACTTCAAATATATCTTTAACCTCACGAATGATCAAGAATCAGTTAGCTCAGTTGATAGAGCGCGTGATTGATGACAGAAATGTTATTTTGTAAAAGTATTTCCTGTTGGAAATTTTTAAAAGGTCTTTTAACTTCAAATATATCTTTAACCTATCGAACGCTCAATAATCTGTTAGCTCAGTTGGTAGAGCGCTTAACTGACGAGACAGACATCCTTGGATCCAATCCTGACAAGAGAATTGTTAATTTTATAAAAGTATATTCCTGTTGAAAACATTTAAATGGTCTTTTAACTTCAAATGTATCTTTAACCTAGCGACTGCACAAGAATCATTGCTAGGGCCCGTGACTGACCATCCAGAGGTGCTTGGTTCGAATCCCAACCAGAGAATTGATTATTTTTATAAAAGTATATTCCTGTTGAACATTTTAAATGGCCTTTTAACTTCAAATATATCTTTATCCTGTTTAATGCACAAGAATCAGATAGCTCAATTGATAGAGCGACAGACTGACAATCCAGACGTTCTTTGTTCGAATCCCGACCAGAGAATAGTTTATTTTGAAAAAGTATATTCCTGTTGAAAACATTTAAATAGTCTTTTAATTTCAAATATATCTTTAACAAAACGGAATGCGCAAGAATCAGTAAGCTCAATTGGTATAACGCGTGAATGACTATGCAGAGGACCTTGGTTCGAATTCTTACCAGAGAATGTTATGTTTTGTAAAAAGTATATTCGTGTTGGAAACATTTAAAAGGTCTTTTAACTTCAAATATATCTTTAACCTATCGAATGATCAAGAATCAGTTAGTACAGTTGATAGAGCGCAATACTGATGATCCATAGGTCCGTGGGTCGAAGCCCCAATAAAGTATATTCCTGTTGAAAAAAATTAAATGGTCTTTTTACTTCAAATATATCTTTAACCTATTGAATGCACAAGTATCAGTTAGCTCCATTGGTAGATCGCGTGACTGACAATCCATAGATCCTTCGTTCGAATCTCGACCAGAGAATTGTTTATTTTGTAAAAGTATATTCCTGTTGAAAACATTTAAATGGTCTTTTAACTTCAAATATATCTTTAACCTACAGAATGCAAAAGAATCTGTTTTCTCAATAAATTGGTAGAGCGTGTGATTGATGATCCATAGGCACTTGATTCGAATACCGACCAGAGAATTATTTATTTTATAAAAGTATATTCCTGTTGAAAACATTTAAATGGTCTTTTAACTTCAAATATATCTTTAACATATTGAATGATCGGTTAGCTTAATTGGTATCGCGCGTGACTGACTATCCAGAGGTCCTTGGTTCGAATCCCAACCAGATAATTGCTTATTTTATAAAAGTATATTCCTGTTGAAAACATTTAAATGGTCTTTTAACTTCAAATATATCTTTAACCTAGAAAATGTAAAATAATCAGTTAGCTCAATTGGTCGCGTGAATAATGATCCATAGGCACTTGATTCGAATACCGACCAGAGAATTGTTTATTTTATAAAAGTATATTCCTGTTGAAAACATTTAAATGGTCTTTTAACTTCAAATATATCTTTTACCTATCGAATGCAGAATAATCGGTTAGCTTAATTGGTAGCGCGCGTGACTGACCATCCAGAGGTCCTTGGTTCGAATCCCAACCAGAGAATTGCTTATTTTATAAAAGTATATTCCTGTTGAAAACATTTAAATGGTCTTTTAACTTCAAATATATCTTTAACCAAGAGAATGCAAAAGAATCAGTAAGCTCAATTGGTCGAGAGCGTGATTGATGATCCATAGGCACTTGATTCGAATATCGACCAGATAATTATTTATTTTATAAAAGTATATTCCTGTTGAAAACATTTAAATGGTCTTTTAACTTCAAATATATCTTTAACCTAAGGAATGCACAATAATGAGTTAGCTTAATTGCTAGAGCGCGTTACTGATGATAAAAAGTCCTTGGTTCGAATCCCGACCAGAGAATTGTTTATTATATAAAAGTATATTCCTTTTGAAAACATTTAAATGGACTTTTAACTTCAAATATATCTTTAACCTAACGCATGCACAAGAATCAGTTAGCTCAATTGGTAGAGTGCGTGACTAATGATCCAGAGGTCCTTGGTTCCAATCTCGAACAGAAAATTGTTTGTTTTGTAAAAGTGTATTCCTGTTAAAAACATTTAAATGATCTTTAAACTTCAAATATATCTTTAACCTAACGAATGCATAAGAATCAGTTGGCACAGTTGGTAGTGCACGTGACTGACGAGATAGAGGTCCTTGGATCGAATCCCAAACAGAGAATTATATATTTTGTGAAAGTGTATTCCTGTTGAAAACACTTAAAAGCCAGGTCTTTTAACTTCAAATATTATATCTTTAACCTATCGAATTAACAAGAATCAGTTGGCTCAGTTGCTAACGCACGTGACTGACGAAATAGAGGTCCTTGGATCGAATCCTGACCAGAGAATTGTTTATTTTGTAAAAGTGTATTCCTGTTGAAAACATTTAAATGGCCTTTTAACTTCAAATATATCTTTAAACTACCGAATGCACAAGAATCAGTTATCTCAATTGGTAGACCGCGTGACTGACGATAAAAAAGTACTTGGTTCGAATCCATAACACCCAAATTACGTGCTTGTGATGAGGGGGTTATCTGCGAGTCACCAATTGTAATAAATGGAAGAGAAACTTTAGACAATTGCTGACGTGATCCAAATAGAACAAATTCTGTTTTTTCGTCGTTCAATTTCAGGAAGTTTTGTCTCATCCAACTTCGAATCTCTTGAATACATTTCTTCAGTGTTGCAATGCAGGAATCGGCAGTTTCTTGAGAAGATTTAAAAGTAATGTAAAGCTGCGTGTCATCAGCGTAGACATGGTAATTTAAATTATACTTCGAAATGATATCACGAACTAGAAAGGTATAAACAGTAAACCACTGTGGGCCGAGTTCGGAGCCTTGGGGTACAGAATAGTCAATAATAACAGGCTCGGAGATAGCGTTACCAATACAAACATGCTGGGGCCTATTTAAAAGGTAGGACCTACACCAATCCAGGGCTGTGTCATGTATTCCAAGATGATATTGAAGGCGGGAGAGAAGGATTTTGTGATCGACCGTGTCAAAAGCGGCGCTTAAGTCTAACAAAACTAATGCAGTAATTTTTCCATCATCCATGGCAGATAAAATGTCATTGTTGACGCGGAGAAGAGCAGTTTCCGTTCCATGAAATGGTTTATAGGCTGACTGAAATGTGTCCGACAGGTTATTGCACGAACATGGTCAGAGATCCGTGATAAAACAACTCGCTCGATTGTTTTTCCAAGGTACTTTAAATTCGCTACCGGTCGGTAATTTTTGAAAACTTCCTTGTCCAAATTGGGTTTCCTCAGGAGTGGTTTAACATGAGCAACCTTCTGGCTATCAGGGAAATAACCGGAAGAAAGAAATCTGTTTACAATAATTGTGATATACTTAGCAAACATATCAATATTTTGTTTTATTAGCGAAGTTGGTACTGGATCAAGTTCACATGATTTTGATGGCGATTTCATGATGAGTTTCTTGATCTCCGTAACATTAGTAGGCTCAAACATAGACAGTCTACATTGTGGATCCTTGCATAACGGTGTTTGTGATAGAATGGCAGGTACTGAGGGAAAAGAACGACGGATATTCTCAATTGCAACGGTTAGTACAGTACTAAGTAGGCCACCTCCTTATGTTTATCCCGCACACTGTGAGAATGGGAGTGCGTTCTCCCCTCCCCTGCCCCTCCCCTCCCCTCCCCTCCCCCTCTCTCTTTCTCTCTTTTATTTATTATTAAAAAAAAAAAAATTATATACGATTTTAGGGGGGCTACAGCCCCCTTAGCCCTGGATCCGCCAATGATGTATTCCCATTCTATGCGGTCAAATGCCTTTTCTTGATCGATACTCACTACACCGGCTTCGATGTCGTTGAAGTTGATGTAATCAATACAATCTCTCAAAATCATCAAATTATCGTGGATGTTTCTACCTGGCACTCCACATGTCTGATTTTCACAGACAATGGTGGGCATAATTGTTTTCAAACGATTAGTTATGACTTTTGAAATCAGCTTATAGTCAACAGTTAGAAGACTTATAGGCCGCCGATTTTTAAGGTCTTCTTTGCACCCTCTGTTCTTAAAAATTAATCTGATTAAGGCAGTGTTCATTGATCTACACAAAGACATAATTATTTCTTTTGCAATCCCCTATTAAATCGATTAAATCGTGTTTCAGAATATTCCAAAAGGTACGGTAAAATTCAACCGTGAGTCGGCCAATGCCAGGGGACTTATCGGTTTTCATTTGATAAAGCGCGTGTCTAAGTTCATTCTCGTCAATGTCTTTCTAAATCATGAAAAGAAGATATTGTGTTAATACCACTCAGAATTTCATGCAGTTGTTTTTCACTGGTCCCTTCAGAAGTGTACAAATCTTCATAAAACTCATTCACGCATTTAAGCATAGAGCTAGGTTGATCAACATAATTACCAGCTTTGTCTTGTAATTCTATCATTATGTTATGGTGCATTTGTTGATTTTCCAGGTGAAGGAAAAATTTACTAGCTTTTTCACCTTCTGTTTTATTGATGTTGCGGACGCGTATTTTAGCTTTCTCCCATTCTCTCATTTCATATTGTTTGAGACTGAATTCAATTATATTAAGTTCATCTTTATTTGTATTAGTTGGATTATTGATCAATTCATCATAGCGTTTCTGTAAACGTTCTCTTTCCCGTTTAGCAATAAGGGATTTTTCACGCCCATAATCTTTGATAATTTCTTTGAGTTTGCATTTTCCCATTTCCCACCAAGTAAAAACACTTTCATAATCATGTTTCTTGGTTTTCCAGAAACTCCAATTTTAAAATGTTAATAAGCACAGTCTTTGTCTTTGACAAGTTCGTTGTTGCAAATCCAACGACCTGGGCCGTGGGGGTGTCAAAATCGTTTAGTCTTAACCCTGATGACCTGGTGGTCGGTTAAACCTGTTGAATTATTGTGAACTTCCCCAATTTTGTTTAAAAGACTGGAGGGCATAATAATATAATTAATTCTACTGGATTTGTTGATCCCTTTGTGCAGGTGAGTGTAACCAGGTTTTTCAGGGTAAACAGTGCGCCAAATATCAATGAGATCTTTTTCTTGAAAATAGCCTTCATGACGTTTTTACTCGTGTCTCTTATGTCTTTGTTATCAATGTCACAATTAAAATCACCTCCAACAATCCACTGTCTATTATTAGTAATATGATTCAATATTTTCTTGAAATATCTAACTCTGGGGTAAACAGCATTCGGCGCATAAACAGAAGCAAGGGATAGGCTTTCGTTATTCCATGTGATTTCACCTTTGATCCATCTACCATCTTGATCACTTTCAATATTTGTCAAACGTAGGCCACATTTATTAGAAATTAGGAGCGCAACTCCTTTGGAATTCCGACTACCATGACTAAAATGTATCTCCCCTGCCACTGTCTGCGCCAGAGATGTTCATCTTAGCATTCGTTATGAGTTTCCTGCATAAATACTATGTTAAGTTTACTACGCACTATGTAATCAATGAGGATTTCCCTTTTTAGATTATCCCTCAACCCGTTGACATTAATTGAGGCTACTGTGAGCACACTAAGGAAACTCATAATGAAATAAAGGCCCTTCATTGGATAAAACATGAAAAACAATTATACTCACTCACTCATAATCCAAAATAATTTATGTATTTCTAGTTCCTCTTCCTCGTCCTCTTGATGAACCAGGACTATTTGGGGGATTATAACGTTCCGACGTAGTACCTCCTGTTCCGCGTTTCCTGCGGAATCGTTGTACACCTTTCCTAGTATACGGAACGAATTCTTCAGAATTTGGGTCTTGACTTATGTCCTTCTGTTCGCTCATAGCTTCTTCTTTGTCGACTTCTTCTTGTTCCATGTCGGATTTCTTGTTATCTGTGCTTTCTCTCGCTAATTTTCTCTCTTCACCTGGATCGAGATCTTCTTCATCTGCCTTTCGTTTTCAGTTTTCTTTGACTGCCTCATCCCAGAATGTCGGTGGTTTAGTCTTGTCCGGTTGTTCTTTTGGGTGCTGGTTGGTGTTCTTCTCCCGAGATGTTTTCTTTCCTTGTTTTTCTACGTGTTTCTGTCTGTCAGGTAGTTGTTTATTGTGCTTAGCTGTAGTCTGTTGCCCTTGTCGATGTCCTTTTGGGCTTTCTGGTTTGTCTTCTGCCTGTTTGTCATGTGTTGTTTCTTTGTGTTCACTCTGCTTCTCTCTCCTCCTGATGTGTTCCTTCGTTGGCGCAGTGACCTGTATTTTATCAGCTTTTGGGGGCGGTTGAGTCTCCACGTTGTCACTAGGTGCAGGTTCAGTAGCTGAGACTATGTCCTTAGCTCTTTTACACTGCTCCCTTTCTTCTATGTCGCTATATCCGTCTGTTTCTCCAATCCTTTCTTGCTCGTCGTCTGAGATATCGCTTTCCACCTCATCATGGTTCCTGTCCTCTTCGTGGGCAACTGGAGTCGATGCTTCTGATATGTTGTCTTTTTGCATTTCGTGCCATTCCGCTCTGTGTTCAGGATTGCCACATATAAAACATCTTCCTCGCATTTGACAGACTCTGGCAAAATGACCGGATTTATTGCAGATCTTGCACGTTTTCTGTTGTCCTCTGTGCCTCACTGGTAGATTAAAACCACCTACTCGCACGTAACTTGGTATCAGCTGTTTGATATTCTTTATCAGGACACTCCTCACTCCTGTCTCCACTTCCTTATCAAAATCATGGTATTGCCGTCTTATATGAAATACAGTTCCATATGGGTTGAGTGCGTTGACTATGACATCGTCTGCCATTTCAAATGGCGCCTTGACGTACACCACCACTGAGTTCTGGATATTTGTGCGTTCACACTGGATCAAAAGTCCCTTTAGAAACATGCCTTGGAGGGCTATTCTTTCGCTGTGTTTCTCGTTGTCGAAGGTGACATTGTACCAACTGTTCTCCAGTGAGGCGAAACATTTGATTGTTCGGACGCTGTCCAGCTCTTTGTGAATGGCAAGGTATACTTCCTCTGGTGTAACATCTCTTATATGACGGGTGTTGAAGCGTACAGTGTTCGGTCTCATCAGGGTGACCCGTTCGGTTGCCTTGCGGGCGTACATAGCTGTAGCCAAGATGGCGCCGGTGATACTCCGAAGGAAAACTTGATACTGAAGCCAGGCCAAAAGGCCTTAGTAGTCCTTGTTAGCACTCCTGAAAAAACAGATTTTATCTATACCTCAGGAGCAAAAATATATCCGACATACGGTGATTCACGGATGAGAATAAAAGGCAATTTCGATGAGATTTTGAGAGCGACAAAACATTATACGTCTTGCGACCTCGAACGCAGTAGTAGCAGTAGCAGCAGCAGCACCACCACCAGCAGCAGCAGCAGCAGCAGCAGCATGAAAAGAAATATCTTGTTTTCCTTTCTGCCGGTTACACTGCCTTAGATCTCGAGTGTCTTTCGCAGAAACCTTGCTGTCCCTAAGAGTGCCGCCTTCTGTAGTAATTCTACTCTAACATATGTTCGTATCTCCTTGAGATGTTTCTCCAACGCCTTCGGAATTGTACCCTGTGCTTCCACTACCACAGGAATTACCTTCACCTTGACTCTTGCCACAGCTTGCGGAGTTCTCTCGCTAAATCCTGATATTTCTGTACCTTTTGCTTCTCCTTCGAAGCTACTCTACTATCGCCTGGCACAGCTATATCAATAAGATGACACATCTTCTCATGCTTATCCAAGACAACAACATTCAGCCGTCTATGTCCTATAACATGATCTGTCTGGATGTTGAAGTCCCAGAGAATCTTGACATGGTCCGTTTCTTCAACCTTTTCCGGCACATGGTCATACCACTTCGATTGCACCTTGACACCGTACTTCTTACACAGATCCCAATGGATCACCTTGGCCAACTTGTTGTGTCTGCCTTTGTACTGTCTGAGCATGCACTCTGCATTCGCTGACAATGTGAAATACAGTCTCCTCCGCCGCATTGCACATTCTGCACATTGAAGAGACATCTGACTTCTCGATCCTTGCCTTCATCACATTTGTCGGCAGAGACTGGTCTTGCGCTGCAGTAATCAGACCCTCAGTTTCTTTCTTTAGTTCTCCTCTCCTCAACCATTCCCAAGTCTTGCTACTTGCCACTTCTTCGGTACATCTCAGGAATCGGCCGTGAAGAGGTTTTTCCTGCCAATCTCGTGTTATTTCTTCTCTTCTTTGATTCTTATACTCCTTTGGACCTAATTCGTCTGCCTTCATGTATTTCTGTGCAACCTTCAACAACTTTTCCCGAGTACTACTTACATGACACTGCAAGCTCCTTCTCTCGATGTTAACGCTGTCGATCTCATACACTAAGTAATCCTCTTCCTCCCTCTGACCTCGGTAGATAGAGTCTGCTGACATTCGACCGTGGATGTAACATACCGTACATCGTCATCACTTTCCTCGTTTTCCTGTCAGCAACATCTAGATCTGCCTTAGTCCACTCGACAATTCCTGCACTGTATCTCATCAGCGACACAGCCCAAGTGTTGATCGCCTTTATCATATTCCCTCCATTCAGCTTGGACTTCAAACACTTCTTCACTAGTCTTATATACTCTTTCTTGAGCCTCTCTTTTGATTCGTCGTGCAGTACGTGATCTGCTTCAATCACTCCAAGATACTTATAACTTTCTTCTTCACCCAACGCCCTCACTTGTGTGCCATCTGGGAAAGTAATTCCATCCGAATGTACCCTTTTACCCCTCTTCATGGTCATCGCAGCACATTTCTCCAGACCAAACTTCATGCCGATGTCATTGCTGATGATCTGTACAGTCTGCACCAAGGAATCAATCTCTTTCTCGTTCTTCGCAAACAACTTCAGGTCGTCCATGAAGAGCAGATGATTATCCTGCATCCATCCTTCGTCATCTCGTATCCCGCACTAACCTTCCGCAAAATCATCGTCAAAGGGAACAGCGCCAAAACAAACAACAGTGGAGACAGAGAATCACCCTGGAAAATACCTCGTCTGATGTTTACCTTACCAAGACATTCATCACTGGCCATCAGATTTGTTTTCCATGTCTTCATGCTCTCACCCAGAAGACATTTCACCGCATCAGCTGCCCCTATCATATCCAAACATTCCATAATCCACGAGTGTGATACAATGTCGTATGCCTTCTTGTAATCTATCCATGCCATGGCCAGATTAGTTTTCCTGTTCCTACAGATTTTCTTCACCACCACCACCACCACCACCACCACCACCACCACCACCACCACCACCACCACCACCACCACCACAACCACCACCACCACCACCACCACCACCACCACCACCACCACCACCACCACCACCACCACTACTACCACTGCCATTGCCACCGACACCGCCGCCGCCGCCGCTGCTGCTACTGCTCCTACTACTACCGCTACCGCTACCGCTGCCGCTGCCGCTGCCGCTGCCGCTGCCGCTGCCGCTGCCGCTGCCGCTGCCGCTGCCGCTGCCGCTGCCGCTGCCGCTGCCGCTGCCGCTGCCGCTGCCGCTGCCGCTGCCGCTACTACTGCCGCTGCTGCTGCTGCTGCTGCTGCTGCTGCTGCTGCTGCTGCTGCTGCTACTACTACTACTACTACTACTACTACTATTTACCCGATGACAACAAAGTTGCGCTGTACCAGCAAGCTTTACAACAGTATCTTCAATGCGAACAAGCCCGCAAAACTGAAACCGTTTCTGTCAAGATGTCCACATCCCGATCCTTTAGTGGCTCTGACGACATGAGCAACACATCAGACCCCCTATCTGGAAATGAGACGCGTGGAGAAGTATCAACTAAGGATGACCTAATACCTCAAATTCTCGAAAGCGTACCAAAGACATTACATAGACGAGCTAAGCTATTATTGAATAAACTTTTAAAATAATGATGTTATGACATGGAATAAGAATGATGAACTTGTATATGAGGGTAATGTTGTGAAAGGTTCTTATATAATTGATCTGGTTAATGACACGTTACGAAATAAAAAAGGGTTTACCCCCCCCCCCCTTGGCAGTACTTTGTGCGTGGATTAGCCAAATCAAATGCCCATGAAAATATTATTGGAAACGAAATACAACGTAGTGTCGTGAGAAATATAAACAGAGTGATTCAACCGAAAAACAATTGTTACCTATGGACCCTTATCTTATAAAGAGTTGTGTCTATGCCTTTAAAATCGAGATTTTTTTTTTTAAACTTGATGTACGAATGAAATGATTTAGGAATAATTTACAGTTGTACACTCACTGGCCATAAGTATTGTAACATCCCCAAAGTTCAGTTTGGAGAACTGTGTTACAATAATTTATTTATTTTATTTACACTACTTTAGACTTCTTGAAAGTGCCTGTGTTTTGAAGTCAATGTTCTTTTTTACTGTTCTTGCTCGGAAATTATGTAATACACGATCGATGAAATCGGATTAAATGATCATCTCACCTGTTATTTTGAGCATGTTGCAATACTTTTGGCCAGTGAGTGTATATTATTTGTGTTAATTAAATTTTAGTATAGTTGATTTTCAAATGTAGACAATAAAAACGTAAAACAAATGTTTCACGATTGTAATATTCATTTATTTATTTTACAGTGAGAAATAAAACCAATTACATTAATACACTGGAAAGAACAAACACCGTTTTTTTTGTGGTGTTTTTAAACTTTTAAAATGGTTCTTTTCTTCAAACCAAATGCTAATAATAATAATAATAATAAAACTACAGACTTTAATCTTTCTTTCGTTTTACAGCAATTTGTCTAATTAAATCGAAATCTATAATTGGAACATTAACTTCGTATTTTTCTTCTATAAAATCTTGAACTAATACACTGTTGATTAAACTATCCAGCTAACATGCATACGTTGGGCCAACGTTGGCCAACGTAAGAATTTACAGTTGGCCCAACGTCGGCAGTTGACGTCGCCTTGACGTTAATTTTTCCATCGGGCCAACGTCGAAGACGTTGGGCCAACGTTGGGTCGACGTCGGGCCAACCCTGCCACAACGTCGGCATTTGTTGGGCCAACGTCGGCACGTCCAACGTTCGTATGACGTATTAGTAACACGTTGGGACAACATAATATTTTATGATTGGCCCAACGTCGGCAGTTGACGTCGCCTTGACGTTTATTTTCTCCATCGGGCCAACGTCGAAGACGTTAGGCCAACGTTGTACCGACGACGGGTCAACCCCGCCACAACGTTGGCACACGTGTGGGCCAACGTATGTATGCTAGGCTGGGTAGACCTACACTAAAAAAATTCCCGTAAAATTCCCGATCAAACGTAGTGCAGCGGGTTTTAAATATTTCCATATATTCACGGGTACCGTATTTTCATAACTGGAAATGAATCTACGGTTCACGTATTATTTACGATATTTAAGCAGTTAAGGTTGAAACGTCCACGGGATGCTGTATTTACTATGGGATGGATCTGTAGATATTAATTGGGGTTAATCGATGCAATTGTTTATTTTACACAAAGTCTTTCACTTACCTACACGTACGCGTAGTCTTTTTCAACAACCCCTCTCCACTTACTAATGTTTAGAACATGTATCCTTTATATATACTGTCTTTTCAAATCTCTTTTCAAATCATGGTGTCATGCAATTATAATCAATATTTCAATATTTGAAATTTTTAATGTACTTTTTTTTACATCAAAATAGAAGAGAACACCAAAATCTTACATTTTTATCATAAAGTTAAGAGTAAATATTTGAAAATGGCTTAAAATGACCCATTTTCACATATTTAAACCTTGGAAATGATTCGAGCACAAAGCTAGGTCAAATTAAGGTCAGATGATTTACATATTGGATATATCCCAGAGTGCAATGGGAGCGGCTGTAATACGGGATAATACGGTAATTCACCGTGGAATTGACACACTTTTCGCCGTAAAATTACGATATTTAAAAAAAAAGTGTACAATACCCTGCCTCTTCAGAAATTAAAACACCATTGGATTTTGACGTCGGCACAACGTATGATGCGCCGTAGTTAGGTTGTACACATTTTAACTACGTTGTGTCAACGTTGAAAATCGACCTTGTATACTGCACAACATTTGCCGACGTTGACAAAATCTTAGGACGCAGACGTTACGTTGCCCACATTATAACTACGTTGTGCCAACGTTGAAAATCGACCTTGTATACTGCACAACATTTGCCGACGTTGACAAAACCTTAAAACGCCGACGTTACATTGCCCACACTATACTTACGTTGTGCCAACGTTGAAAATCGACCTTGTATACTGCACAACATTTCCCGACGTTGGCACAACCTTAGGACGCCGACGTTACGTTGCCCGTATTATAACTACGTTGTGCCAACGTTGAAAATCGACCTGTTGTACTTCATACTGTTTGCCAACGTCCGTACAACGTTTAGAAAGTGACTCCGACCTTCCCGACGTCCATACAACGTCCGTTTTTTGACGCCGACTTATCCGACGTTCACCGACGTCGGCCCAACGTATGCATGTTAGCTGGGTATCATCCGTAAATGCTGAAACAATATCAACCATAGGTACATTTTTACATCTATGTACTAAGTAAAAAATACAGTACTGACCACACACTGTTGTATTCATAGATTGTAAACACGTTGTGTTATAAGTACAGTCTATGCTATTGTCATCGATTTTTTTTTAAATAGTGTCCATATGCAGCTGGAGCTTGACCATAAGAGTCAAGTAATTCTGCCCGTTTGTCTTCATCGAAGTAGCACGCCAACAAACACAAACCGTTTTTACTACGATGAAACTTAAGTTTAAGGCTGACACCGTTCAACAAGAGTCTGTCTTGAAAAAATATGTCACCGTGAATCCGCCCAAATAGATCGACCACTTGACTTCCTTTAGTAAATTGATACTGTTGTTTTAATCCTTCATGATGTTCATCCTCAGCAATGGGGTTGGTCCGATTCATTCTCCCAGCTGTATCCTTGAAAAATAAAGCTGATGTTAATGGGGATTTCTTCGCACTATCTCCAATAGACAATAAGGATTCAATTATGGCCCGACGACACGACACGAGTCTATCATTAAGAGTAATATCAACTTCAGAGAACGGGGAATGTAGAAAAAAAAATTACGGGACCAACTGCTGCGTCATTTGCGAGATCCGATCCATCTTCATTAACAATCTTTGCCTTTACATTTATCATAGAATGTGCCAAATCCAGATAGTGTGCTGACGGTCCAGTCACGTTGAATTCTATGGAATCAGAGTCCACGATATTAGTCAATGGATTATACCCTATCCGTTTCACTCTTAGAACATTCACAAGAAAACTTATTGATGAAAGCCATGGTTAATTAATAGTCGAATATGTCTAATGTCCTCTTCTTTCGCATGCTTGAAGTCTTTATGTGTGGAACGTGAGGTGCTCTCCTTTTTAAACGGTAATTTTTACTTGGTGATGGTTTCCTCTTTTTAGAAAGTTGCTGAGAAGCCTGCGACGTCATTTGTAATCCAGCTTGGCGTAAACGTTGATTTGCTGATGTCTTTACGTTCTGACCGTTGAGGGCGTCCGAAGCAATCTCTACTCCCGTTTGGAAGTCTTGTTTGCCTAACGCTTTTGCCCCCTTCTTGAGTATGGGTAGAGCGGATCTAAAGAGCCCTCCTAGAATATTTCCTAATCCACATCCTCTCTGAATACGGGCACCCCTAAAAAATTACCCCCTGTTTGGTGTCTATCGTTCATAGTCATCCATAATAGCTCATAGTGTCAGACGAGTTCTACGAAAATTAAGTGCAATTGTTAGTTTCCCACGTTGAAATGGTATCTTTTCTCCAGTGTCATTTCTTATATCCACATGAACGACTTCAATTTTTTCCCCGTTTTTACAGGAACATAGTGAGGCGTGTTGAAAGTGTGAGCAATCATATCACCCTGTGTAATCCCAGACATTTGTCGAGGGACAACTCTTAATAGCGGCGCGCTTACGTCTCCCATTAATTGATTTTGAACAATGTCGCAGTACACGTACACACCATAAAACCCATTGTTGACATCCACTTGTAAATGCCCTTGCACGCTTTCAGTGACGGACTTATCCTTTAATCCTAGCATACGATATAGTTCGTCGTCAAAATGAATAAAAGCGCCCTCTCTCAATTCTATCTTAACTAGACCGGTGTATTTATCCAGAGTAATGTCAATGTTTTGTTTACCCATCTCGTACATTTCTCCATTAACTAGTTTTCACTATCTCCGTCACCGACCGGTAAAATCCGGGTGCAATTCGTGCATATGACTGTCGATTACCACCCATTCGCATTTCAATGATCTCTTTCAACGCTTCTTCAAAATATATCTCTACTTCTTCTGCCAAAGACATCATCATACATTGACGTTGAGGCTGAGACGGATGCTGAATGTCACACCCATAACAATGGCGATTGGCCAATCTGTAACTTTGTTTAAGATACGTGGTACAAATGTCGATTGAATAAGATTAAACGCCAATTCCTTACTATTTACTACCGAGTCCTTCGTTTCTCATTTGATGTAATAGTCTGTTTGGGGGTCTTGTCCACAATCTGCAGTATTTCACACTCCGTATTATACTCTGCTGAATGAAAAATAAACATAATATATAAATTAGTAAAATGAATATGTTTTATTTTTGTTTTTGGTTTGTTTGTTTGTTGAGGGGTGGTAAACGTAGACGATCAGTTTGTTCAGAGGCTACGTCAGCGTCACGTTTCATCTTCTTTCCCTCTTGCTCCTAATAAAAAATAACAATACAATAACGTATTTAATATTTTATTTTATTTATTTATTTTTCAACCATGAGGCGTATACAAACAAATTGAATCGACACAAAGATCAGAATATATATATCAAACTCACCTCTATTTCTTCTACAGCACCGTTGATTACAGGTGTCATCTTCACCAATGCGTTCCACTCATCCACGCTTAACTTGCTACCGTAAGGATTGCTGCACAAATCCTTATCTTTACACTGAATATACCTTCGGATTTTAACGTACACTTTACTATGTCGGTTATCGCCTAGTTATGGAATTCCATATCTGCCATTCTAAACGTCGCCCGTCGCCCTTCTAAACGTCGCGCGTCGCCCGTCGCCCGTCGCCCGTCGTCCTTCTAAACGTCGCGCGTCGCCCGTCGCCCGTCGCCCGTCGCCCGTCGCCCTTCTAAACGTCGCGCGTCGCCCGTCGCCCGTCGCCCGTCGCCCGTCGCCCGTCGCCCTTCTAAACGTCGCCCTTCTAAACGTCGCCCGTCGCCCTTCTAAACGTCGCCCGTCGCCCGTCGCCCGTCGCCTGTCGCCCGTCGCCCGTCGCCCGTCGCCCGTCGCCCGTCGCCCGTCGCCCTTCTAAACGTCGCCCTTCTAAACGTCGCCCGTCGCCCGTCGCCCGTCGCCCGTCGCCCTCTTTGCCTTCGCGGGGTGAAGACGCATGCGCATGTAAACAAACTCATTTCATGCAGCTTGCAGTGTATGCTTGTATATGTAGAACTACATGGCTGTAGAACTGCATGGGTATGGGCGGCCAAAAGGGCCAAAATTAAAATAAATATCCAACATATACATTAAGAAGCCTACAAAGGACAAAACAACAGCCAATAAAGAACAAATTAATTTTTGTCAATAGAAAGACAAACACAAACAAAGGACAAAACACAAAGACATAAAAAGTTTGTCCTTTCGCGATTGACCTTTGTTCGATTGGGAAAACGTCCTTTGCGTGTGTGTGTGACTGTCCTTTATGGTTTTGCCACACAATGTCTGTATTCGACTAGCGTTAGTCTTTCTGTTGTTTAGTTTTGACTTGGTCTTTTTGTAAATTTGTCCTCTTGATGTCGTTTCGGCCTTTGCTTGATTTTGACTTTGTCTTTTTGTAAATTTGTCCTCTTGTCGTTTTGTCCTTTGTTTGATTTTGTCTTTGTCTTTCTAAAAATTTGTCCTCTTGCCATTTTAATTTGTCTTTCTATTGATCATTTTGTACTCTTTGTGGTTTGTCCTTTGTTTGTGTTTGTCTTTCTATTGACAAAAATTAATTTGTTCTTTATTGGCTGTTGTTTTGTCCTTTGTAGGCTTCTTAATGTATATGTTGGATATTTATTTTAATTTTGGCCCTTTTGGCCGCCCATACCCATGTAGTTCTACAGCCATGTAGTTCTACATACAAGCATACACTGCAAGCTGCATGAAATGAGTTTGTTTACATGCGCATGCGTCTTCACCCCGCGAAGGCAAAGAGGGCGACGGGCGACGGGCGACGGGCGACGTTTAGAAGGGCGACGGGCGACGGGCGACGGGCGACGGGCGACGGGCGACGGGCGACGTTTAGAAGGGCGACGTTTAGAAGGGCGACGTTTAGAAGGGCGACGGGCGACGGGCGACGGGCGACGGGCGACGGGCGACGGGCGACGCGCGACGTTTAGAAGGCGACGGGCGACGGGCGACGGGCGACGGGCGACGGGCGACGGGCGACGGGCGACGGGCGACGGGCGACGCGCGACGTTTAGAAGGGCGACGGGCGACGTTTAGAATGGCAGATATGGAATTCCATACCTAGTGGAAATCGATATGATGTTGATGGCTCTTCAACTTTTGGCTTGCGGGAGGCAGGATATGGGTAGGGTGCATTGTTATCTTCCGCTCGTGTCACCATACGCTGTTCCATTCGTTGTAGTCGATCGGGGTCCACACTACTCATCCAATTGGGTTTTCTTGGTGGCAAATATTCACGTATTTCATGACGACTTCCAGTAAGAGCAGCTTGATGTCGTTCTCGTGGGGCCCAGGAAGAGCTAGCGTACAAGAAAAACCAGCGAGATTTCTGAATGTTTATACTACGTGTGACCGCAATAAGAGAAATCATAGTTCACAGTTTTCAACGAGTGCAAAAAACACCCACACATTGGCAATTAAAAAGAAAAAAATTGTTTTGCGATTCCGGGGGAAGAAACTGGACTTTCCCCACCTCCAACCCACTCCCTCTACACTCAGTATCTGGGGATGCGACGCCTCCAACGCCATGAACGGATGTGCGAAAAACAGGGAACAATATACATGGATAACAGTTCCACCAATTATAAATGGTTTGTGACGCCAGAGAAAGAGAAATCGTAGTTCAGTTTGTTAGGCAACGGAAACCATCCCTATTCATTCACAAACAATTTTCCCCGTGCCCATGTAAACCTCCACGGTACAGCTGGCATGCATATCGCATGACACTTATGCGTGACTCCATGACTCCAGCGCTCAGTCCAGCGCTCAGTCTGCTGGACAGCATTATACAGTGTGTATACTACAGACAGTATCATCATCTCTATTATTATTAGCTATATATAAAAATGAGTTGTTCTATTGTATTTTTTTTGGTTATATTTATTATCGTTTATTCTAGTTTTAGATACGGTGCAGGTTAGCCCAGCAGTGATCACTGAGATACAACTTGTTGTTCAAGTACAACATTAGTTATTCTCTAAAACCTCCTTGGACAGATGAATAAAGTAGTTTTTTTTCTTCCAATAATCATCATCATCTGAAGGGAAGATGTATTATTAGCCTTGTAGTACTACTGCTACTACTACTTGTTCAGATGTCCAAACACAGGGACACACAACGTATATAAACGTCCATGATTTTAAACAACTGCAATCTGCATCAGCAATTTATTGTGCTAGTAAGATTGGGATGGGGTGAAGTGGGAATGGTAGGGAGCAGAAACCATGACCTACTCCCACCCATTCTTTCCCCTCCACCCACCCTTCTCTCACGATCACCACCCCTGGTTAATGCTATTTCCTGTTTTGTTTTCTTTACAAAAAAATAAATAAATAAAAATGCCAAAAACTGTTCAATGCCGTTACGCCACTGGGGTTAAATGCATATAGGTTACTTGCACATTTAAAAAGAATAAGGCTTAATTTAAAGACCAAATTAAAAAAATCATAACAGTTATTCAGTCTGGATTAATCTTGTTTTAGCCCGTAAGGGAAATAATTGTTTATTTGTTTTGGGTTTCTCTTTGCTAATTCTAGAAAATACTAGAACAAATCAATTTTAAAAGCAAAATCCTTTTGTAATTGTTTTTTTCTAATTCTAAATGTAATACATAATTGCAGTTTTGAGGGACACATAATTAATGTTCTTTGATCAATACAGTTTCATTTTGGGAAATGAGCTGTATACGTGAGCTGTATTGCATAAGATTAGTTAAGATCAGTTAACATGACAACATACATGCACAATTAAGACAACCGAATTGTGAAAAGACGAGGAATTCGTTCATTTTTTGCACAAACCAACCATGATGCATCTGATCCTGCTGTGACATCACTGATGTGCTCATAAATATGTATTTTTTATTAGCATCAGTAGCAACGAGTGCAAAAAACACCCACACATTGGCAATTAAAAAGAAAAAATGCGACTCCGGGGGAAGAGACTGGACTTCCCCACCTCCAACCCACTCCCTCTACACTCAGTATCCAGGGATGCGACGCCTCCAACGCCATGAACTCCGGATGTGTGAGAAACAGGGAACAATATACACGGATAACAGTTCCACCAATTATTATAAATGGTCTGTGACGCCAGCTCAGACCTATTACAGTAGAAGGCGTTGATCGGGTACAGGACTCCATGTATCAACGTTGATTGTTAACTCCATAATATCATTTATTATATCAGTGTTTCGCACGGACAACGGATTAGATCTGTTGATTTAATTTTGCCCTACCCTGCACAAACTGAGGTGTTAAAAATATCAGTGGTATTAATTGTATTTTTTCATGGTGTTTATATTATGTGAGTTGCATAATATAAACACCAATAGTGTAGTTTTTAACACCCTGGTTTTTGCAGTGTACACCGACGTGTGTATAGCACCCACGACCCCCGCTTACTCGCGCAGACGTCTTAACCTCTCGACCACCGAGCTTGCCAGATGACGATTGTATGAGATCTGATTTACATTTGGGACACCTTTTACTGAACTGTTCAAAGGTTAAACATCTTACATCTTACCTCTTGGAGATTTAACAACCAGAATATCATTAGTGTTGAGGTAAGTGGGTAACTATTCTTATTTACAAGGCAGTTTATTCATGGATTATGGTTCATAGTATTGTGGACATTATGTTACAGTTTTGTTCAATTGTTTTCACACAAAAAAATGGAACTATGCACACAATTCTGAAAACTTGAAGCTCATGTAACAACAAGACTCCAAACTGCTAAACTCTAAGCACAATTCCATTGGTTGCACTCAAATAGCAATTCTAATTCACATTTTCTGCAAAACTCTAAGCACAATTCCATGGTTTATACTCTTTTGCTAAAGTCTAAGCACAAATCGCATCATTTAGCACACTTTGTTCACCTGGAAAACACCGGCCTTCCAAATGCCACACCCTAATTACCAATTGGTCTCAATCACTTCTTACCTGTTCAAACTCAATTGGCAAAACACTTCAATCATGTGTCAGAGCATAAAAGAGGCCTCAGGTGACCTCTACAGTGTTGGGAAAAAATGAAGCAGCGTGGAGAACAGAGATGAAGATGTAGAGTGAGAGTAAGAGGAGGAGGACGAGGAGGAAGAGGACGAGGAGGAAGAGGACGAGCAAGGGAAAGGCGAGCCAATATTTCTAATGAAATCCGCATGCCAGGGGTGGATCCTCCACGCCAGGCGCTTTTTCCCCTGCTGCTTGGCCAGGGAGAACATCGCAGCCGATATAGATGAGGTCCTCTGGCCTGATGCAGGATGCGGACTGATTTACAGTAGCCTACATGTAAATCTGTTTCACTGCATTTTCATATTGTATTTTTTGTAGGCCTACCAAAAACTTTTTTGTTTACAGTCAGTTCAGTCAGCTGAACATTTTACTGTAGTATATTACAGTAACAAATAAAGATTTGCTTTGTACCTTTGTGTATTTGTACACTGATTTCATCATTACTGTACATCCCCAGAAAGACAGTCTAAACATTTTCTTACTGTAGTGTTTCTCATTTTACAGTAGGCTACACAGGTAATGCAATTTACTGTGAGTTTTGCCAAAATAGGTAACATTTGTGTATTCTCAGAACTCTAACAATGTTGCAGTATCAACTATACCTGAACAGTATTTTGATAGTAGTGTTTTAAATTTACCACATCAGTGTTTAATTGATGCTCTGTAAGAGATATTCATATGATAGCTGTGTGTATCGTTTTGGTGGAAAGAATCAGTTTTGAGAAGAGAGAACATGGTTTTGAGTGCAGTGTTTCATTTTGTAAGAGATTTGTGGAGTTTTGACAAAATGGTTAACTCTTTTCAGTTTTGTGTTTTGAGAAATTGAGCTATAATTTCAGGAAACGTGTTTAAACCATTGGGAAAAACTGTAAGTTATTATTAATACCTATTTTCTCCTGTAGGGAGCTTACACCACCATTGGCAATTACCTGAAAAAAAATATGAGCGAGCTATAATTGATAAGCTTAATACTTAAATAGTAATAACAAAAACATCTTCTTCCGTCTGACATCTTGTCATTTTCAAAACCAAGATAAAATTAAAATTAAAAATTCAGATACTAAAACATCTAAAATGCATGTACACTGTAGTTCAAGTCTGAAATCAGCTGATGCTGTCTTTGATTTTGATAAAGTGTGGATTCATTTAGAGCCTATACAGATATGTAACAAAAAGCTTTCTTGGATAGCAACATATTCATTCTGTTGTAAAACACTAAACCTGTGTCAACTAATGCGTTGCAGTTTTCACGAAGTGACGGATTGCTATAAAACAATCGGATTAAAAAAAATGAGTTTAGTCAATATTTGGACTTCAATTACTGTTATCTTTCATTTTACCAAGTAATTAAGTTTTTGTAAAATTGAGGTCAACTGTGTTTTTAAATTTTCACGAAGTAACCCATTGCAGCCCTGTGCATGTATCATTGGCTGCATTTTATGCGAACGGCGTGTTTTTAAGTTTTCACGAAGTGGCGCAAATGGTCACGCCACACGTGTGTTCCACGAAGTTGACGCGTGTCCCTATATTATGCCCGGTGGGGAAACGTCACTTCGTGAAAACATGACGACAGCGTGTACAGTTTTCACGAAGTGACGGTTTGGTTTAAAGTATGTTACTCGTTTAAAGTTACTTTTCTCATCAAACGCTTACAGTTACGTGTTATTCGAGATTCCAGCTTTGTAACAAAGTAAAAATTAGGTAAAACTTGTAGCTTTGCATGGTGAAGAGGATAAGTAAGACTAATTGCAGTGACACCATGTGAACTTCTCAATTGAGTAGTAATTAGTTCTAAAAAAGGAACTGGAGGTTACAACTCGACGTTTCGATCAGTATGCTCTGATCGTCCTCAGGAGAATGCCAGACTCTGGGAAATCCTGCTGCTTAAGTAGGCTGCTGTTCGAGATTAAAATGACATCGAATCCACCAATTTTAAAGTTTACCAACTTCACTCGCTTAAGGGTCTATGGAGTGTGTTTTTGTCTTAATTTATTTGATATTGTTTTATCAGTTGATATGAATGAAAAACTATTTTAAGTTTATTTTGTGTCTTGAGTGGATTCTTTTTATTTTAATTAAATTTAAAAAAATGTTTCAAATTTTGCACGAGGCGAGTGGTGGCGCTATTCTTGACGCGGGCAGAGAACAAAGCAAATAAAAGTTTTCATCATTTGCTAGCATGCTTTTTTAACCTATTATTTTGTTGGCCATCATTGTTGCCACTAGGTAATAAAACAGTCATGGACTGCAACGTGTGTACACACGACCTATGTTATAAACAAATACTTAAGTAAGACTTGTAGCTTTGCATGGTGAAGAGGATAAGTAAAGAATGTGATATTAAAAACTTCGTGAAACTTCAATAGTAAAGCATGACACAGAGTGCCACGTAAATACAGACTAGTGCTAAAATCTCCGTCACATATTTTATATTAATAAGGGGGAATGGAAGGAGCGCAGCGCCCCCTAATTTTTTTTAATTGTACAAAGAGACGAAGAAAAAATGGCCAAATGGCAGATATAATCTCCAATAGGCATGCTTTATTGTTTACACTGTTAAAATTTTATAGACCCTTTAACTTACAATAGCGGTGGTAACGAGTTATTCCATAATTTTGATATTGGCGATATACCCAATTTAAACAAAAACTGGGTGGATCAGTTATTACAGTGTACGCGTTTGGGATCTTATTCTTTTTTATTGTCAAATAATCACCTCCAAGTAATAATACGACTGATGGATGTAAAACAAATATATTGATATTCAAAAAGAATGTCCAAACAGAAGATGTAATACTTTCACAATAAAGGCAGAGCACACCATTGATAATTATCTGTCCAAAGTGCTCTTATTTAACAAAAAAGAGGAAAACTATTACTTACCCCAAAATTCCTACGAATATTTTAGAATGTAGTTGTTACTGAAAAAACAAAAACTAAGTCTGCTTAAAAATAACAAACTTATCCTGAATATATGTTCAACAAAAAACTTCCACAAACTCTAAATAACAGTTCATGATTAAAGACTTTTTTTGCCTCTGAAGTTGGAAAAGTACTAAAACACGCTGCAGTGTCCCCATAATAATAGGCAACAAATATAGTTATTGGAAAGTAGTTTTGGATATTTATATAGTTCTAACAACAAATTTTGACATAAATTTTTACGCTCTGCATTAGTTTCCTGAAATTATATTGTGCATTTATTTACACAAGCCTATGGGGACTTTTAATGATTTGTCTACAATCAGGGCTCGCGATGAGCCACAATATTTTAAAAGGCAATTTGTTTGGGGATCATTAAAACTGAGATACCAAAAACAAATTCTTATGCAAATTATAGCACAACATGTGACATTTGTGATCATTCCACAAGTTCCACCTTTTGCTCGTACCCAGTAGTCTTATATATGACCGTTGGAACACGCTTATTTCTTTCACAATATTTTGTGAAGGAAAACGCAAAGCATCATGGGTAGCCTTAAATCCAGCTCTTAATCACTGATCTCTATACTAACTGGATAAGAGATGGGCGCTGATTGGCCTATAAAAAGTTGAAGTAACCAGCCGCCATGTTGGTTCCCCCAAAAGGTCAAGAGTCAAATATCACGTTAGCATACAGACAATAACAACAACCGGTTCAGCAGCACTCGGCATTGTCGTCGGTCGGATAGCAGTAAACCTGTCCGGCCGTCACGCATGCGCCTTCTTTCTTGGGGAACAAAGATGGCGAACAACGAGTTTCAGCCAATCGGCGCGATCTCATATCCAGTTAGTACAGAGATCAGTGCTCTTAATAGCTGCACCGTCTTAATGTTCACGGTAAAAACATTTACATAATTTACATAAACATACGCGTATACTTTGAATAATAATACACATGCGCCCTTCTTTCCCTATTTGAAGTATTGTTTACGGCACGAATTAGTTTTGCATTGAACTGCAGAAGTACAGAGGTATACTTCTCAAAGTTCTAACATTGTTAAATTGTTGTGACCGCATACACTCTATGCTCAACGTAGAGTAAATGGGGATGTAGTGTAAGCGGTATGCCTACATGGATGAGGGTCGAGTGTCGGAGGACGGAGGTGCCAGCGCATCGGTCGAGCTGGAAAAAAAGACTATTTTGCCAAACAAATCTCTTCCATGCTATAAATTGCTTGACTACCGCCACTAATCTCCAAAACGTAATCCAACGCTTTCTCTCATGTTTTAAAGTTATCGCCAGAAAATACTGGGCAACTTTTTCCCAAAAGATTGATCAAAATCTTGATCCACTACTGGAGCTACCGCTCTCTCGGTGCTACCGCACTCTCTCCCAACATTTCAGTCTTCTCTCTACAACCCCCCTCGATATCGCTTATGCATTTCTTACCTCTTGAGCCATTGTTAACCAAAGTAAATCTCTCAGCACAACGCATATCAATAAAACAAATCTCCCGCTGAAACCTTATTCGAGGAGTGACGTACGTCCCCGCCGAAAAGTTTCCATATAATTTACATCTAATTTACATCTACTTTACATTCCGTTGTGGGGCGTCGAAGTTCTGCCGTGATGACGTACAAGGTGTAAAAATATCGCCCTCTTGTGACACATATAATGCATAATGTTTGTATACAAATGTTGCAATTGTTACAGCTCAGTCTGTAATTTCATTATAGAGATATAGCTAATTAACTAATACAACTACATAATCAAAGTAAACAGGATTTAGAAGCTTATAAGTCCTTTTTGCTAGCAGCTAAAACTCATTAAGTACATTTTACCACATATAGCACATGTACGGTACGTTAAATAACGTTAATGAAAAAAATGTATGTATAAATTTGGTATAATTATTTTAAAATGTGTTTGAAACTTACATCACAATTGGTAATTTAATTGAAAAGATAGAGCCAATGTACTAAAATATGAGGTCACTCCTTTAAATGAGATGTTTATTTAAGAAAAACGACGACTCATATAAACCTCTAAATCGTTTCTAAATCCGGGCAGAAGGATTTATGAAACACACAATTACCCATAATATTAGCAATTTGTTTGCAAAATTTGTCCCAAAAAGTGACATGCATGATATTTTAATACCTATATTGACCTTTCGGTAAAAGCGTGTAGAGAATAATTAAAACAATATAATTATATTAACTATTTTACATAAGTCCTTTCTGCTCTGAGCAGATGATCCTGAGCCACTTTGGAACATCTTTTGTGTTTATATTTTATTTTTTTATAACCAACGCTTCTATCTTATTCTGTCTATGTTTGTTTTGATCATATTTACTCATTTCAAAGAACCACCATGATAATAAAACATATCCATCGAAGAAGGAGGTCACACAAAATAACCAAATAAAAGCTCTTTAAGATTACAGTATACCTAAAATACAGCCGATATTTAAAAAAACAATCACATTACATTTTTGACATTAAATTACAAAGCGTACGTTTCATTTATACATACCATTTTATGTAAACCAAACAAGGGACTGTACAGTCAGATGATGGGCATAGGCAAATACCCCGTCATTAACGCTACCCAATGTAACAACCAACCTTAGCTCCAGTTCTTCTTACAAAGCATCCCTTTACATACACATAGAACCAATCAATTACTCATCCTTGTCTCAATTATTATAAATACATAAAAATTATATGTATATTACATTGGGCATGAACTCAGACCGAATACAAAATAATACGCAGTAATTTGCACGACCAGTTTTGGGCGTCGAGCGTACGTCCTATTCGCTGATATTTATGTCACTTACGTCATATGATTCTTACGTCTATGATTTTTATGATTTGGTTTATTATTTGTTACTATTATTTTTTTCCAGTGACTGTCCTAACCAGCTCCACTTATTTGATTCGTACACCTAAAAATAATAAAGTTGAAGGCGTAGTACAGTACAGCCTAGAAATTACTTGCGAGTTTTGATTTGTAATACTGACATGTTTACCCACAATGTATGAAACATTTTGTCACCGGGGAGTTTCTATTTCAGCAAACCTTTCGGTTTGATCCCGTGTTTGGTTCGAATTATAATATTCACTGTATTATTTGTATCAAGTGCTAGTTATAACGGCCGTAGATTCATTATTATGCTTGAATTGTCGTGAGATGTATACATTACAAAACTGCAGAAATGAAGATAATTATGTTGTCAGATATCTTAGCCTATTTTAGAGCTGATGCTAATGAACTGAGTTATTGCTATCTACAGCTTGAGCCTGTTATTGTATTTAACGCAGATAAACACCATTGATATAAAAACAAACTTAATTAAGTGATCGAAGTTTTACATGAAATTGATAATAGATACAACTTCCCTTGAAATATGTCTTTCATATCAGTTGCTATAATTGTCGACTTCATGAGATAAATATTCCAGGCCAGAATGAAAACCATAAGACCTGCATGTATTTCATTGTCATAGATCCAATAAGCAGCCGATGATTGGCGGCCTAAGAGAACGGCTCTGATACACATACAGAATTATCTACCAAGTTTGCTCTACCTCGCTACACCACTGTGTAGCCCTTATGTACAACATAAGCAACCAACTACAAAAACGGCGGAAATCGTCTCCAGAAATGTCGCAAAACAGTGTTTTTTTTGTCTTTCCAGTTTCATATCTCAACTTCTCCTCAACGTATGAATTTCGTTATTGCGCCCAAAAGGAGAATAGTTATTCCTCTTCATAACAGCGCTTAAATTGTATTAGATGATTGTTTTAAAGTCTCGTACCATGCCGGTTAAAGATCGTCGGTTTTGTAAATTTTACCGTGTAAGCGGCATTTTTTGCTCATTGCAGACTATGCAATGCGGTCCCAAAACGGTCGTAACTCAGTAACCTTCCAGCCGATTATTTTCGTTCGAGCTTTAAAATAGAGGTTGATCCCTCACGGAAAGTTGATGTAAAACTCTCGCTGATTGGCTACATTTTATTGGCGTACTTGGTACTGTTAAACTAAGCAGCAAATCAGAATGGCCGTTTGAGTTCCCATTGAAGTACACGTCCACAGCATCTGGCGTTTTATGATAGAGATGGCCACGTTGAACAAGGGCTCCTGTGTAAGAGGTAAATTCAAGGTTGAACGCACAGCCCACACAGGCCCCGTGAAGATAATAATCTATGTACCGCGCTATACAGACCGGCCACTCGACTGTACGGTTATTATAAGGAGGGTTAAGT
>CM055818.1:27248390-27269341 GCA_029582265.1 Zoroaster sp. YZ-2022 | reverse complement strand
GTGTCTGTGAAAATCCACACAGGCGACTCAAGTGGATCGAAGGTTAAGACGTCTGCATCAGTAAGCAGCGGAGGTTCGTGGGTTCGAGAATTCCGCCCTGAGTCGCTCGTGTAATTTTTCACAGACACTGAAAGCACTGAGTATCCCCACAGTGCTTCTCATACACACGTCGGTCGGTGCAAAATTAGGTGCCCAATCAATCGGTGATATGTCTCACTTACAGAATTGTGACCAGATTACTAACAACACAATCTGAACGCCATAGCTTGAGTTTGTCCTGACCATAATCAGATCATTTAAAATGATAGAGAAACAAAACATGGACTGTAATCACAAGGCCAAACAACACAGTGAATAAAATGCTATGGAAACTAACTTTGTTTTAAACACCCAGTAAGATAACCGTTTTGACTTTTAGCATTGAACAAATACATGGTTGTGACCAAATACAAAACATTACATCAAATATGAGTTTGTGAAAGCTGACAACCTTTCTCAGTGAAAGAATACAAATACAACTGATATAAGTTTTGTCCACAACAAAAATACCAAGGGTGTTCAGTTGAAAGTAAAAATGGTTACATGTCATCAATTCGAAGGCAAGGAGGGTCAAATGTTAACATCGTCTGTTGAAGTTCTCGCGAGAAGTTTATTTAGAATACAATACAATACTGAATTTAGAAATTATTTTAATATTAAACTTTGACTTCAGTTTTTGACAGTAAGTAAGGTCAAATTTGGGTCACCTTTGTGTAAATACTTTTGGCAATTAACAATCTGTACAATGGTACAAAAATGTCAATTTACCGCCTCCTGTGGTTGTTGAGATATGATTTTTTAAATATTAAACTTTCACTTTCCGGTTTGGACAGGAAGTAAGCTCAAATTGGGGTATAATATATTTTTGACAATTAACGATCTGTACAATGGTACAACAATTTTTAATTTACCTTCTTGTGGTTGTTGAGATAACGATTTTTTAATATTAAACTTTGACTTCCGGTTTGGACAGGAAGTAAAGGTCAAATTGGGGTCATGTTTTGTAAAATATTTTTGACAATTAAACAATCTGTACAATGGTGCAAAATGTTAATTTACCTTCTTGTTGTTGTTGGAGATATGATTTTTTAAATATTAAAATCTTTGACTTCCGGTTTGCACAGGAAGTAAGGTCAAATTGGGGTCACCTTTTTCTAAATATTATTTGACAATTTACGATCTGTACAATAGTGAAAGAATTGTGAATTTCTCTCTTGTGGTTGTTGGAGATATAGATTTTTTTTTTAATATTTAACTTTGACTTCCGGTTTGGACAGTGAAGTAAAGGTCAAATTAAAGTCACCTTTTTTGAAAATACTTTGACAATTTAACGATCTGTACAATGTGAAAGAATTGTGGAATTTATCTCTTGTGGTTGTTGAGATATGATTTTTGTTAAATATTAAACTTTGACTTCCGGTTTGGACAGGAAGTAAAGGTCAAATTGGGGTCACTTTCTTTTGAAAATATTTTTTGACAATTAACGATCTGTACAATGGTGAAAGAATTGTGAATTCTATCTCTTGTGGTTGTTGGAGATATGATTTTTGTTAAATATTAAATTTTGACTTCCGAAGTTTGGACAGGAAGTAAGGTCAAATTAGGGGCCACCTTTGTGTAAATATTTTTCCACAATTAACAATCTATACAATGGTACAAAAATTGTGAATTTACCTTTTGTGTAGTTGTTGAGGATATGATTTTTTTAAATATTAAACTTTGATTTATTGTAATTCGATATCAATGACCTAATCATGACGTCACAAATTATGTTTCTTCTACGTGTTAAGTTTTAAGTATAGTGCCAAGTTTCAAGTTCATGTGAAGTTTGCAAGTATGTGTTTTTGTACCAGACAATCGTTTTTGCCGATAGAGAGCGAGACAATCCATATTAGCGTACGCTCAATTCCTTCAAACATGCATACATAATGAGCACGACCAGAGCTGATTTACATTCACCAACAGAGGGCGGCACTTTTTAGCGTTGAAAAGCCGTAGTCTTTCATTTGCAAACGTAATCAAAACGTTTTAACTAATAAAGTATGATTGATCGAAATTCGATATCTGATGACCTAATAATGACAGCGTGACAACATTATGTTTCATCTAGCGTGTTATGTTCTAAGTATGTGCCAAGTTTCAAGTTCATGTATGAAGTTTGTGCAAGTATGTGTTTTTTGTAGACAATCGATCCGGAAAAGAAGAAGAAGAAGGAGAAGAAAAAGAAAAAAAAACAAAAAAAAAAACCGAACAATAACAATAGGTGTTTCGGGCGCATACCCGAACACCTAATAATATGCAGTGTTTCAGTTTGAAGCTCTCGTATGATGTGGATGAAACTACATGGTGACCCAGGTTATTCCATGCTTTACCAGTCCGTGGAAAAAAGGAGTACTTGAAGACGTCCTTACTTGCAAATGGAATCTCAATGTGGTAATTGTGGTTTCTTCTTAAACCAGCAGCAGGTGAAATTTTAATGTATTTGTATTTTTCAATCCCAACAATCTCATTTTGAATTTTATACAGATGGCAGTCTACTTTTTCTCCCTCCCTATTTTCAAGTGTAATCCCATTCCAGATCAACCAACATCTGTGAGACACTGCTTTCCCTTTTATGATCCCCAGTACAAGAAGCGTGTAGTAAAATCTATTATATTAAGGCATAAAGCATCAAAACATTGACACAAAACAATTGAACTTAAAAGATTAATAAACTATGTTTTTACTAAAATGGATGTACATTGTAAAAATAGAGTATGTCTCTTTGAATAAATGCTAGTTCCAATTCTGAATTCACAATCAAGTGCATTCAATGTTCAAGACTATACTCCGATCAGGACCTTGCAAATGCATTTTTCAAACCTTTTGTTACAAAAATTGAGAATAATATCCGTCGTCTTTTTTCCCCAGTACTCGTTGCCATCTTCCTATCACACAAACATACCGCCACGCAAGGATCCACATTACTAGACTGTCTGTGTTTGAGCTATACCTGAGTGTTATGGAGATCAAGAAACTCATCATGAAATCGCTGAATCAAAATCATGTAAAACTTGATCCAGTACCAACTTCGCTAATAAAACAAAATATTGATGTGTTTGCTAAGTACATCACACTATTATTGTAAACAGATCTCTTTCTTCCGGTTGTTTCCCTGATATCAGAAGGTTGCTCATGTTAAACCACTCCTGAAAGAAACCCAATTTGGCACAAGGCGAAGTTTTCAAATTACTGACCGGTAGCGAATTTGAAAGCACCTTGGAAAAACAATCGAGCGAGTTGTTTCATCACGGATCTCTTTCGACCATGTTCGTGCTAATAACCTGTCGGAACACATTTCAATCAGCCTATAAACCATTTCATGGAACGGAAACTGCTCTTCTCCGCGTCAACAATGACATTTTATTTGCCATGGATGATGGAAAAATCACTGCATAATAGTTTTGTTAGACTTAAGCGCCGCTTTTGGACACAGTCGATCACAAAATCCTTCTCCTGGGCCTTCAATATCATCTTGGAATTACAGCGGCCTGACACAGCCCTGATTGGTGTAAGTCCTACTCTTTTAAATAGGCCTCAGCATGTTTGTATTGGTAACGCTATCTCCGAGCCTGTTATTACCCTGACTATTCTGTACCCCAATGCTTCGTGCTCGGCCCACAGTGGCTTTACTGTTTATACCTTTTCCAGTTTGTGATATCATTTTGAAGTATAATTTAAAATTATCATGTCTACGCTGATGACACGCAGCTTTACATTACTTTTAAATCTTCTCAAGAACTCTGCCGATCTTCGTGTATTACAATGCTGGAGGAAATGTATTCAAGAGATTCGTAATTGAAATTGAATGACGAAAAAGACAGAATTTGTTCTATTTGGATCACGTCCTTGCAATTATCTAAAAATTTCTCTTCCATTTATTACACCAGAATTGGTGACTCGCAGATAACCCTCATCACAAGCACGTAATAATTTGGGTGTTATATTTGACTCGACAATGACTTTAAAACCTCATATCTCCAACATTGTTCGCATATCATCATTTCATATCAGAAATATTAGCCGAATAAAAGGAAATACTTGAATAAAAGTGCTGCTGAACAAATGTGACCCGCTCTGTGAAATGGAGTCACAAGTCGCAAATTTGACAAATATACATTTCTATGTAGCTGGAAAGAATACATCATCGGCTTTAAATTTGGTATATGTTAGATATGTGGCATATGTGCATTATGGAGATATGGCATTTGTAATAATCAATCAATGTGCATAATTAACACAATTTATTGTTAGGAAAACAAATGACATATTTGAAACAAAGTACTCAATTAAAATCATTGATTTTAATATTTTATTGATTGAAATTGACGTTTATGTAAAAATATTGTAAGAAAAATTTTAGATCCTAATGATGTCAAAAAACATGATACAACCAAAAAATCAGACGTTTAAAAAACTTTAAAAAACCTCTTCTCAACATTTCATCGCCCATTATAACATGTAAACGCATGGAACGCGACATATGTGACTCATTTTCACAGAGCGGGTTTCACAAATTATACATGCGTTTGTCCACATCACCACGGCTCGATAACGGGAATGCTCTCCTTTACGGTCTCCCCAGAATCAAATATCTCTGTCTTTCAGCAGCATACAAAAAACACAGCAGCTCGTGTTGTAACTTTGTCCAGAAAGTTGGGTCATGCCATATCACGCCAATCTTGAAAGAACTGGCACTGGCTTCCTGTTTCACAGAGAATTGTTTTTAAACTTATGCTAATTGTTCACAAATCTTTTAATAACATTGTCTCCAATTTATATTTCTGAACTGCTTAAAGTCTACACACCATCACTGCAATTTAGCTCCAGCAGCAACATGTCACTCCTAAAGGAACCAACTTCAAAACGGAACTGGGGTGATAGGTCTTTTTCTTGTCGCGGCTCCGAGACTCTGGAATCATCTTCCAACTAAACTCAAATCTTGCCATAGTATAAACTAGATTTAAGTCGTTGCTTAAAACTCATCTTATGTCACAATTCTTCAAAGATGATGTATATTTGTAATTGCATTGTAGGTACATGTATCTCAGTACATATTTTTTCCCTATGCTATCATTGTATATTGTTTTGTATTCATGCTTTTTCTTTTGTTTCCGCGCCTTGAGCGCCCAGCAGGGTGGATAATAATGCGCGCTACAAATCTTAATATTATTATTATTATTATTATTATTATTATTATTATTATTATTATTATTATTATTATTATTATTATTATTATTATTATTATTATTATTATTATTATTATATATTATTATTATTATTATTATTATTATTATTATTATTATTATTATTATTATTATTATTATTATTATTATTAGAGGAATACTAAACAGTTGTTTACAACTTATAATAACAAGACCTAAACTTTGAGTTATATCAATAACAGACAACTAAAATAATAAACAGGCAGATTCTAAAGTTCAAAAAATTGAAGTTCAAAATTACAACTTAAAATGATAAAAATCACAACTTTACCTTAAAATATGGCTACTGATGACTTGACATCAAAATTGAACGAGTCACGGCATGCACGTGTGTACCATAAAGTACATTGGTTTCTGGATGCAGAAACGATTTTCACCCTCTGTGCAGTCCCTCTAAAAACCTCTAAATGGTCTGTGGGTGACATCAGGTACACATCTGATTGGCTACAAAACACCAGTGGTCACCCAACATATGATCCTGATTGGTTGACTCAAACCAGTAATTTGGCTGAGTTCAACTATTTTTGAGTTGCATCTGCTGACTTTCAAAAGCACTCCCACGTCTAAAAAGAACCTTCAAAGCTAGTTAACTTTCTCCTTCAAAGGTGGGCAAATGTAGGAAGAGTCGTTAAAAAATAACTTTAATGGCTGTGGGAAAAGTTTTCTAAAACAAAGGGTTCTTACTTCTAAGAATGGTCTTAAAGTAACCTTTCCAGCTTCATGGTAAATTACAATGTTTGTGCAAACAAAACAACTACCCAACAACCTTGTTTCTAAACAATATTTGTGTTGGGCAATTTTAGCAGTCTCTTGCTATGAGAATTTTTTGGCCTTAAAACCTGAAAATACTAGATAAGAAACTGGAAATAAGTTCACAATAATTCTATAAAAGTATCAATTGGGCAAATTTTCCTCTTTCCGACATTATCAACAAATTTTATTCCACTGGGCCATAATTTCATCATTTAAAATACGCTTAGGGCCTACATCCGTGAAACGTCCATAGAAATAGTCTCTCATAAACCAGGAATTACTGAAATGTTTCTCGAAAGAGAATTCGCCACGCGAATGCAATCCGCTACATAATCACGTTTGTTTATGGTGTAATCGAGGACATTCCATTGTTCACCTCTTTTTTCCCTTTTGTTTCCTTTTGCTGTTGGACTTTTGTTTAGACATCTCCAAATGTTTTCTTTTATTTGTTATGAGTCCTCGGTTTATGCACCATAAATAAATCGTGTGAGCGCTAGACACATAATGTTTCGATGTACATAATTATAGGCCTATGTAGGTCTATGTAATTAAAAGCTATAGGATTACACGAACATATGTTATATACTGACATTGTAAATATCAGAAACAAACTAGCCACCAACGTTATTATTCAAGCTAAAAAAATGTAAAAATTTGTTTGAAAAAATACATGTACATTGATTTGGGGGTGGCGTGGACAATATTTCTAGGCGTGGCGGAATGAGCTGCTTTTTCGCTGAAGGAGTGGCGGGCTCGCCACGCCTTGCAACATATTCTGGCGAACCTTATAGCGCTGTTTACATGTCATTCAAATCTGTCTTCATGGTGCATTATGCAAGTCATCAAAATACACGTTTTATTCCCACGATGTTGCATACGCTTGGCCGCTGCGTAAGCGATTCCGACCGCATTACTGTAACGACATGGGATGCACGTTATCAATTTTATAAAACTGTTCGGCATTGTTTAAAACACTATTTTGCAAAATAGTGAATATTGGGCACCTTTTTTGGCCGCCGGAGTCCGAGTGCCAGTACGAGTCCGAAAGGTGGAGTCCGGAGTCCCGGAGTTACGAGTCATGCAAGTCTGATATATAGTCAATGCATTGAAAGCTCAAGTCAAGAGCTCTCGCCAATTTGGCCCCATTTATCTCAACCGACTCTCAACCTCGATATCTCCATACTATCGTCACAGCCCCTTTGAAAACCCAAAGGCATGTGCAATATACAACCTGAACGATATGGATTGAACAGTCAGCCTAAACTCGATTATCAGTAAATCTGAGGTTATCATGTATGATTCTGTATAGTGAATCTGCAATGAAACTGCAAGCCATTTTATTTTGGGGCATTTTTTCAACCAAAAGTTTGCCAGAATTTTAATAGCTGCAATGTTATTTTCAGAATCTCATTGCTGTAATTCGATCCACCGAGCAGGTCTGATGATTACGTACGGTACCTGTTACAATCACTGTCTTTTCCCTTTGAGCTCCACATCACTTGTAAAGTATCGCCGACTGGCAATAATTTGCCAGTAATAAACCCCGTATAAGGCCACCAAAATTGGCACAAGCCATTTCAATATTCCAGAAAGGGATGCCATTTTCGACCAAAAAAATCAGACAGATATCTCTATGCAGACAGATTCTGACAGACATGTGCTCTCTATGCAGCTAGAATTAATTGTTCACTATACCCACATGCTTGCAATGGTTTGTCACGTGCTTTCGATATAACAAAGATAAGTCAACCGTGACAATGAGCAAACTTGTATTTGAGTCCCCAAACCTCGACTCCGAGTCCGGAGTCTGAGTCCGAGGTCCCGAGTCATATGGGTTGAGTTCCGAGTCCGAGTCACGATTCACTTACAAAAATCCAAAACGAAAAAGAAAACTTATACATAACAAATTATGTCAAAGGGGTTCAAAGTTAAGTGAAAAAAATACTCGAGATATATGGGCTAGTATCTCATATTTCCAAAAATATCCACCAAAGAATTCCTCACAATGTTCGTCAAGTTAACACACGCGTGAATGTTGTTACTCCAAATCGTTTACAGTCAACAATAACGTGTTGAAGACCCTATGATGAATTTGACACACTTCTGAGGCGTTGACCATGGAGGGATTCTGCATGCATAGACTGGTCTCCTGTCTTTATCTATCAGGATAAATACAAGCTACAGGCGTACCATTCAAGGGATTTAATACGTTGTTGCTGAAGATCTGACGTCACGCTTCGAGGCTCGCAGGCGCTAGCAACCAAAAGGTCAATGTTGAATCCGGAGAAAACATGGCGGCGCTGCAGATAGTATGGGTGCACTCGGTAATGGTGAGAATTCATGCGCCGAGCTGTTTATCATAAAGTATGTTCTCAAATTTTTTCTGAAAAACAAAGATTTGAGGCCCATGCATTTTGATGGATTGTGTAAAAATATTTGAATCACAACCTGATCCTTGACTTCCAACTGTGGAGTATTTTGGATACACTAGACCTGAAAAAGTGGTCTAATTTGATTTCAAGCGTAAGGCCTTATTCCCAAAAATGGCTGTTTTTCAATTGGTCGTTTTTCACTGCCTTGAGGTGGTTTTCATTGGGACGAGAATAACTCCCTGGAAAACCTGGCCCTTTTAGACAGAAAATAGAAAATAAAATAAAGGTTATATATCGATCAATATTTTTTCTTGCTTTTGGTTTAAAAAACTGTGGGATTTCTAAGTATTTTTACGATTTTTTGAATATTTTTTGTTCCTTTGTTTACTATGGGAGTTTATTTAGTGGGGTGCACCCGTATCTGGCGTAATTCACGAGCCTCAGTGTGACGTCAGATCTTCAGGCTACTGTGTGCACCGAACTACTTCGCATACGTGCGTGCATCTCAGTCTGGCTGCTGATCATCGTTCACATTTCCCTGTGCTGTGTGGTTGTAATCGAACCATCTACATAGGGAAAACATAATGGCAGAAAAACATGACTGTTATATTCAGTGTGGTTTTGTAACACTGATGGACAAAATCGAGGATGTACAGGTCAATTTTGCAGGATTTGTTTTACTAGACCCTGGCATGTATGACGCAAATCGGCTGCGTACTGGGTATTTTTGAAGGGTCTGTGGGTCAAGGTGGGGGCTAAATGCAGGGGAAAAAAGGGGGAGGGGCTAAAGGGAGCACAACAAAGGGCTTTTAAAAAAGGGTCCAAAAACATGGTTAAAAAATACCCCCCTCTGCATGGCCTCCTGATCCGTCAAGCACTTTCACGCATCAGACAAAAATTTCCCAACACAGGGGGGTAGACTTTGAATGAATGAAAAAATAAGACCTTTTTTGAAAAATAGGTTTTTATTATATCATTTTTTTTTTTGCAGACATTCCATCTATGAAAGTTTTCCGACGCCTGTTTTTGAGCGGGTTTTTGTTGTTTTTTCAGTAGGGGCGCTATATAAATGTCATTGGCCTTTCCCCCGTTTCGGTCTCCGCCGTCGCCTCTGCCCCTGGCAACTGTTTCAATGGGGAACGTTTCCCCAAATTTTGTAGGCCTTTCAACCCCCTTTTAACTTTGTATGGGAAATTTTGGTCCGATTAAAAACCCGTATCGTATTTCCCGGGTTGGACAAAGTTCCCCCCCCAAAAAAAGAAAAGGGGTCACCGCCCCGATTTTAACCGACCTATGACCAGAGACATTGGCGGATGGGGGGGCTAAGGGGCAAAGGGGGTTTTCCCCCCAAAAATCGTTTTAAAAAAAAAAAAAAAAATTTAAAATTTTAAAAAAAGAGGGGGGAGAGGAGGGAACACCCCATTCCCATAGGTGCTTTTTTTTCCCCTTTTGTTATTTCTTTGTAATTTTGAAAATGAAAATAATTTTTTTTGTTTTTCCCCCCAAAAAAATTTTTGGACCCCCATAGAAAATTTTTTTTGGCCTCTTTCACATCATCTAGGCGATTGAAATCAACTATAGCATAAAAACGATTTAATGTTTTTTTAAATTTTTAATTTATTTATTGACGTCAATAAAAATCTCAAATTACGTATAAAACATTTCTGCAGCATACCTTTTAAAATTTTATTTTGTACAGTTCAGTTTGTTTTATGAACAACTTTTAAGTAAAAAAAACCCTCGTGCGGTCTTTCAACTGCTGTGGTTGTATATTTTAAACCCCGGTTTTAGCCTACAAGCGTGGGACTTCTATCATGGTGAAACTAATGGGAGACAATTAAAAAAAGTTTAAAAAATGATTTTGTCGCCAACTTGCACCTTTTGGAAACCAAAAAAAGTTTGCATCGCATTGATTTGGAAAATGATTTGGAAAAACATACGCGTGTGGGCCCCCCTTTCCACCGTTGGCCCTTTTTAAAAATTTTCTGAGAAAAAAATCAAAAAATTAAAAAAGGTTTAAAAAACATCAAAAAACTTAGGGTTCGACGACCTGAGAGCACAGGGGAGCGTGGTCTGGGCACCGGATTCTATCTCAAAAAAATCAACCTGTGGGGCCAAAAAGTTATTGCATTGAAAAAACGGTTCTGGGAAGAAGGGAGGAAAAAGGGGATGTTGGATTTCCGGATCCGGATCCAGATGCCCCGTTCCCCCTCACCCCAGCGCACTGACACCTCAGACACTTATTGGGTTGGGTCAAGACGTACCGGTATATTAAAACATCCTCGCATTACACGTGCGCGGATAAGTAGGAAAGACGAAAACCATTGGCAACGCCGGCTCAGTGCCGTACGCGAGTTAAACTTCCCATGGTGGAAAAACACTTTCCAAAATCGATCTCACCGGGTGTTCAAACATCAGTGGGGCAAGGGAAAAAATCCCCATACTCCAAATTTGGGACTTTTTCCCCTAAAAAAGGGGGATGTTATAGCCCAATCAAAACAAAAAAAATGATAGGGTGTAAGGGTGGTTTAAATTTTTTTTCCCAATCTTAACGAAAATCTAAAAGGAAACTCATTGATTATCATTTCCCTTTTGGGAAAAAAACCTGGCAGTACATTACTCCGGATGCAGGAACGACCGACCCAGTTGATTTACCCGTCGGGCCCAACTACACTGAAAGTAATTGGCCAGCTTCCCTGGAATCCCCCTTCGGGGGACAAAAAGGTTTGAGTTTCGGGTCATATCTTTCATGTTGAACGCTGATCCTGTGGATGTTTGGGGCGGTTATCCCCGACGGGGCCCTTTTTTGTGGTCCAATACGGGTTGGTGAGGGGAAGTAAAGTGGTTGGCGAAAGCGGGGTCGTTTCCCTGGTGCGAACCACCCAGTGATGGAAAAGAGTGTAGGATGGAGAAATGAAAGACATCGACAGTGGACATGAACTTTGGATCGATGATCCCTTCTTACTGAGTTCGGGTCAATCCTAGGGCCCCCTTCTACGCCCCGGGATCCCCCCTTTTTTCCCAACAAAATTTTTTTCCTGCCCATACCCTCAGCCCCATTTTTCCATCCCGTCTTTTTCCAAATTGTTTTTATAACTTGGGTTTAACCTCCATCCATAAACCAAATAGTTTACGGGCCGATATTACAGAAATTAAAATTTTTTCCCGCATTGCAATCTATCCGCGGGGACCTACAGCCCCCCAAAAGGGTTTCTAAAACAAATTATTTATGTTTTACCCGTTGCGGAAACATTTAAAAAAACATTTCGCAATATTTCAGCATGATGGTTCGATCACAAATTCACTATTTTTTCCATCCCCTTTTAAAGAACAAATTCAGTACCCCTTTTCCCATGAATTGATTGTCTCAACTTGTTTACCTTCTTATTTATCAATATGCCCAGTCTTTTCCCCTGTTCGTTTATTTTTTGGGAAAACTCCTGACGGATTGAAGCAAAGATTCAGATGAGGGCCCCAAACAATCGAGTTGCCCGAAATATTCTTTTTTTCTTCAGGGGGTATTCAATGCTGCTATGACAAGGCGAGGATCCCCGGGCCCTGCTTGTCTGTAATTTCCCCTTCCCCCCGCTCCCCTGGGGGCAATATGAACGAGTAGTTTTTATTCACGGGAAAACCGTGACAAAAAAGGTTAAAAAGGGGTTTTTTAAAAATTTTAATAATTTATAATTTCGTTGGTGATGCGTTATGTCCCCCCTTTTGAGGGGCCCTTTGGTGCCCTTTTTTTTGTCACTCTGCCCCATCCTCACGATTTGCCGAATAAAGGAAAATTTTCTTTTAATCATCTTTGAGAAAGATCAAAACAATTGCCATTTTTTTTTCCGTATGGTGGCAAAAGTCGATTGACGGTATCATTATAATATGATAAATGATATACAAATCTAGTCCCCCATCCCACAAATATACCTTTTTTTGGGTCCCGGACACAACGCTATTGAACCTGGATATCTTGGGTTTTACCAGATAACTGTCCCCCTAAAATCGACATTGCTGGACAAAAACGCCGTTTCCCCAAAAAAGTTCCATAAATTTCCCCGTAAAATTAAAAAACCCCAAAATCCATTTTAAAAACTTCCAAGTTCTGTCCATGATCGTATCGGAAAATTTCCCGATTTTGTTTTCCTATTATGTTGGAACCCAAACACCTTTTTTTTTCGGTTTTGTTTCTTTTCTTTTTCCTTCTTCTTCTTCTTCTTCTTCTTAAAATTGTCTAAAAAAAAAACACATACTTCAAACTTCCATGAACTTCAAACTTCTTGAACAACACTGTGAAACAAATTTGTGACGTCATGTTTGGGTCATCAGATTCAATTACGATAATTAAATTTTAATAATTTAAAAATCATATCAGGGTTTAAAATCAATAAAATTCGAAGTTTAGGGGGGGAAAAAATATGTAGTTTATCATCGTAAAAAGGTGAAATATTGACATTAGAGACGAGGATATTTTTGGGGTTTTGATATTTATTTTACTGAAACAACATTTTGTAAAAAAAAACCATTTTGTATTTCCCCAATCTTTATTTCCATACGTCCGCAATACTCAATCATGGGCGGGGCATATAAAACACCCGACCGGCGGAACGGTAATATTTATGCCCTCCCCAAAAACAGATACTGAAATTTTTTAAACGTCTTTTTAGCGAGTCTGGTTATTTTTCCCCGTTTCCAGAAAAAAATTGTATTTTATGAAAATAAGGGTTGAAATTGTGATATTACGATGAACTCGTCCCAAACTCGTATCCAAAACTCTTATTCAATCAACTCGTACCTGACAAACTCTTACCCCCAACCAGCTCGTACCCAACCAACTCGTAGTCTTGCAAAAAAAACAATCGACGGTTTTGCGGGGGGGGCCCAAAAATTCTTTCTAAAATTAGGAGTGTAAAATGGATCGAACATAATAAAAGGGTAGGTATCTTAAATTTTAATTGTTAAAGTTTCCGTATTTATCTTCGTGTTTTTATACAAAAAAAGCCATTTTTTTTGGGTTTTGTGGAATTTAAACAATTATTGCATTTTCCCTGTTTAGTGTTTAACAACGTTAACGTTAGTTTGTGAACATATTTTGGACAAAACCCCCCTTTTTTGTAAAAAAATTTGAACAGATGTCAAAAATTTTTAAAAATAGAATGTAAATAAATGTAAAAAAGGATGGAAAATTCAGTTTTTTGGTTTTTATGGAAATTTTTTCAGTTGAAATTTTATGCCATTTTTGTAATTTATGTTTTCCCCAAAATCTTTAGTTTTTCAAATTAATGTAAATAGTGATTGTTTACTATTTTTTCCCTAATTTTTTCCCCTTCTTGATACAAATCAACAAGACAATTTTTCCAAGGAAAATACTTTAAACCATGTACCTACTTGTTAAAATTTTCCCCTCAAACTCTTCAGACACCCCACATGAAATTATGAGACTCGCAATTTCCTTAAATATTTTTTCTCTTTTGATTTTTGAGTTTCATGCAAGAACATTTTTTTAATTTATTAAAATTTCAAAAAATTTTGGTAATTTTTGAAAAAAACCCCTTTTTTTCAATTTCAATGGTCCTTCTCCAAAATTATACATTTTTTCCCCCATTCATATTAAAAATTAGAATTTTTGAATTTTCAAATACTTTATTCTTGGTCCATGTTTGTAAAACCTTTTTACTTTTTTTGAAAATTTATTTCATTGATTTTTATTTTCCTCATTAAATAAATTTAGAACTTTCTGAAATTTCAAATATTTTACGGTCCATGTATTAAAATTTCCTTTTTTTTTTACACATGTTGACCCCAATACATCTTGGCTCAATAAGTTCCAACAGCACCCCGAAAAGCTTGACACCACATCCAAATGCTATTAACCAAGTCATCAACAATCTTCAGTTTAATTGGGTACGGGGTATGGAACGTCTTACGTTAACAGATATTTTAAATCCGGGAAAATTTAAAGAAGTGGTCTTATTACTTGGTTTTGTTTGAATTCTAAACTTTCCTTTTTTTAGATGATGTTCATTTTTGTATAATTTATAGTATTGATTACATAAAAACCCTGGGTTTAAAGTTAAAAACCTTAGGGGGCAATGGTATCACATTTCCGTGCCTGGGGAAACAGGTCAACTGTATCGTTTTTCACCAACCCCCTTTTTTTGGGCCCAACCCCGGAAAAAATTTTTACTGAAAATTTACTGGCATGGGACGGGTTGACATCCGGTGGGACGCGTTGGTAGAATACAAATTAATTTTCTAACTATTTGGGCTGTGTTCCTCATAATACTATGTACTTTTTCCCTTTGGTGATGGCTGTTCAGTTTATTTATACTAAATTTTCTCCAAAGTAGACCAGAAACAAATATCAGCACCCTTTTTTGAGATAATGAAACAGTCATCATGGAGGAAGGGGAAAACGTCCTTTGGTTTATTCCCTTTAAAAAACCAACAAAAGGGATTTTCTAAAGGGGTCATTTTTCTGAAGTTACATCAACCATCATCCTGATAATAAATATAAGGGGTTCTAAGTTATTTTGTTTTGTTTTATGACCTTTTTTTCGTCCCTTTGAAAAAATTTAAAATTGTTTTTTCATGATTCGTTTATATTTCAGATCAACGATATCATTTGTGCTCTCTACAAGGGGGTTAATTGACTTTTGATCAAAAGATTTGAAGTTCATCCATTCATCAAAGGGTTAACGTTTTTCAAAATTTTTTTTTGGGCTTATCCCATCTGTAGTCTTTTTAAAGGGGAAATTTTTTTTCAGGACCCAAAACACATCTAGGTCTTTCTAGGGAATTTTTTAACATGTTAGAACAAAAAAAGTATAAATTTTATTATTTTTTGATGGAAAAAATCCTCGCAAATGTAATTATTAAGCAATATCTTTTGGGGATCTATAAATTCTTTCCGACGTGAATCACTCGTTGGGGCCCTTAAAAAATAGTAAAAAACCCCACCCAATCTTCTTTTATGGGGGTTAATGGGAAAACCTTTTTAGATCACCCAATTAAAATTCCTATTTATTTGATCTCGATTGGGGTAGTACTGACCATCAATCCCATAAACACAATTGGTTAAACAGACAGTATCCAGATCAGAACAGACTTTCAAAGGGCAAAATTTGGGGTCTAGTTTAAGACGAACATAGTGACTAAAAAATTTCTGGCTATTTATGCAGCCAACCAATATGACCCTTTTCATGTGATTATTATTTTCAGTCCAGGAAAAAACTTTAACCTTTTATTCCTGCCCTTTTTATCTGAAGATATTTCCCCTTTTTAAAAATAACTCTTATTCTTTTGGAAAAATTTTTTTAACAGTTAATGACACATAAAAACATATACATGAACAATCGAAGATCATATTTCAGTACTGTTTTTTCTTTTATTTTTTTATCCTTTAAATTACATTGTGCTATCTCTTCCCCATAAGTATTGTTTTTAAAAACTGAAAACATTTAAATATTATAACCTTGATCAATTTGTCATTGTATTTAAATCACACACCTTGGGCCAAAAATGGAATGATAAAACTGTGATGATCAGTTTTTTACCAAACGTAATTAGGGAAACCCGTATTCGTCCCAAAGGGAAAAAACCAAAATTTTACAGATCTTTTGTCAAAAAAAATTTTCAAAAGGTAACTTTGACCTTTACTACTGTCCCAAAACCCGGGAATCAAAGTTTAATATTTAAAACAATCATATCTCCAAAACAAAGGGAAAATTTAAATTTTGCCCCTTGTACAGATCGTTAATTGTCAAAAATATTTAAAATGACCCCATTTGCCACTTCTGTCCCAAACCAGGGGAAAGTTTAATATTTAAAAAGTCATATCTCAACAAAGGAAAATTTAATTTTTGCCCCTTTACAGATCGTTAATTGTCAAAAAATATTTACAAAAAGGGGACCCTTTACCCCCCTGTCCCAAAACCGGAAATCAAAATTTAATATTTTAAAAAACAAACTCAACAACCAAAGGGAATTGAAATTTTTAAACCCTTTTACAGATCTTAAGTTTGAAAAATATTTTCACAAAATGACAATTTCCATTTCCTGTCCAAACCCGATCAAAAATTAATGATTGATGTATTAAAAAACCCTCCGTGAAAATAAAGATTCCGTCCCGTTTTTAAAAAAAAAATTTAAAATATTTTTAAATTTCAGGGGTAAATATTTGGTCTTGTAATTCCCTTTTTCCTTTTGAGGGTCTTCAGGTGTAGTCTGAAGAAGTTTTATTTGATCATTATCATTCTTTATTATACCTTTCATTTGAAATGAAATTTTTAATTTGGTGTAGGGGGAATGTATTAAGTTCAAATTAGAAAGGGCTTCAAACAAATCATCGTTTAACCACATCATATTTTACAGGGGCTCTTTAATATGAAAAAAAAAAAAATAAAAATTTTTTTAAAAACATTTGACTATCATCACGCCCCGATAAAACTCGAACACCCATGTGTTTTAATATAACAAACCCTGTCTAGTTCTTCCCAATCCCGTTCTTGGGGTGATCGATCTGGCCACGGATAAACATTAATATATACATGTACCTTCATAAAATCTTTGAAAAACCCCTGTGTTCTCCCCGTGGCTTTCTGTTTCATGTATAGCCCCTTTTAAAATGGGGCTCTACAAACAACAATTAGTCATTTGAGGATTATATGAAAATTTTAAAGTTTTGGGAAAAAAAAATTTTTTACACTTTTTAGCTTTTACAATGTTTTTAAGGTTGAGATAATAAAACTTGTGTTGTTTGTTTTCTTTTACAAAACTTTCAACAATGATGAAAAGGGAAATTTTGATTTGAGCTAAAAACCTCTCTTTAAAGATGTTCAACTTTATAAAAACGTCCATCAACATTCAGGGCAAAACAAGGGACGTGGTGGCAAGGGGAAAAATAAACTCAAGGGGTTTTTAACTATTCATGAAAATGTTACAATTGTGGAGGTCCATATAAGGCCAAACATCTACCCATTTATTGACCTCCATTAATAACTTGAGGAATTACCCGGGGCCCCCCCCCCAAATACCCTCTTTTGATAGGCGGGGGCATTGTTCTCCCTTGATGAACCGGGGACTTTGTCCTTTTGTTATAAGTCCCGTTTGAATGTACACAACTCACACAGCCCTCAAGGGGCACGAATTTCCAAGTTGGAAAGTTTCGGATTTCAAAAAAATTTTAATGGGGACGAAAATTGTATTTTGTCAACAGAGATAAATTTAAATTTTGGTTCTTTTTAAAATACGACTTGATAGACACAGAAGCCAGTCCCACAATGATCTCTCAACATTGACTGAAATAAACTTTATTCGGGGGTTTGTTCGCATGTCAACATGTCGTGGAATGGGTACTCCTCTGCACTGATCATTTTATTCTAACTCACATTCCCTTTTTGACCCTTTTATTTAGCTCTAGTTTAAATTACCTTTATGATAACTGTATTTCCATAAAAACAGCATTACGGGGGGAAAACCCGGGTTACCAAAACAAACCAGAAAAAGCCTTTCCATCCAAATTCACAACACCCCTGTTCATGTTTTTTTTCAGGTAATACATAACGCATTTGGGTGGAAAATTTATTGTGGATCGCCTTTATTATATTTACGGACTTTATTGAAATTAGAAGGTGTCAAACAGGGGTTTCTGTTTATTCTCTTCTGGGCTTTATCAACGAATTATCAAAAAACGCTCAAAGAGGCCAATTTTGGGACAAGAATTTGTGGGTGCAGATTGGTTTCCTATTCGGGGGATGACATTTACTGTTGCAAAGATGGCAATGAACTACAAAAATGTTAACATTGGGGCCCTTTTCTCACAACAATGGGGGTTTTAATCTAATAAATCAAATTCTTTTTTGGTCCGTTTGTCAAATCTTGGGAAAATTGGGGCACAGCTTTATATCTTAAGTTAATCAATAAATATCCGGTGTTCAAATTATTAATTTATCCACCTTTTCATATCGGGGGCCATCCGTAAAAGGAAACGATTAATTCTATATAAAATCAATTATTGATGAGCAAGATGATTACAACAGGGTATATTAGGGATATTTTATGGAAGTCATTAGGGCCCTTTCCCTCAATAAAATTTTTCCAAATTGGGAACCCGGTGGCAATTCAGTTTTAAAAGGGTTGAAAACTTTAAAAAACAAATGGGAAAAAACACAAACCCCTAAATGACAAGGGAAAATTTTGGTGAATTAGGATGGGGAGTATTCCCCAATTCAAGATAAATTCAGGTTGATTATTTGATCGCCTTTCAAAATGGAAAAAAAGATGGAAAACCCTTTTTTTCTCATATCACCTGGTGACATAATAAACTGCGGGGAAAAAACAACACAAAAGCAAAGTTTGTCGCGGGATGGGTCATATTTTTTAAAAACACCCTAAACCCAAACTTGGTTAAATAAAAGAAAACTCTTCATCAGGGTTTATTGAAAATTGGGGAAAATACAAAGAAAACTTCCTTCTTTATATATGTCTCAAACAAACCGGCTCTTTAAAAAATATTATCGATAGTCGAACTTCTCCCCCGCAATAACTAAATTAAGGGGTTATAAACTTTACAACTCCGGGGAAAATACCCCTCCTGGTCACCAAAAATGACGGTTTCAAAAGTAAAGTAAGTAGATGAAGATATTTTTTCATGTTTTATTGTCACATTTAATCATTCGTATTAAGAATTAAGCCCTTGAAAATAATCTTTTTTGGGAACAATATGGGTTTGTTTTGGGGAAAAATTTTTTTCAAGGGAATATCGACTTAAAAATAACATGATGCTGGGGAACATTTTGAAATTTAAACCAATTGGGAAAAATTCTTGATACATCATGTAAGAATCTTTTTTAAAACCTTTTGGGGTGAGCGTAGATTTTTTGAATCTATAAATTGATGAATTAATTTAAAGTTTTTTGTTTATCTGTATGTGCCATGTTTTTTTTTTTCCCTTTTTTTTTTTTCTTGTACTTTTACAGTGTTTTTTTTTTTAAGTCTTAGTTTTTTTTTGTTTTTGTTTTGACTATGTTTAAGGGTGCCGTCTTTTACGTGTCCACGTTTAAAATGTAACTCCAAAAATTTATTGATTGATTGATTGTAACTCAAAAACGTACTTTGGCACCAATCTGTTTGGCTATGTTATAACTGGTTTTCTGGGTAAAAACCTAATCCAATATTGGGTTTTATTGTCCTTTTCTTTTCTAGACAGGAAGTGAACTGTTTACAAAAGCTGTATGAATGCATACTCTTTTTAACCCCCTGGGGGGAGGGGTATTTTCCCCAAATGACCCCCAGCAGAAAAGGGGGGGTGGGTGAACAATTTAAGTGGGGTTGGCGTGAAAAAAACCCGAAAAAAACGCCAAATGAGCAGGGTGGGGAGGGGGGGGAACCTTTTTATCGAGTTCAGGAAGCCAAAAGGGCCACTAGGAAAAAATGGTCCCTTTCGTTTAAAATAAAAAGTTTGAATTTGTTTTAAAAAATTAAAATACGCGCCTTGTGTTTGCTTAAAGGGCCCCTTTTTTACACAAATAATAATCTAAAAAATAAACAACTTTAAAACTAAATAAATTAATAAATTAATTAAATAATTTGAGCCCCGCCCATTTTAGGATTTTAAAAGCAAAAGCGAAACACGCCCTCATGCGAAGCATGGTTGCTCGCTGGGTCGCCATTGAACCAAAAATTAACTTTCCAAAATTTATTTATTTTAATAATTATCTCAGATCATCCCATCTAAAAAATTGTTTTTTTTGTTTATCCATTTTTCGTGTTTTTGGTTTGGGGTTTACTCAGCCTGTTGACCTCAGGATGTGGGTTTCACGAAAGTCTTTGGAGATAAAAATGATTGTTCCGGGTTTTATAAAAAACATTTAATTTGTTTTTATATAATCAAACGAGATGAAAAATAAAGATCTCGTTTTTTAATTGGATTTATATTTGAAAATAGAATTGGACCCTGTTATAAAATTGTTTTTAACTCCTTAATGGTCCCACGAAATTTCCAAAAGGAATTCCTACATTTTTTGGCCTTTTTTTAGCTACCTTGCAAGATGGGTAAAAAACCCTTTCCCACGATGTTAGCCCTAATCTGGTATGTTGGAGCCCCCCAGGGGCATTAAACTGGCGAACCAAACAATCCTTTTTCTTAATTGTGGGTTTGGGCCTTGGCAAAAAATCCTCAAAAATGGTTATTTTGCTGACCAGCTTCCTTGGAAATTTTCCACTAGTCTTTTCTGATTGGGCTAATTTTTCAGGGCATCATTGTTTTAATTTAGACCAATCAAGAACTTTTTACACGTATCGATCCAGCATGGTTTTTTTTATTCTAATTTCGCTCCTGCCCCCCGAAGGAAAAGGACCTCGATCAATAGACATCCTGTTGCATACACTTTGATACTTTCATTTGGAACCCTTGCTTTTTTCCCAAAAGTAGTTCTAAATTCCTCCTTTCATCTTTACCAACGTGCTCTGTTGATACAGGTAAGCTACCCTTTTGTTTCTTTGTTAAACTTTTCCCCTTTTGCATCTA